>CM067517.1:28525335-28695335 GCA_034509495.1 Acestrorhynchus altus | reverse complement strand
AAGGTTACACTCTTGATTTAGAAGAACCAACAGAACAGAGAACCAAAAGACTTAAGTAAAGATGTGCAAGTGTGAAGAACCTTCCCACAGATTAAAGTTTATATGGGTCCAAACTTCACGTGTTGGAAAGACCCAGCAGAAGTGAAGGTTCTGGTTCATTTATGAGTAGTACGTGTTTACTTCCTCAGTACTATAGTGTTTCATGCTGATTATCGTTATGTTCTAGGTGATGAATTATGATGTATTTTCTGTTTATCAGGAATATTGTTATATACTTTATTATTGATACTTAAAGAATGATCTGTTTACTGTTTTTATATATTCCATCATCAAAAATAGGTTTACCCAGAAGGAAGTGTGGGATTGTAGCTCTAAAAGGTGTGCAGTAACAATAAACGATTTATTGATCTACTCATACAGAAGTGGTGTCTCTCAGGACGGCGTCAGGTTTAACGCAACATGCCAGATGTCTCTGCATGGAGGTGTAGAGGTTCCTAATGGTGTCCTGTGATGATCCATCTCATGCAGCTTGAATGTTCTCACTCAGTTCTGCAGATGGTGTGGTAGGGGTGGAGTGTTGATAGAGCGTCCAATAGCATCCACACATTTTCAATCAGGGACAGGTCTGGAGATGAGACCAACCACGGTGTAGTATATGTGTCTTCAAGGCGAGATCTTGAGACAACAGCAGTGTGTGGACGAGTGTCATTCTTTTGGAAAAGAGCACCACAGTGTGTGTTCAGAAAAGGTAGAACCACTGGTTGCAGAACTTCATTAACGTAACGTTGGTCTGATTAAGTGTCTAATGGAGATCAAAGGTGACGTGGCATCGTATGAAACTGCACCCACACCAGACCTTCTGGACACGGTGACATCAAACTGCTGAACTTGGTTCTGACCACAGTGCCTCCACACACAGATTCGTTGGTTGTCTTCACCAAGGCAAAAGTGGGACTCGTCCCTGAAGATGACCCACTGCCATTCTGAGTGACTCCGTGACAGTCTGGCACAACATTATTGCTGTCAGTTCCTTCTGGGTGCAACTATTTTGTTGGTGATGAGTGTGCAGGTACATTGATAAATATTTAAAATCATCAATGATGTCTAAGGCTCAAACCAATGATGATCTGCAGAACCATTTAAAAAGCTTCTATAAGGGTAAAGACATATTTAAGCTTTGAAACTGTGGGTCCCTGAGGACAGGTCCGAGAACGACTGTTCTATTGCACTGTTTATATTAACATCTTCACCCAGTTCATCACACGTAAATGACTATAATCTTTAACCTCGATTCATCAGTGCATTTTCAACGTAAGGCGAGAAAAAAAAAAAAAGTGTTGTACAGTTCCAACTAATTCCACCTTCTGGAAAGAGAAACTAAAATCTGTGTAAGGCCCCCATTTTAAAGACGATGGTGGTGAAGAGGAGTCTTAAAGCGAGCGAAAACTTTCATGATCACTGATGAAGTTATAGGCAAGTGCCCCACTTTGAAACCCTTGAAACAACATGACAGTTGGATAGATTTTATTTTTCCAGCTTTAAAACTGTAAAAATAACCAAACCAACTGCGGGTAGCCTTCTATAATGGCTTCTGAAATCCCACTGATTTGAGAATGTGGCGAAAGTGTCACCCCAAAGGACTTTTTGGGACGAAAAACAACAGATTTAGGTAGAGTTCCCATTTAAACACCAAGACATATCCTAGATTCACTGCGGCCGTCTGCTCCAGAAACTTCCACAACCTCAGTGCAAATGCTCCACCTTCAGCCGCCGGGCCAACTTTAAGACACGTCATGCCCAGTGCAGATTGTTGAAAAACAGCAGCAGCTGCAGCAGCGGACAGGAAGTACACTTTCACCCCATCGCACTGATTTCTCCTCTGTCTGAAATGTGTTGGTCGGTCGATCAGGTGCTCCCAACCGACGACGCCGTAGCATCCTCAGGTCTGTGCGTGTTCAGAGCGTTCAACTCTGGAAGAACAGGGTTGAAAAAATCATATGTAGAAAACATGCAAACCTGCTCTGTCGTGTTTGATTTAACTGTAATTTAAATTTAAAAAAAAAATAAAAAACAGGAGAACTGATCTGCGTCCCTTAAACTGAATAAGACAGCATATAATAAACAGATGACGAACCATGTTTTTCTGTAAGGCACCAGAAACAACAGTAACAATGTGCGTGTTGTGATTTTCTTCACACCAAGTCTGACACGTTTTTTTTGTCTTTCATGCTCTGTGAACGATGCTAGAAGCACCACAGCTCTCATAGATTTCCCATCTTTGTTTGCTTTTATCTAATTCCTATCTCTCCTCCACTCAGAGAGGGAAGATAGAGTTTGCATCTGTTTTTTTTCAGCCGTAAAGATCAGACTGATGTATGTATGAAAGATGACTAATAAACACTGAAGGTAACTCTTGACTTTACAGAGTGCATTTCTGTGGGGAGAGCAGAACGTACAGGTAAGCAGGAGTGTAACGTCTCCAGAAACAAACAGAACTATACTTCATACCTGCTCAACATGTACAGCATCTGACCAGGATCATCTGCAAACACCCTGTGAAAGAGACATCATAACATGTTACTGGTGTCTTACTGGATTTGCTGGAGTACTTGTCCATATTTGTACCCATTTGTTTTATCCCTGCATAGTTTTGCAGAGGCTGAAAATATACATTTATAATAAAGTGTTAGATGGGTCAATTAGCCGGGCGAGTTAGACAGGTCATCTAGACGGCTCAGCTAGATGGACACTCACCCGTCGCCCCAGTGGTAGAAGGCTCTGTCCTGATAAAACAGGCAGAGGAACAGCCAGACGCTGATGGTCTCCACCCAGAACACAACGAACAGCAGCCATACAGACGAGAGCAGGAGCTCACACACCATCGTGGAACCTGCAGAATTATAAAGGAAACCAGTTTATTAAAGAACTGCTTCATTTAAAAAAACAGTTTAAGGAACCAGTTTGTTTAAGGAACCAGCTTATTAAAAGGACTGCTATATTTAATAAACCACCTTAAGGAACCGCTTTATTTAATAATTCGGTTTATTAAAGAAACTGGTTCTTTAAATAAAGAGCTCCCTTAAGCTCGTTCATTAAATAAACTGGTTAAGTGAATAAACTGGTTCATTAAATAAACTGGTATAATAAGCGGTATGTTAAATAATCGGGTTTAATTAGCGGTTCGTTAAATAAACTGGTTAAATAAGCGGTTTGAGCTGCTGTTTAAACTCACCTTTTGTTTGTGAATCTTCAGGAAGAAACTAAAAAAAAAAAAGGCTAATCTTTTCGCATCTCAGCAAAAACCTGTCGTTCGGACTAATTCGCTCATAAAAAAAGGTCGCATAAACAGAGACCAGTAACACAAACAAACTGGACCAGTTTCACCAGTAAACTCACTTAAAGGGGCGGGTTAGCCTGTTAGCCTTTTAGCAGCTGAGAGTCACTAAGAGGAAACAAACAGCAAAGCTTCCGCTTCCGGTGCAGGTCAGCCCTGCCCCTACAGCCTTCATATCCTTCATTATTATTATTATTATTATTATTATTATTATTATTATTATTATTATGTGATTTGTTTTGTGTTTATTTTATGAAGAAAGAAAAAGCTCGCGTTCAGGAGGTCAGAATGCCACATTACGGATTTTAAGGGTTAGGGAGCGACTGTACCAGTATGCGCTGCTCCTCCGCGTCGCAGGGGGCGCTGCAGTCCCGGCAGTTAGCGTTGCTGCTGCTGATGCTGCTGAACACAGCAGGAATAAAAGTGAGTGAAGCGGCTTTGAGGAGCTCAGCTGCGCGGGACGCGGTTGCGTTTGGATGTGCGGGGAGTTATAGAGTGTCCGGGGTGAGCGGGAGTGACCGGGGGTGAGCAGGGGTGAGCAGGGGTGATAGAGGCTGAGTTTCACCCGGTACAGGCTGGGTTAGCATTAGCCGCGGAGCTAACGCCCCTCTGCCTGTATTTGTGTGAAACCAGTGAATTAAAGGCCGTTTTCACTCCTGAGTGACTCGCTGTGATTCGGGTTCTAGATAACATTTAGACTCTGATTCTGCTGAACACTGGGCTTTAGAGAGCTGCACTCTTCACTGTGTTCAGTCTTCAGGAGGTTCCTTATTAATGTGATCAGAATGTAAATATCAATCCTCTGTGCTTTATTTTACTGCACACACACACACACACACACACACACACAGGAGATGTTTAATACGATCTTGACCTCAATGCTCTGTCTTCCCTGCAGGCCGAGACCTGTCCTGTGCCCTGTTGTGAACCACGCTGCATGGACTGCTCTGTGCACAGGACAACCCAGTCCCAGCTCGCTTCATCTTCCAGAACCTCTCTGAGAATGCCTCGCGAATCGTTCAGACTGGATCCAGTCACATCCAGCAGGTGACGGTCGTTGCCACTGCTCTGGTTCGAGGGGAATGTTAAAACTGGTCACGGGACTCTCAGCTGGCAGCCACTCGCTCCTCTCGGTTCTTCTTCCTGCTTTTCAGGAAACCGTCTCGGAATTGTTTGACCAGGATCCTCCTGCCAGGAATGTCGACAGACGGAGGGGATCGTGGAAAAGAAAGGGAGAGGGGAGCCCGTCCCAAGGCAAGGCAGAGCCGCTCTGAGGAGCGGCAGGATGGAGGGAGGCGCAAAGGAGGCAGGGGGAAGAGGAAAGGCCACCCAGCGCATGAGCCGGCATCCCATCGACCTGTGAGCGATGGCTTCGAATATGGAGACCTCTTAAACAGACTGGAGTCTGGAAGCGGAAGCTCGTCGTCTCCTGTTCGTGACCGCCGGTGGCGCCAGGTTCTTGGCTCCTCCGGCTCCTTGTTGCCTGGGAGGGCCTCCAGCAGGCCAGCTTCATCCAACTCCTTCTGCAGTGCAGACCAATCAGTCCATGAAGCTGGTAGCAAGTCTTCCGGCGGGAGTCGCACCCTCAGGCAAAAGATCCAGGATGCTGTAGGCCAGTGTTTTCCCATTAAGACCCACAGTGGCGCATCTGCCACTGGGCCGGGCCTCTCTGGTTCTCCTTCCTCGTCCTCATCAAGAAGGAAGATCCATTTAAGTGAACTGATGCTGGACAGCTGCCCGTTCCCAGCTGGTTCAGACCTTGCCCAGAAGTGGTACCTTATTAAGCAGCACACAGCTCCCATCTCCCATCCACCCGTTCTGGAAGCTCTTGCTGGAGGAGCAACTGGAACACCCTCGTCCACCGTTGCCGCTGTTGTTGTTGCTGGCACCGCCGCTGCGGTCGAAGATGAGGACGACCGGCTGCGGGAAAGAAGGAGAATAAGTATCGAGCAAGGAGTCGAGCCACCGCCAAATGCCCAGATCCACACATTTGAAGTGACTGCTCAGATCAACCCGCTCTATAAGCTGGGTCCCAAGCTGGCACATGGAATGAATGAGTTGGCAGGTGATGACCGTGCCACTCTCCAGCAGCAGCAGCAGCAGCAGCAATTGCTGCAAAGGCAGCAGCAGCAACACCAGCTGCTCCTGCAAAGCTGCTTGGACACTCTTGACGAGGTTGCTGCCGCTTCTGCATCTTCTGCGGCTTCGTTCTCTACTGAATCCCACCCAGATTCAGACTCCTCTTCCTCCCCGTCCCCACATTCCGTGGCAAGAGGGCCCCTTCCTCAAGTGGATCACCCAAAGTCCCAGGATGCCCAGCATCGTGTCCACACCCAGATCGACTACATCCACTGCCTGGTGCCTGACCTGCTGGAGATCACCAACCTGCCATGCTACTGGGGCGTGATGGACCGATACGAGGCCGAGACGCTACTTGAGGGTAAACCCGAGGGCACCTTCCTCTTGCGAGACTCAGCCCAAGAGGACTACCTGTTCTCCGTCAGCTTCCGCCGCTACGGCCGCTCGCTACATGCCCGAATCGAGCAGTGGAACCACAATTTCAGCTTCGATGTGCACGACCCCAGCGTGTTCCATGCCCCCACAGTCACTGGGCTCCTGGAGCACTACAAGGACCCCAACTCCTGCATGTTCTTCGAGCCGCTGCTCTCCAACCCCATCCACCGCACGCAGCCGTTCAGCTTGCAGCACATCTGCCGTGCCGTGATCAGCAGCTGCACCACATACGACGGCATCACTGCCTTGCCCATCCCCAACGCGATTAAGGAGCACCTGAAGGAGTACCACTACAAGCAGAGGGTCCGCGTGCGCAGGCTTGACACGTGGTGGGAATAAAGGCTGCACTGCGGGGCAGACGATAATGACCAGGTCATCCCAACACTTCTGGATTTTGAATGTGCAGGGAAAACAAACAGATGAGTTTAACGAGCGAGAAAGGGCTAGAATATCCCCAAGCACCTAGACCAGCACTCTAACCCGGCTGGTGCACGTCAGGTCCTTGTGATCTCCTGCAGGTGGCGCTGCGTGTGCCTTCATGCTGTTGCTGCATTGTCTTGTGGCGGGAATGAAAACCGAAGTGCCACATCTGTTTCTTCAGTTACCGTCTGGCCTTTTGATGGAAGAGTTTTTGAGTTTGAGACCTTTTAGCTCTTCTGGTTCCATTCAGGTTGCTTTTGCATTGTTGATGCACAGCCACTGATTGTGTTCTCATGAGGACCTTCTCTTGGAGATGAAACCCCCATGAATTTCCTTCAGAGTGGTTTGGTGTGAAATGGTCCACCGTGATGAACCTCTTTCTTTCCATGCAGACAAAGAAAGAGAGCCTTTTATTTACTACCCAAACCCATGACGCTACACACGTCCTCTACAATGTATTTTCAGTGTTGACGACGGTTAAACAGTCGCAAATCTGAACAAATATAAAGTGCACTGCATGTATCCCTCCACCATTATAATGAAATGAGGTCATAAAAGCCCAGAACGTTCTCTGAACTCCGGTAAAACCATGTCCGAGGTATCGGGCGGTGTGTTCTGAAGCATCGGGTTCAGGTTCAGACGTCTGCTTCCGGATACGCTTCTGTAGGATGGAGCGTTTCACACCAAACCCTCTGAATGACTCCTTAAACACCTCATTATGCAGATTTTAGAAAGCAAACTGCAGTAATATTTTCATATTTATTTTGAAATCTGCTTGTTACTGGCCTCAGAATACAAACTTGTGCACGTCTTCAATCTACTGTAGGAAAGGAGAGGCTTCATGCGCAGCGCATTCGTGTTAATTCACTGTGTAACATTACTTAACCTGCTGACTCATATTAATCCTTCCTAATATTTTGGCTGGGTGAACGCAGCCATGACGCTGATACTGATTTCCGACGGTACATTCCCTGATTCTTTAAACATCAAAAACATTGGGTGGAAAGTCATAGATCGGTTTGAAACAAACATGTGTTGGACATTTGTTCCTGAATGTGTTTCACGGAGAATTGAAAGACTGCTCCTCTGTAGACGCTGAAACGGGTTGCTGAACGAGATTGGAATTTTATAGGGTTCGAATCAGAAGTACTGAATTTATATATCTGGTTCCGCGTGTAATCTCTGGAAATTTGGTGAACTTGTCCTTTAACACAGAATACGTCCAACGTGGGGTATTTAAAGATACAGAAACACCCGCACAAAGGGGCCATCGTAATGTTCTGATATAATACACCATCGTTTCTGCCACTAAGCTCCTGGTGGTGTCTGGTATCTGGCATCAGGTCATTGCAACACACCCTTTAGGCTCGAAACATACTTCACACAAGGACGAGAACGAAGACGCTCCAGTCTATGCAAGCTGTGTTTTGCAACTTGGTGCGTTCGAAAATGTTACCATTTCGTAATATAACGCGGCTGCATTCTGAGCCACAGGGGGCGCTACAGCGAGTCTGCCACCGTGGACCAGTTTGATTCGATGACTTGTGCTCTGCAACATGCAGGCCAGTAGGGGCACTGCATTTCTGTCCCTGTGCCACAGTAGCCTTTATCACCCTTACACATTGTAGAGCCCTGAGTGACACACCCCATCACCGGTGGGACCACCATCAGTAGTGCAGGAGCCATTCAGACTCCCACCCCCTCAGTCGCCTGAACATAAGATCTGACCCTCGTGGAAGTGTGTTAGGTGTTACACTCTTTCACACAGCCTTACAGAGATCAACGTTGTTTTGGTTCATTGGTGTGTGTGTCGGTGTGTGTGTGTATCAGGGTTATTTTTGAATAAATGAATGTAGCTGTTTAAATTTGCTCATTAAAATGTTCGAAAGCACAGAACCAGATTCGTGCGGCCTATAAAGCCTTCGTCTGCTCGTAACTGCTTAAATCAGGGAACTGCTTGTTGAAGTGAAAGTGCGTCACCTTCAGGCGTCTGTTAACGTTGTCAGTATTACACCGCTAAAGCTCCATCTGGAAAGGCGCTTAACCCAAATGGAATCGAGTGACCAAAAGGTGTTTCCAGTAAAAAAGTACATAAAACCAGTAATCAGCCTTCATACACCAGCGAGTCACACACGGGCTGCGTCCAAAGCGGTACCCAGCTGACTTGGCGCCTTGCTGCCTCCAGTGCTTCACCAGTCAGTGTTTAAGAAGGCACTGATGATGAAGGCAACCTCACCGCTAGATTTGGCTCTTTGGCTCTGATTTCAGTAGCTATGAGCATTTTCATCCAATCAGATCGGTTGATTAGATGATTGACCTTGGACTCATGACTGGGACCTTCCTCCCTCCAGAATCCCAGTTTCCGATTAGCCGGTGTTTGCGTCAGACACCACAAACAAATCTTCAAAAATCATGAAACCATTCAATAACTTAGTCTCTACACTCACTGTCTATTTTGTGTCCACCACTCACTGTCCACTCTATCAGACACTCCTACCGAGTGTCTCCACCTTGTAGATGTAAAGTCAGAGACAGAAGCTCATCTGTTTCTGCCCAGTTTGTGTTGGTCGTCCTCTAGTCCTTCATCAGTGCTCACAGGACGCTGCCCACAGGACGCTGTCGGCTGGACGTTTCTGGTTGGTGGACTGTTCTCGGTCCAGCAGAGACACTGAGGGGTTTAAACACTCCAGCAGCACTGCTGTGTCTGATCCACTCGTACCAGCAACACACACTAACACACCACCACCATGTCAGTGTGACTGCAGTGCTGAGAATGACCCTCCACCCACAGAACAGCTGGACTGTGGTGGTCCTGTGGAAGATCAGGTTGATAGAAACTTTTTTTCAGAGACATACAGATGTCCCTGTGTGGTCAGAGGAGGTGATAAAATGGACAGTGAGTGTAGAAACGCTGAGCTGAGGATTTTATCTGCAGTTTGAACGTTGAGTTTTTTGAAAACTCCAAGGTAGATCGTTTTGAGAACCGTCTTCTGGAAGTGAAGAACAACGCTTGTGCGTTTCCTGGCTGTATCTCAAATCGTTCGTACTCCCTATATAGTGAACTAGGTGTATAACTACACCGTCTACACGCAGAGAGCACCAGATGATTACTGTTCTTACATATTTATTACAGATGTGTGTCTGTTATCACAGATATATTTTGCTCTAATTAGATTTAAAACCAGAGTCTAATTTTGCATTAAGCCTTTGTTTTCTTTCTATGAAGGGTTTTTGGAAATATTCACAAAAACATACAAGTTTAAAAGTCTAAAATCAGAACACGCCTCTGATTTATTCCCCAAATCTGAATGTTTAGGTTTCTGGCAGCGTCATGGTATTCGGTTGTGTTTAGTTTTCGTTGTTGATTTGATCCAAACTTCACTTTAAGCTTTTTATTTCCCGTTGAAGCTGCATCCACGTCCTGCTCCTCCTGTGTTCGGCCTCTTCTTTAGACGTGGTCTGAAATGTGTCGTCTACTTTAGTTTGAACCGAGGCTTCACACCAAATGTGTTACCTTGCTGTCCCACCTCTCGATACGTCCCTCACTGATGGCCATTTTCCCTTCTTCTGGGCGCACGTTGAGGAGGAATGTCGTATTCACGTGACGTCAGTTATGTTTCAGGTATCAGTGCCGTGTATGAAAGTGGCCCAAACTGGAAACGAAAACGTGGGATTCGGTGTGTTTTGGCCGTTTACGCTGCTGCACAAATAACACATCTGGATTTGAGCCAAAAACAAAAACGGGACACATTGATATACGAATGCATTTCTGAATATTAGAATAATGTGACAAAGTTCATGCTCATAATCCCATTAAAATATGTGCATTTATATGAAACCAAACTTGATCAGTGAAGCTTATAGTGTGTAAAAATCAGAAATTCAAAAACTGAAATTTTATCATTTTTGAATTAAATTACAAATGAACTTTTTCACAGTATTCAAGTTTTCGAGCTGCACTGGCACCGCCCACATCAGTTTAGCCCCGCCCATTCACGCTGAAGTCATAAGAAGCGTTTCAGTCCGGACTGCGTTTCGAATACGTCTCAATTCAGGCAAGCCAATCAGAGCAGAGCTCCTTTACAGAACGAGTGGCATGAAAACGCCAGTTTAGCTCTAAGGGACAAAATGGTGACGTGAAAATTAACGACGACGCCTTTTGGTACAGAAACCCGCAGAAACCCGGCTGAATAAGTCTCCTCCGTGTTGGAAGCAAACGCCTGCTGAATAAAGAGACCTCAGCCTCACCTTACAGCTGAAAGAGATACGAGAGAAGAGTGAACGATTGGCATCGGTGCCGATGGAAAACGAATCCGTGGCGATGTCCTGTTTAACTGGCTTTCCACCGTGGTGTCGTGGGACCACAGTGAATGTCTGCTGAACACATGACCTGTTCAGAGCATTGCTGACCTTTTTTTTTACATTTCTATTTATTTCCTTTTTTTAATTTAATGCTTCTGTTCTTTCAGTTTGGCTGTTTATGAAATGTGTTTCTGATTTAGGAAGATGGGAAGACGGGGGTAGTTTTTATTGGTTCTGTATGTATGATATACAAGCACATAATAAACTATGCTGTAAATTTTACTGTGTGAAGTTCTGTTCCTGATGCACGTCTGTCTCAGCACGGAGCTCTGGATTACTCTTACCCTGTAGTCAGCATCATCGTCAACTCCAGACCAGGTCAAGGAGGTAAAATGACTGGAAGTTGCTGCTCTGTAATCAACGATGATGTTCCAGAGCATCCGAATCGTGGCGCTTATCCAATGACCGTTGAGTTTTGAGGCAATGAGAAACACTGCAGTCCCACTGAAGTGAATGGACTCTGCTTCTCTGGGCAAACGCATTGACCATAGACCGTATAAGACAACGATGGACGCTACAGGGATGTGTGAGAAGTTGCCGATTCCCGAACCAACTCGTCTTCAAGATGGTGTTCTAACACATTTGTAGTCAATGAAATGTGAACACAGCTGTACACAGGGTCGTGATTTTTGACATGCTGGACCTGAAATACACAAAATGATTGCACGTTCAGTTCAAAAACACTCCGGGTGATCAGTTTCCAGCAGGATTTCTGAGACATAAAGTGTTTTTAGTCCTTTTCAGGAAAATAATATAGATTTTTTTGTAGGTGCAAGTAAATTTTTGATCAAAACATGATCAAATTCATACGTGTAAAAAAATTGAGCAGCGTGTCTTCAAAATAACAATATGTGTCTCCTATAAATACTTTTTTGGTGAATCAAACTATGTCAGACTACGAAAACATCCACTGGACCAAAACTGGCCTAGAGATCTAAAGGTTAAGTCACCACCCAGGTACTTGTAAGCGTCCACTCTCAGTCCAGAGTCGGGAACCAGTCTGCTGTAATCACTGCTGACGCTCCCCGACGTTACAGGAATCTCCCACGTTATGTGATATACATAGCGGCCCCTGAAGGAGCGTCTTGGCAGAGGCAGGGATGGGGTCCGGGACCGAGTCAGGGTCCAGGTTGGGGTCCGGGTCCGGGTCAAGGTCAGATCAGGATTGGGATCTGAGTCAGGGTCCTTGTCCAGGTCAGGGTCAGGGTTGGTTCAGGGTCTTTATTTGAATGTTTATGACTGTCAGGTCTGTATGTGAGTCTTTGTGAGTGTCAGGTCTGTATGTGAATGTTTGTGAGTGTCGGGTCTTTATGTGAGTGTTTGTGAGTGTCGGGTCTTTATGTGAGTGTTTGTGAGTGTCGGGTCTTTATGTGAGTGTTTGTGAGTGTCAGGTCTGTATGTGAGTGTTTGTGAGTGTCAGGTCTGTATGTGAGTGTTTGTGAGTGTCGGGTCTGTTTGTGAGTGTGAGTGTCAGGTCTGTATGTGAGTGTTTGTGAGTGTCAGGTCTGTTTGTGAGTGTCAGGTCTGTGAGTGTTTGTGTCAGGTCTGTTTGTGAGTGTTAGGTGTTTATGTGTGTTTGTGATTGTGAGGTCTGTTTGTGAGTGTCAGGTGGGGTTTTTTGTGAGTGTTTGTGAGTGTCAGGTCTTTATGTGAGTGTTTGTGACTGTGAGGTCTGTGAGTGCGAGTATGCAGCTGCTATAGGAGGGCGTGGCCTGCGCGGCCGGTTGCCATGGTTTCTGCGAGCGTTAGCTTAGCGTTAGCTTAGCGGTAGGTGGCTAACTGTGTGTCCGCAGGTCTGTCCTGCTCGCACTGACCTCGCGGACCCGGACTCGGACTGCAGCGCGGTCAGCTCGGCTGTTCAGGACGCGGAGGAGCAGGTTCGTAACGGTTCTGAGGTTCGAGACGTGATTCACATCAACAGAACCCGACTGTTAGCGGTGTTTATTAACGGAACCCGACTGTTAGCGGTGTTTATTAACGGAACCCGACTGTTAGCCTGACCTGGAACACCATGAACACCATAAACACAGCCTTAATCCTGAGATAGAGAGAGGACATAGAGAGAATACAGAGAGAGAGAGAGAGAGATTAGAGAGGACAGAGAGAATATAGAGAGAACAGAGAGAAAGAGAAGAGAGAGAGAGAACAGAGAAAGAGAAGAGAGAGATAGAAATTACATGATGAAGTAACAGTAACCCTCCCCAGTTTTTCATGCTCAGCTTCATATCTGAAAGTTTGATGTTTGACTGTAACGTCGGTTGATACATCGTTGTTGATTTCATCTCTGTCTGTCTGTCTGTCTTCAGTCAGCATGACCGCTGCTGCCCTCCGCATTGGAGACCAGCTGATACTTGAAGAAGACTACGATGAAAACTATATCCCCTCTGAACAAGGTATTCCTCAAACCCTGCAGCTTCATAAAGCCTGAGCGGTTCAGAGTTCCTGAACTGTTCCCGTCCAGTGACACTATTGAGTTACTGTGTCTTCAGACCTTCAAGTTCGTTTCCAAGTTCCTTTCTCCATTTGTTTCAATGCAACTTCTGACAGACGTACCAACAACGTACAGAATTTCTCCGCAACAAAGGATTAAGATTAAAGAGCAACACCAGTGGTCTTTTACTACCACCTCCAGGAGTTTCTCTGCCAAACAGAAAGACATAGAACCTTCAGGTTCTGTGCCTGCTTCTCTGAACTTTAGGCCACGTGATGGTTTTAAGTGGTGCTGTAAATTGATGTCTTCAGTCTTTCTCCTCCACTTTCTCCTCCTACTTCTCCCCTTTGTTTCCTCAGAGATCCACGAGTACGCCAGAGAGATTGGCATTGATCCCGATCGGGAGCCGGAACTCCTCTGGTTGGCCAGGGAGGGTATCGTTGCCCCGCTGCCTGCCGAATGGAAACCTTGGTATGATGCGTTTTTTACTCCCAGCACTTCCACAAACCAACACCAGCAAACCCCAGTAGAAGGAGTTCTTCACAGATTAAGAGGGTACTTAAAGGGTACTGTAAGTCCTTCCAACAGGAGCAGCAGCTGTGGTGCGGGTTATCTCCAAGGCAACAGGATACGGGAACATACTTTATCTGATACTGGAATTGCAGTCAAGACCAGTTATTAAATTCCCCCACCACTAACGGGCCTTTCCAGCCTTCATAACCCACTCTTATTCAGTGCTAACGATATTACTTCCATGGTCAGGTGCACCTTTATGGTAGCATCGTTACCACGTACTGCAGATGTTCAGGTTCTTCCCACAAATAGACCGTTTTCATACATATTGTTTGGTATAATGTTAGTTTTGGTTCAGTATTTACTCTTCTTAACTCTGTTAAGTTGTAGATATGTCTCTTAATTTCGTACATTGTCTTAAAACCAAGTTCATAAGCAGTTCGTACCATCCTGTGGGGTAGCAGGACCTCATTAACATAACCGTGGGCTCCCGAATGCCTGTAATGAAGAGCAAAGGTGCAAAATTGCACCCTCACCATGACAATGGCCCATGACAAATCAATCTTGACGCTGACCAAGGTGCCTCCACATGGATTCGTTGGTCAACGTTGGTCACTGAAGATGACCCGCTGCCATTCTGAGCGACTCCATGGCATTGCATGTGGTTGATTCCTTCTGTGTGCAACTATTTTCACCCAGAAAATACATATATTGATATGTAAGCCCTTATCAGGCCCCTCCCTCCAGACTGCTCCAAACACACGTTTTCTCTGTCTGTCTGTCTGTTACATGTGCATGTCTTTGTGTGTGTGTGTGTGTGTGTGTGTGTGTTTTTGTTGTTCTTGGTGTGTGTAAGTGGGCACACGATTGTGTCCAGCCCATGGAGGCGTGTGTGTGACCCCCTCCTCTCCCTCCCTCCCCAGCCAGGACGTGACCGGAGACGTGTACTACTTTAACTTTTCCACGGGCCAGTCCACCTGGGACCACCCCTGTGACGAGCAGTACCGGCAGCTGGTGGCTCAGGAAAGGGATCGCGCCCAGCCGCGACTCAACAGGACCGCCCCCGCTGCCTCGGGGTCCACCCCATTGGCCACCTCAGCCGCCGGCAAGAAAGACAAGGAGAAGAAGAAGAAGAAAGAGAAGAAGGAGAAGAAAAAGGAGAAGAGGAGGAATGAGCCTGAGGTTCTCAAACCTCCAGGGGTGAGTTGTGGCCTGTGTGAGTGTCTCAGGCGTTTGGTGTACCTTTTGTGGGCGGAGCTTCAGAGGCTGTACTTTAAGTTGTGTTTAGGTATAATTAGACATCAGGCTTGTGTTTGGTTCTCGTGTAATCAGGCTCACGCTCAGATGTATGTTCAGCTCCGGGCAGGAAAAGAAAGTTTAGGAAGGGAAAGAAGAAGAGGTCAGATAAAGGTCACCAAGCCTGTTCCAGTCCTTTTCTGGGCCTCCACAACACACCTTCTACCATCTCAGAGCCATCTACTCAGCCAGTTATTTCAATTGATGCTTCCATAAACCAGTCCAAGGTGCTGCAGAAATCATAATAATGAAGGGCCAGAGCAAGAGGGCAGTAGCTGCAGCACAGATACAGAGCTAGAACCTGCCCCGTGGGAACAGAAGGAGTTGGCATTGACCCAAATAAGGTCAGACTGACCAGAGATCAAGCTGTAGCTCTGGATGAAGGTGAGATATTGAAAGGAGCGATAGTGGGTGAAAGAGCGCTGGAAATCCAGAGGTATTGCAGCGTTTCTTTATACTCACGTCTGAAAAAGTCTGTTGTCTCTGTCTCTCTCAGGCCCTGGGTCCCCTGGCCCCGTTAGGATCTCTGGCTCCTTTGAGAGGTGTAAGTGATGCTCCTGTTCCAGCACTGCATGGTCCCCTCGGCAGCGGAGCAGGCCTCCAGCCTCTGAAGACTCCTTTAGGGGTAAACGAGCACACCCTTGAGCAGTGGTCCTGCTCCTGGAGGACCCATTGGCTTGAGGACAATGCCATCCTGGCTCCAGGACCAGATGCTTTCAGCCTCCATACAACCCCTAGCACACTGTAGAACAGTGGTTCCCAACCCTGCTCCTGGAGGACCCCATCCTACTTGTCTTTATGTTCTTACGCACTAACCACACCGACCCTTTGTAGATACGTTTGGTGACCTTTGCTCTAGTGGGTCCAGCAAAAGTTCTGCAGGAGCAGGGTTGAAGAACATTGCTCTAGAGCCTTAATACATCAGTGCAGTCGTGGTTGCATTATTTGTGGCTGTATTAACAGTGGCATGGTTATAGTGATGATCTATGTGTGTGTGCATAAGGGCATGGTGTCTGCCGTGAGCTCCAGCTTGCTGAGAGGACGACAAGAGGAGAGGCCGTCTCTGTCTCTCTTTCAGTCCGACCAGGAGGAGGATGAAGATGAGGATGAAGAGAAGAAGGATTCTGTTCATGAGGTATTAAATAAATACGTCCAAAAGTAGACGAGGAGAAGCAAATCCAACACATGAGACGCAAATATTACACATGATCCGATATTACAGACCTGCGAGGGCAAATAAACGTGAACCTTTAGGATCAGCAGATCATTTGAAGGTGAAATGAGATGTTTTCAATCAGGTGTGAGAGCAGGTTCTGTTATATTTCAAGAACAGGGATCTGTCAAAGTCTGAGCTTCACAACACATGTTTGGAATTGTACCATGACATGAACAAAGGAGATTGCTGAGGAGCTAAGAATTGTTGCTGGCCATCATTAGAGTGTGTTCACAAAGGAACCCAACGTCTAAGCAACTAAAGGCCTTTCTCACATTGGCGAATGTTCATGAGTCCACCATCAGGAGAACCCTGAACAACGGTGATGTGCATGAGTTGCTGCTGCTCTCCATTAAGAACTTTGCTGCCCATCTGGAGTTTGCTGAAGGTCCCGTGGATGAGCCAGAAGGCTACTGGAACAGTGTTTTGTAGATGGGTTCACAAAATTTCAGGTGCCACTGTGTGTTGGGGGAAGGGAGGGCTTTACAAGTTAAAGTGCACCAGCAAAACTTTAAAAGCTGAGTAGACGAGGTGGCCTGTCTTGTTTGCGGTATTCATTGGGAATTCCCAAGTCTAATCTGAGAAGATGCCACTCTGTCTCACCCAACACAGCATGGGCGATGCCATGTAGAACCAGTAGTTATCATTCGTCTCTGTGTGTGGAGCTCCAGAGGAGCTGGGTGGGTAGGACAGCGGGGGTCAGATGGACTGTAAGTGTACAGGGATGCAGTTGATCATAACCACTGTCCACTTTGTATTTGTGTGTTTGAACAGAGTCTGCGCGGTTCGTCGCGTCTCCCGCACAACCTGCACTTGGATTTGAATGCTCTGGGAGGGGGGCTGCAGTACGAGGTGAGGGGTGTGTCCATCCGTCACACACACACTGCCCATCACAAGTCTGAGGACACCTTGTTTTGAGATGTAAATGTGTGATTTATTGACTCACCTGTTTTCATTCTTTACTTCAAAACGTGTCCCTGAGCTTATGATGAGACGTGGGACAAAACACATGAGCCTGCTGAGCCACAGCATTATGACCACCTACCTAATTTGCTGGCGCCTCCAGAACAGCTCCCACTATAGACCTATGAAGGTGGTTATGTAGTGTCTGGCTCCAACCGATTCTGCAGGTCCTTCAAGCTCTGTAAGCTGTGAGGTGGAGCTGCCGTGGATCCTGTACTTCTGCAGGTAAATGGAGCTCACTCTTACAACTGTCCATGCGATGGAGATGAAGAAACAGGACTTGTAGGACCAGGCGACTATCTTCCATCACTCTGAGGTGCAGCTCTGTTGCTGTTGTGTCCATGATCTTTGTCTGCCTGACACCATTTCCGTCCTCAGACCACCATTGGTAGGTACTCTGCTGTACCACTGCTGATCAGGACACCCCATAGGCCTTGGAGCCACTTTGGAGATGCTCTGATCTCCCCAGTCGTCCGGATATAACGATATGATCCTGGTAAAATGCCTCTGGCTTTAATGCTGCTCATGATGCTCCACATCCAACACATCCTCCACGAGAACTGAGTCACTGAGAATGGCAGCGGGTCATCTTCAGCGAGTCCTGTTTTTGTCTTGGTGTAGACGACCAGCAAATCCATCTGTGGAGGCACCGTGGTCACCGTCCAGAAGGTCTGGTGTTGTGGTGTGGGTGCAGTTTCATACGACATCAGACCACCTTTGATCTCCATTACAGACACTTTGACATCCCAACTTTACATTAATGAGGTTCTGCAACCAGTGGTTCTATCTGTTCTGAACACACACTCCGGTGCTCTATTCCAACAAGACAACGCTCGTCCACACACTGCTACCGTCTCAAGATCTCGCCTTGAAGTCACACATAATACATCTCATCTCATCTCCAGACCTGTCCCTGATTGAAGGTGGGGGATGCTATTGGACGCTCTATCAACACTCCACCCCTACCACACCATCTGCAGAACTGAGTGAGACACCATTAGGAACCTCTACACCTCCATGCAGAGACGTCTGGCGTGTTATGTTAAACCCGACGCCGTACTGAGAGACACCACTTCTGTATGAGTAGATCAATAAATATTGATCAGATCAGACTACAGTTATCATCAGTTATTGATCCTGATCACCTTCATCTTCTTCCGTGTGTGTGTGTGTGTGTGTGTGTGTGTGTGTGTGTGTGTGTGTGTGTGTGTGTGTGTGTGTGTGTGTGTGTGTGTGTGTGTTATTATGTTCAGGACAGTGAGGTGAGTGGCACTGGTCCTGCTGAAGAGAAAACTGAGCCAGAGCTGCAGGATCTTGCCCTGTCTGGCGACCACAGTCCAGATCCTCCCTCTCAGGTACTTTCATCACCATAATCATAGCCGTCTTTATCTGCACTGTGACCGTCCTGTTCTTTCTGCTTCTTTTCATGTCTGAGGATTAAAAATGGAACAGTAACTGTAATAAATCTAAAATCAAGCGACCTGCTTTCGCAAGCAGGGTTCCTGATACGCAGAATGATGAGATGAGAACTTGGACTAGAGCACTAGAGTGGTTGTACTGCAGAGCTTTCACTGATCTCCGGTCCGAAACCCGTCTGCGCTAAAGTCAGTTTCACTCTGTCTGCTTCTGACTCCTGTGACCAACCCTGCCCGTTCGTGTTACATGGGTGTGTGTATGTTCGTTCGTTCGTGTGTGTGTGTGTCTAGGTGATGTGTTGTTGGAACCTGTCGTCTGGTCCAGGCTGTCACTGTGTTCTCCTCTTCATCTTCCTCTCTTCCTACTGTCACTGTTACTGTTCTGCTGTCTGAACGTCGTCTTCTCTTCAGGGCTGCAACAAATGAACAATCAGTTAATCTGATTATAAACCACTCGGTTCCAAATCAACACTTCTGTGGCTCCTGTCAGCTTTTAAGCTGAGCTTCAGTTAAAAACGGGGGCCAAATTTGACACCTTTGTTTAAGTTTGAAAGTATTGTATTACACACACACACACACACACACACACACACACACATCCTTTGAAGGGTTTTCAGGTATAATAAGGAGAACATAGTGTATAAGGTGATCCTGTAAAATGAATTATTATTATTATTACACAAATGTAATGTGAATTATTACTGTAACAATGGAAGTAAAACTGTTCCATACTGTTATTATAAAACCCAATTAATCCATTTTCCCATGCGTCCGCACAAGAAACGCCCAATGTCCTCACCAATTTATCGTCTATTAAATTAGTTATCAGCTAATTGGCTCATCGATTGCAGTTGCCTAAGCCGATACGTTGTTGTTGCTCTCCGACTCCTCTTCAGTTTGTCCTTTTCTCTCTTTGTATAACAATGTCCTGTTTGTGTTTGTGTGTTTCTTGGTTGATGGGTTCCGCCTCCTCTGAAATGTGTGAGTGGATTTACTCCTAATGTGTCTGCGTCTCAAATTGTCTTCCAACACTCCTCACCCTCATGTCCATCTTCCCTCTCTTTTGTTCTCCTCTTTTTGTCATTGTGCTCCAAACTCCTCCTGTTCTGGATGGTCTTTTTTCTTTTCTTTCCGTCTTTTCTGCACCGTCCTCCCCTTCTCGGCCGCTCTTCCTTGTAAAAGGATTCCCTGCGCGGGCGCCTCGTCTCCTCCAAGCGTGCAGGGGGCAGCAGAGACTGCAGCAGTGCCGACGTTTTCCCGCCCAGCAGCAGAGGTGACGAGATACCCAACAAGGAGGATGATGATGGAGAAAATGAGGAAAACGATGAGCAGGAGGAGGAGTGTGGAGAGAGGGATGACGAGGATACGAAAGGGCTAGAGGAGGACAAATCTCAAAGGGGAGAGAAAACAGAGAAAGGTGAAGATGAAGTGACTGAGGGAAGCGAGGGGAATAAGCAAGCGAGTGGAGAGAGGAAGTCTGGATCAGACGAGGAGGAGGAACAGCCAGATGGAGGAAAGAAAGAGAGTGATGAAGAGATACTGGAAGAGATCGGAGAAGAGGTAGATACAGCCGACTCCGAGGAAAGAGATGGGGCAGAAGTGGAGAGGAGGAATGAAAGCGATGCAAGCGAGGGTGTTGAAAAAGGGGCACAGTCTGGAGATGAACATTCACGAAAAGGGAATGAGGGAGAAGAGGAGGAGAGAAAGAAGGGGACAGAGTTTGAAGAGGATCAAATCGTGGAATCTGGAGCTGAAGATTTCAAAGAGGAGGATGACAATGAGGGAGAAGAAGAGAGAAAAGAGATGGTGGAGAGAAAGATGGACAAGAAGAGCATGAGGGAAATCTCAGAGGGACGTGAAAGCGATGAGATTGTTGAGAGATTTGGAGACGAGCAGGAGGAGTATGGAACTTCTGAAGATGAGGGCAAGAATGAGGAAAGAGAGGAGAAGATGGAGGAGGAGAAGAAGATGGAAAGCTCAGAAATGGATGAAAGTGATGAGATCCTCGAGGTGTTTGATGAGAAGCAAAGTGAGTCTGGAGCTCTTCCTAACGAAGATTCTCGAAATAGATATGAGGATAACCTGAGTACTAAAGAGAGAGGGGCGGACAAAATGATGGAAAACTCAGAACAAGATGAAAGTGATGAAAGATTTGGAAAGTCTGGAACTGAAGATGCTGAAGAGCAGGAGAGCAAAGAGGAAACCGAGAAGATAAACGAGAGAAAGGGCGATGAAGTGACCCACGAGGAACCGAAAGGAATAGACAAAGACTCAGAGGAAGCTGTAGAGAGTTACATCCACAGTGTAGAGGAAGTGGCAAAGGGAAGAGACAACAAGACAGAGCAGTCTTTGAAGAATGAGGACACAGACGGTCAAGACGTGTTTTTGGAAGGACAAGAAGAGAGCGAGGATAGAGAACTGGACGAGAACAAAGAAAGTGAAGAAGAAGTGGAGAGGTTTGCGAGAAGCTTGGAGCGTGAGGAACCCAAGACAAATGGAGACGACCAAGACTACGGAGGAAAGAGTGATGAATCAATTGAAGAGTGTGTGAAGAGTGGGTTTATGGAAGAAGAAGAAGAAGAAGAACGGAAAGACGAAGAGAAATTGTCGAGCGATAGCGATTGTGAGAAGAGAAGCCTTAAATTGGAGGCGAATCTGGAAAATACGGAAAAGCCTCAAAGCAACAAAACGAGCAGTGAGGATGAAGTGATTGAACGTTTCAAAATTCAGGGGACTCTAGACGTACCCTTACAGAAAGGCCTTCAAGGGAAGAAGGTCGTCCCTAAGTGGGATCGGCTCCCCAGTGAGGTAGGCAGCGGTGCTGTGGATGCAGTGTAACCGTTGTACCTTGATCCTCATACACTATATGTCCAAAAGTTTCCAGACACCCCTTCTAAGGTGCAACCATAGCTTACACGTCTTCAGTTGCACAGGAAGGCAGTTTCGATAGAAAGGGATGCTCAGGAGCCGGTCACCTTGCTCAGCTCTGCACTGTGCAGTTCTGTGAAGTGATGGAACTCCATCCGGTACCTTTGGAACGAGCTGAACTGCCAGAATGAACGGCAACGTTCCAGCATCTAGTATAAAACCTTCCCAGAAAGGAAGAGGCTGATACTGCAGCAAGCTCCCAATAAAAACCCTTGATTTCAGAAGAAACATTGGACACGCATGTGTCTGCCGTCTTTTGGGCATATAGTGTACACAGCCTCCTGTCCTGTTCTTCATGCTTTCTAGATGTGTTCTGTTGCTCCAGTGCGAGGGCTGTGCTTATGCTGTCCCCTCTCAAACATCCATCAGTTTTTTATTAAAGTGATACTTTGGGCAAAGAATGATTTACTCCGTTCCCCCAAACGTAATCAACGAAGACACGGACGATGTCTGAAATGTACTTGCATAGTTCAACTCAAGCTACACGGCTAACACATAATGGAAGCTTATAGTCCACCAATTAGCATGAAGCTCAGTTCAGTTCACACACGGAGGTGTTCAGTAATTACTAATGGAGTTGATGTTCTGTCTGATACCGTAGGATTCGCTGTTATCTACAATAACGTGGAATAAAGTCGCAGGAGACACCTTGGAGCCTGAATTCTGCATTCTGTCCATCTTTAGATATCGTTATGTTTGCACAATGCTAAATGGTGGGCTTTAAGCTTCCAGTACCTCAAATAAAATCAATATAGCTAATAGTTCTCATTTTTAGATTGTTTTTTGACCAAACCATTGCTTTAATTCCTCTCCACCTCCAACCATCTCCTCATCCATTGGTTCATCTGTTCTTCTGTCCTTCACTATCGATTGATGGTTTATCACACTTTAATAGAACAGAAACAATGAGACTCTTGATTGGGTTCCATAGTTTGGTCCAGAAATGACAGTTGACAGGACTGATGGAGCATCTTTGGAGAGGGTTGGAGAAGACCTGACCAGACTTCTTCTTTAATGAAGTGAATCAAACCAAGTGGACCAGACTGGACCTTCCTGAGATGGACCATAGTACATGAACAGGATGCACTACAGCTATAATCAGACCATGATGTCTGATCCACACCTGAGAAAATTAAACCACACCTTTGTCCCGACTGTCCAATCTTTGGAACCGTCCAATTGTCCTGTGTTTCTGTCTCTATGTCCATGTCGATGTGTTTGACTTTCTACAAGGCATCGCTCTGCTTTTCTAGACTGCAGTAAGTGTGAAGTAGTCAGTTTAGGTCTTGGACCAGAAGAGTGTGTGGTCATTTGAGATTGTTCATTGCAGGAATCTGAGGCCAGTGAGCACATTGAAGAAGCGTCCGACCACTCTGATGACATGAAGGTAATCCTTGGAATATTTTCACTTTGCCGTTCAGTATTCCTGATGAGGCTTTGTAGTAACTTCCCTCCGAGATGGATTGTAGTTAATGGTGGCCCCTCTCACCTCAGGTGGTCTTCCGTTCCAAGTTCTCTGAGAATATTCTCGACCTGACGGACCTTTCTCCGGCAGGGACTTTGGGACAAGAGGTGAGTACATGAACGCTCTGGAATGGCCTTTCCCAATCTTTATCTCATGGACAATATGATGATGTGAAAATTGATAGGATATAAAATCACGGTACTGTGTGGGAGAGTCTTGGAATACCACGCTTTTAGGAATCTGCCGATACTGGGTCGAAATATCGTGATAAATATTGTATTTTGCAAAAATGTCTTTAAATACTGTGATATAATAAATGTTGTCGGACTAAGATGCAGGTCAGTGCGGTGACTGGATGAGGGAGACACATGGACAGCAAACAGGAAAGACTATTAATCATCATGCTGTTCCCCACAGGATAAGAAAGGGAAAGATGGCGGGAGGGTCGTTGGTGGTGACGTGGATTTGGTGGAGCTGCGAACAGCAGCTGCAAACAGGTTTGTCTCAAACATATTTCCTTTAATGGCGATATCTGACGAGTCTGTAACTGACAGTACCTCCACACTGCCGTCTAGAACCCTGCACAAAGTAAATAAACCATAATAAACACAATATACAGCTGTGAGGGTATCACAAAATATGCATGTCTTCAGTAGGGTGCCATTATTTACCACCTAACATTAATTCACGTGGTCCTGGTCCTGCTTTAGAACCTCACTGAGGAAGAACCTGATGTTATTCCGTGCTTAGTTAAGATATTCACAGCACATTGATCCACCTTGTCCATGAAAACGATGGAGGGCCACCTTATGGTATGACCGCAGAGAAATGCCTCGAAGGTGAAGTGGAGTGACAATTTCTCCTTTCCTGTTCTCCTCTCAGCAGCAGGGGTCTGCAGGCCTCACATCTGGACAAGCTTTCCTCCCCTCCATCCTCCTCCTCCTCCTCCCTCTCGAATCCCTCCCACCCGCAGCACGAGCCGTTCAGAACCACCGGCATCGGCAGTACCCCCTTCTGGCCAAGACCAGAGACAGCACGCGGGAGACTAACCAGGAGCACTCGCGCAGATGAAGAGGAGGACAGCAAGATTCAGGAGGAACTTAGGAGGAAAGAAGCAGAAGAGGAGCAGATAGAGAGGCAGGAGGAGATCGAGAGGCAGAGCAGGGAGAACCGAAAGCTCGCGGACGAGGACGAGAGGAGAACGAAAAGAGAAAGAGACGGCCAAGACCGGTATGGAGGAGGAAGAGAGAAGCCTAGCTTGCATCTGCTCCGAGAGCAATCCAGTGAAGGAGAGGAGAAGGAAAGGGTGGAGGAGAGGAGGGTGCAGAGAAGGAGAGAGCAGGAGGAGAGAAGGAGGGAGGAAGAGAGGGAGACTGAGAGACAGATGGAGGAGGAGAAGTTGAAAGCGGTGGAGGAGCGAGAGAGGAGACTACGCCTCCTAAGAGAGGAGCTGAGGAGAGAGGAGGACGAGGAAGAGCGAAAGATGAAGGAGGAGAATGAAGAGAGGATCAGGTGTGGAAATAACAGCTTGGCTCAACTTCATGGCTTATGTTCTTCTAACTCTTAAAAATCGTCTTTATTAACTTGCATTTTTTGCTGCTACAGAGCGTCCAGAAGGGACTCGGCGCTTCACGATTTGTTACGGCCTTTTTTCAACATAAAATTCATTTCCCCTCAAAATTCTACACTCAAAACCCCACGATGATGGAGAGAAAAGTTTGAAGTCTTTGCAAATTTATTAAAAACAAAACACAACAACATAAGAAGCTCTTTTTGCAGCAAGTACAGCCGCAAGCTGGGCACCTGTTTGGGGATGTTCTCCCATTCTTCTTTGCAGAACCTCTCAAGCTGCATCAGATTGGATGGGGAGCGTCGGTGCTCAGACATTTTTAGATCTGCAGAGATGGTCAGTCAGGTTCAAGTCTGGGCTCTGGCTGGTCCACTCAGGGACGTTCACAGAGCTGTCCTGTAGACACTCCTTTATCTTGAGCTCAGTTTTGAGTGTCGTGGGAAAGGTTGAGTACGTTTGTACACGTTATACGTTTGCAAAGATTTTGAACAACGTTCTCATTTGGTCATCGTGGGGTTTTGCGTGTAGAATTTTCATGATAAAATGAATTTAGTCCAGATGCACTCTATACACTGCCAGTCAAAAGTTTTAGAGCACCCCGTATGGGTTCTAAAACTCATAGTGCCTGTTATACACATTGCATACATATACAATCTGCTTACATAGGGGTCCTATTTTCAGTTGGAGTCAGTGTAAAATGGTGTGTGTGTGTGTGTGTGTGTGCTGGTCAACCACGTTGCAGAGCTCTGAAGCAGCAGTTGCAGAAAGATCGGAGAGAAGAGGAGGATCGTCTGGACCAGGAAACTCAGACCAAACTGCAACAACTCAGAGAGCAATCCCGGCGCGAGAGAGAAGCACAGATACACACTCTCAGGTACACACGCACACACACACACACACACACACAATCACCCACACCGGACAGGAGACAGTTCCTCAGTTCTCCAGAGTATAACTGTCCACCCGGGACACACTTGTCTTGTGTGTACATGTGTATAGAGAAGAGAACGAGGTACGGCTGAGAGAGATGCGCTCTGAACTGGAGGTGGAGCGAGAGAGGCTGGAGGTGCAGAGGAGGCGTGACCTGGATGCGCTGAAGGTGGAGTCGGAGGAGGAGCTTGCAGCCGAGAGGAAACGGCTGCAGGAGAGGAAGGAGGAGCAGTTACATTCGCTCAGGCTTGAGGTTAGCGTGTCTCTTACCTGTGAATAAGAGCCACCAACACTTTTACATACTGTACGTCCACCTGTTTACAATCGAACACACAATCAGAACAGAGCTCATGTACACACAGTTTATTGGGACACCTGGACGCCCTTCTAGTCCACATTTGGACATACGGTGTATATCAGTCCTAAATGCACAGGAACACGTTTCAGTTGTTGGGGCTACAGGTTAAAAACGGTGAGCGCCTTTATTGAAGGACCTTCTTGAAGGAGTCAGATCAACCCTGATGAGCAGATCCCAGCCTAATGAGGAGTGTGTGCTTCTTGTTTAATAGGGGAGAGTGAGTGACCGACAGAAGAGTCCTCGACCTGAGCAGCAGCTGTTCGAGTACCAGCGAGAGGTAAAATAGCCGATAATACATTCCAGCATGTTTTGACGTTGTACATAACAGGGACTTTATCCTGAGACCCCTGTAGTGCAAAGTGCGGGTAATGTCGGTGTGACCCACGTGTGAATCGAGTTGTTAACATGTTGGAGAATTCACAGTGGTTCATACCGTGATGCGATACATGGAGTGTGTGTGTGTGTGTGTGTGTGTGTGTTGGGCAGCTGTCTGATGTGTTACAGGAAGTGAGGGAAGAGGTGCAGAGAGAGCACAACAGAAAGCTGGAGCAGATCAAAGAGGATCATCGGCAGCAGCTACACACCATCAGAGTCACACACATGGAGGAGGTACAGAGCATAGCAACCACCTAACAGCCCTAGAGCCACTGGTATTTACTGCATAGCAACCCCTTTAGAACAGCCAAGTATCCATTTGGAAAACCATAGCAACAGCTTTGCATCCCAACAGCAAACCCATTGAAACCACTTGGCATATGATAGCAACCACTTAGCATCATCAGCAGTAACAGTACAGGAGCCATTTGGAAAACCATAGCAACAGCAGAGCAACCACCTAACAACACTGTGTCAACCACCTGACCTATGATTGCAGCTGCTTAGCTTCTGCCAGTACCTGCTTAGGGCATAGCAACCATCAGGCATCCACCCATCAGCCATCAGGGCAGCTGCTCTCTCACTCACTTCATTTTTCTGTGTGTGTGTGTGTGTGTGTGTGTGTGTGTGTGTGTGTGTGTGTGTGTGTGTGTAGGAGAGTATGCAGAGGGAGCGGTTGTTGAGTGCTTTGCAGGAGGAGAGAGAGAGGCTTCTTTCTTCGCACACAGTTCAGCTGGAGCAACTCAGACTGCAGCTTGACTCTCAGCTCCATAACGTCCGCAGAACACATACACAGAAGGTCAGACACACACGCACACACACACACACACACACACACACACACAGCTGACTGCTGCTTGGATCTACATATGAATTTACAGTCTGGACTAAGATATAGGCCTGGTTCTCAAAGTCAGGACCCTGAGGGGTCTGTGATACGCATATTGATGACACAGCAGTCTGAGCCAATGTAATCTTTCTCATAAGCCATTTGGGACACCATAGCAACTGCTTTGGAACTCCATAGCAACCACATAGCCCAATACCAACAACTTAGCTACAGCAAAACAACCAATTAGGCAGGCATATTAACTGCCGTACAGCTACCTGGCAACCATGTGGGCATTGTAATTTGAGCGGGACCAACAATTCATTTGAGTAAAGTAGTAATTACATGGTAATTACTACAAGTTAATTAACCTCAGGGGTTTGTGATGTACATGTGGATTGCTGAAGCGGTATCTGTGCAAATGAAGCAAGAAGCACAGGAAATACTATAGGGGCAAAAGTATTGAGACACCTTTTTCAAAAATCAAGTGTATTTAAAGGGTTTGTCCTGCTATTTTGGGAGTAACTGTATCTGCTGTCCTCTACTGAGGGCACATTAGCAACTCTAAATTACTGTGTGTGTGTGTGTGTGTGTGTGTGTGTGTGTGTGTGTGTGTGTGTGTGTGTGTGTGTGTAGGAGGCTGAAGTACAGGAGATGATGGAGCAGCTGGAACTGAAAGCCAAAGAGCTAAAAACTCAGGATGTGAGATTACAGGCCCAGGTATTCGAGTGCGTGTGTGTGTGTGTGTGTGTGTGTGTGTGTGTGTGTGTGTGTGTGTGCTGATCCATTTATATATGCTTCCCCTGGATTCTGCAGGCTGCAGATTTGAAGAAGAGGAGACAGCAGCTGGGTGAGGAAGAAGACGAGGTGGAGAGGGGGGTCGAGGTTTGTGTGTGTGTTAATTTACACTCATTGATAAAAAAAAAACGATGCACCCGGACACTTATTGGATCAGCAGTTGACAGACTTTGAGAAGGGGCACATGATTGGTCAGAGAGAGGTGGGTTGGTTGTTTTGAGTAGCTGCCCACCATGTACGCCGTTCTAACCGTGTATGTGTGTGTGTGTGTGTGTTTGTGTGTGTGTGTGTGTGCGTGTGTGCGTGTCTTCCTCAGGCTCTTCCCCGCCTTCTCAAAGAGAGGGATCGCTTGCTTGCTGAGCTGGAGAGGACGAGAGAGGAGAGGGACCGAGCGAGGGACGAGCTGGGGAGAGAAAAGGAGGAGAGGAAGAGAGTAAGGGATGAGCTGGAGAGAGAGATGGAAGAGAGGAGAAGGGAGAGAGAGGAGAATGGAAGGATGAGAGAGGAGCGAGAGAGACTGCAGACCAAAGTATCCCTCCTGCAGGAAAGGTGTGATCGACTCAGCCGGAGAGTCAGGTAACTCGTATGAAGCACCTGCAGAGCAACCACATATTGCAGCTGGGCACAGCATTGAGTTTGCCCTGCAAGTGCACAGCAACCACCTGGGACGTCATAGTAACTCCTAACAATTACATAGAACCCAACATGGCACCATAGCAACTGTTCTGAAATGGCACAGCAACTGCAGAACAACCCACCTGTTGTACAGTAATAAATGACTGAACTATTGGGCTTTGACCGACACAAACTGGTGTGTGTGTGTGTGTGTGTGTGTGTGTGTGTGTGTGTGTGTGTGTGTGTGTGTGTGTGTGTGTTTAGTGAGCTGGAACTGAAGGCAAGTGAGCACGAGGTTGGGAAGAAGAAGGAGGTGGAGAAAAACAGAGAGAAAGACGAGATGCTCAGAGTGGACGATTTACAGCCTCCTCAGTCTCCACCAACAGTGTCCCGGGACAGCCAGAACAGCGTTGACGAGTATGTGTGTGTGTGTGTGTTCTGTGGAACTATATCTCGTTCGCGGGCATTTCTCTGCACAGGACACTATATGTCCAAATGTTTGTGGACAGCCCTTTTAATGAGTGCATTCAACTACTTTAAGTTGCACCCATTACTGACACTGATGTGCAAATGCACACACAGCTTGTTGAGTCCCTGTAAAGACGTACTGCCAATAGAAAAGGAATTTCTGGGTGAACATGAACCTGTTGGCACGGTGCCCAGTGCTAGATGTGAGCTAGAGGGCTCGCATTTAACTGTGGAGCTGTGCTGCCTGGAATGACGGTGCTCCATCCAGTATTTGTGGGATGAGGTGGGGTACTGAACATCCAACATCCTGACCTCACTCTGTGTGTGTGTGTGTGTGTGTGTGTGTGTGTGTGTGTGTGTGTGTGTGCGCGCACACAGTTTGCGGGAGTATATTTCGTGCGAGGGCGTTTCTCTGCAGAGGGCGCGGCGCTTTTTGGAGAGCCAGACGGGCAGTCTTAGAGAGAGGCAGGCAGCTCTGAGGGCAGCTCACACCAGTCTGCAGGACCCCTCACCAGGGGGCTTCACTAGCCAGCTCTGTCACAACCTACAGGAGGTGTGTGTTCCTCAGATATCGGTATACTCCTCTTCTAATGTGTGTGCGTGTGCGTGTGCGTGTGCGTGTGCGTGTGCGTGTGTGTGTGTGTGTGTGTGCGTGAGAACCTTTAAACATCATCAATCGCCGTTCTGTCCTCTTCTCTCCGGTGCTGTAGGAGGCGAGTCATTTGCAGGAGTTGAGTGAGACGGTGCAGAAAGGTCAGACTCTCCTCAGGAAGAAGGAGGAAAGACTGAGCCAGCTGGAGAACTCGCTGGCCGAGGAGGTAACGTATCCCTCTGTCCTGAAATTACTGCTAAAGATCTGTATTTGCCACATTGAGACACACACACACACACACACACACACACACACACACACACACACACACACACACACACAGCTATAATAATGTTATAACGTGTCTCAGCTGTCATGTGACGATGGAGAGAGGATGACTGGAGACAGGAAGGTGACATTTGATGTTACGGACTCTGAGATCAGCAGTACGTACGGCCATGAAGGAACAGGTGAGGGACACGCACACTTACACCTTTAGACCAGTCCAGCTCTGGTTCTGGTGCCCGACATGTTTTTAATAAAGACCCCAGTGTGGGAATATGTGATCATACTGGTTTAGAGATCAGCAGTTGTAGAAAGATCAAAAAGGCCCTGTGACTCCAGCAACCACAGAGCAGTTATATGGTTCGGTTGTATTTCTGTTTCCCTCTCTGTGCTCTCTCAGCTCCTACAGTTCCAGTGAAGGTACAGCAGCTGGCGGAGTCTCTGCAGCACATCTCCGGTCAGCTGAACACCGTGTTGGGGGCTTTAGGGTCCCTCACCCAGAGAACAGAGCCCCAGCCGCTCTCCCAGCCTCTCTCCCAGCCTCTCTCCCAGCCGCTCTCCCAGCCGCTCTCCCAGCCGCTCTCCCAGCCGCTCTCCCAGCCATCTCATCGTTCCTCCACCCTTCTTCCTGCCTCCATGTGGGCGTGGCCTCCAAGCCCCATCTCCTCCACTTCTATCCCCACTCATAACGGGTTTGCACATAGCAGCGTGAACGCTGTGTCGGCACCACGGGGGTCTACAGATCTTCTGCTCAACTCGCACCGGAGCAGATTCCTACCTGGTAGGTGTGAAATGCTACACCACCTGTACTCCAGTGTCCAAACACTGGACACTGACATATACCTGATCTCCTCGTCCTGAGCAGCTTCTCGTGGACCAGGAGGGTATAAGTTCTGGGCTTTCCTTTCAGATAAACAGTTAACCCACAATCGGGCTTCATTAGGATAAGCGGTTTGCCCGAGCTGAGACAGGGTAGGCTATACCTGTCCAATTCTCTTTCTCATTTCAGGGGTTTCCATGGATACCAGTACACCCTTTCTGACGAGAGCGCACACCGCATATACTGGATACACTCCAAAAAGGTGACTGCACACTCTCTCTTTCTCTCTTTTTCTCTCACACACACAAAACTGGCTGATCATGGTGTCCAGCCTGTGTTGCGACCCCTCCTGAACTCTTCCATCTGCTCAAATTCCTTTGAGGCGTACTTCACTGACGAAGGATAACATCCGACATCCTGACCTCACTAATACTCGCCGAATGCAATCAAACCCTCACAGCAATGTTCCAGAATCTAGTATGAAGTCTTCCCTGTACTCCAACAAAAGTGTGTGTGTGTGTGTGTTGTGTAGCCTCTCCTCCATGCAGCCTAAATCCCCGGAGATGGACAGCCAGACGTTGCAGGGACTGATTGAAGGCAACAAACGATGGCTGGAAACGCGACGCAAAGACCCCAACATGTATCCTTACACACACACACACACACACACACACTCACTATAGGACATCTACAGGGTAGGTGTTTCTAATAAAGTGGCCCCGTGAGTGGAAACACGAAGGTAGGGGTTTGTAACAAACTGTGGGAACACATTGTCCTTAACCGCTGCTCAGGCCTCTGTTCTCTCGCTACAGGACGCCCCCCTCCACGAATGGTTTGGTCCAACTGAGCCTGGACGAAAACAATCAGATTAAGGTTTACCATTTCTGAGAGAGACGGAGTGAGAGAGACGGAGTGAGAGAGACGGAGTGAGAGAGACGGAGATGGAGAGAGATAGAGAGAGAGAGAGAGAGAGAGAGACAGACAGAGAGAGAGAGACAGATATAATAATGAATCATGGCCAATAGTTTGTGGACACTTTACATTTCTTTTAAGGCTATTAGACAGAATTCTTCACTTTGAGGAATCCTTTACGGGAAATCCTTGAACACTGCTGTTTTATGAGGTTCAGGACGATTAGTTCTGCCACTCCAGCTCATCTCCATGGCTCCACAGAACCCCACACTCCAGTGCTGGGAGTCTTTATACCCCTCGAGCCCTCACTCTTGGATCCTCGCTAATTTGAAGGAGTGTCCGCATACTTTTGGACGTGAAGAGAGGTTTTGTTATGACCGCAGTGGACAGACCACTAAAGGGCCGTGTGTGTGTGAGTATGATTGACCCGGAACTGTGAGCTCAGTCAAACCGTGTTCCGTGAAGGAACAAAGTCCTTTCTTTTGAAGGTCTTCCTCAGGTGCAGGTCCCCCGTTAAAGGGGACACTTTAACGTATCGGCCCCCGTTAAGCTGTGCACTCCAGCTGACCCCGACAGGAAGAATAAAATAAAGCGTTTTATTTATGTGATCTTTTCATACCAGCAATCAAATTATTCAAGCTCCGCCCACAAACGCATTCTTTTGTTGCCTACTGCTGCTTGGTCAAACAGGCTTGTTGGGACATTGGTCAAAACATTAATATTCAACCTCCAGCTCCACCAACGCAATTTGGACAAGAGTTCTATGAAGCTTGTCTAACCTAGCAACCGTGGCTATGGAAGAACACAATAGTGGGCGGAGCCTGGAGGCTACTTATTTTAAAGGCAGTTTCAGACTGGAGATCATTCTGTCCATCTTAAGACTCAACCTGATGGAAATGGAGGAAAAGCTATTAAACGAGCTTCTTCGTGGAGACGCTTTACGAACATTCCCTGCTTTTAAACCGGGTCAGTTCGTTCGTTCGGGTCATTCAGGGGAAGAAGCTTCCCAGACAGCCCTCACTGACTGACCAACAGTGAAACATCTCTGGTATGGGGTTAACACGTGGACTGTGCCCCTCGTCCTCGTGACCGAAAGCCATCACGCCTCATTTATTAGTGATTTGACTGATCGTTGAGTGTGAGGCCCTCGTAACGCTTAGCAAATATGTAACTGTTCTCTGAACTGTTCGTGGACATTTTCTTACGTAATTTATTTAAAGTAAAAAGCCCCGAATGGCTTTTCTGAACCCGACCCGATTCCTGGCCTCGGGGCTCCTCTGACTCAGCGTTTCCCCGCTAATCTCACCAGCAGCGTTTGTGTAAGACGTGAAAATAACGTCACAAAAGCACAAGGTTGTTTACAGACGTGTCACTTTGGGACCGAGTTTAGCCTGTGAACCCGTCTCCTTTGACATAGATGTGAATTTTTACATTTATTTTTGTAAGAATCAAATAAACGGTGTTTTATATCAATAAGACTCGAGTGTTTGGTGTGTTTAGTGTGTTTAAGCACTGAGGGATTTTTCCAAAATCCCAAATGATCACCATTGTTTCCGGATAATATCGAGGGGACTGGCTCCCTCTGCAGGATGATGGGGGACAGGGACAACCGTCCTCCCACCCACACAAGGTCCTGGAGTCTGCTGGTTATCAATGGTTGTGGAATCACCACGTTTTAAGGCATTTATCTGAAATTCTTCTCACAGAGGAAGTTGGGAGTCTTGTCCAAGGACTCTTATTGGTGTAGGTGTAGCATAGTTGCCCAGTCCCACATGGTGTGGTGGCTCGCTGGTGTTATCTGTTGCACCACACCAACCACACCGATTCAATTCGATTAAACTCACTCCCCAACACTTAGACAGTTGTGCCACCCAGGAGCCCAAAATGTGATTTGTGGTTTACGCTCGGCGTTGGTGTCCGATGACAGAGGCCCGTTGGGACACGTGTGCAGTACTGAAAAACATACAAATACTTTATTCAGTAACATCTGTTTTAAAAGCTTTTTACAGTGCAAAGTAGATTCCGCCACCATCTTTAATAAAGGCTGAAACAGCTACAGTATTCTTCTGCCATCAATTACACCCCACAGGACCGAAATCAAAACATGGAAGGCCACAGGTTGACTGAACACACTCACGCACATGTACGGTTGCACACGCGCCGCCAAAAAATTACAAAATGCATTGACGTTTGCATGGCAGGTTTCTTTGTTTTCTCTTGGTTTCTCGAACCGTTGAAGCACTGAACCGTTTGGACCATCATCGTTTGAGGAAGAAAGAAGAAAAGAAAAAAAAAACGGCGTCATGGAGACAGAGATTGACCGTTACCATGGCGATGACAGTGACAACAGGACGAGCTCCAGCAGGTGCAAAGTGAACCAGGCGAGTTTGATTGGCACATTCAGTGTCCTGTTCTACACTCCGCCCACTCTGGTTGACCCGGCAATAGAGCAGTGAAGGCTGCAGAACTGTGCAGTGATTGGCTAGAGGAGCAATCAGAAGGCGTAGATTTTGTCTCTCTGGACAGTGTCCAGGTCGTCGTCCATCGTCAGGAGCACCTGAGGGGAGGGCGGACAATAAACAAACATCAGGCATCAGCCACAGAGCTTTCGTTGGAATATCTGTGGGTTTTATCCTCCAGCGGACTCACCAGGAAGGAGCCGAACATGGCGATGGACGACAGGAAGTGCCAGATGTCATGATCATCGAAGAACGAGAGGAGAATACAATCCCGATTGTGCTCACGAGACTCTGCGGGAGTTTTCTGAAAGAGAGAGGGATCTCAGTGCATCAGAAACGCCAAATTCAGGCTGCCAGGGGGCGCTCTAACAAATCCATTTTTCAAAGAAACACAGAGGAAAAAGATTCACTCCATTCCAGGAGTGTACGCTACACGAAAGAGTGAGACTCACCTGCCAGGTACTGAGACCCTGGAAGAAGAAGAAGAGGGCGAATCCCCAAACCACAGCCGTGAACAGAATACACACCAGCGCCAAACACTGAATGCGCTCTCCACTCCGCAGCTACACACACACACACACACACACACACACACACCTGAGCAGTTGTCCCAATACTTGTGTCCATACTGTGTATAATAATGAGCCTCTGATTACAGTCATATCTAACTGTGGTTCTGATGGTAGAAGCAGAGGTTCAGATGTTTACCTTCATGATGATGTAGAAGGCGAAGTACAGCAGCAGGTTACAGATGGCGATGGCCAGCAGGTATGAGGCAAAGTCGTTCGGCCTTTTAATAAGACCATACGCAGCCCTACACACACACACACACACACACACACACACACACACACACACACACAGAAAATTATTCATAAAAGAATCAAACTCAGTTAATGAAATTCAGATACGAAATGAATTGTTTATTTAATTGATTAAGTATTGTGTGTGTGTGTGTGTGTGTGTGAGGGACAAAGAACACTTACAATGACCAGTTAACAATGTTTCCCATCACAAGCAGCACCATTCGATCCTTAAAGAAGAAACATGGCGCATTAGAGTGAGAGTGTGTGTGTGTGTGTGTGTGTGTGTGTGTGTGTGTGTGTACGGTTAACTCACTATGTACATGGGTCCACTGCACTGGCGAATGCAGTCCGTGTAGATCAGATACAGCATCCTGCGCAGGATCCCAGAGTCTGTATCCAACACACACACACACACACACACACACACACACACACACACACACACACACACGCATTAATCATCAGCAGTGATGTTTATTTCTGAACTGATCAACCCTCTACAACATCATCTGCTGTTCAATAAAAGCTCTACGTTCAGCTGTTTCAAAGGAAATCGGGGCATCAGGGAACCCCTAACATGCTGCTGCAGCCCCGTCCCTGATTGTACTGAACAACGTGTGTGACTGTTCTCACCCAGCCTCCAGCGACCCATATAGTAGAGCTGAGTGCTGAGCAGCATAGTGGCCAGAATATGAATGACGGAGAAGACAATCCAGAAGGCTGTGTTACCCTTACCAAACACCTAGAGAGAGAGAGAGAGAGGAGGAGGGAGGAGGGAGGGAGGGGGAGGAGAGAGAGGCCCAGGGAGAGAGGGGAGGGGAGAGGGGAGGGGAGAGAGAGGGGAGAGGAGGGAGAGGGAGGGAGAGGGGAGGGAGGGGGAGGGGAGAGAGGGGAGGGAGGGGAGGAGGAGAGAGGGAGGAGGGGGAGAGGGAGGGAGGGGAGAGAGAGAGAGGGAGGAGAGAGAGAGAGATAGGGGTAGGGGTAGGGAGGGAGAGGGAGGGAGGGAGGAGAGAGAGATAGGGGTGAGGGGAGGGAGGGAGAGAGAGAGAGAGAGAGAGAGAGAAGTCAGTAATTAGGAACGTCAGCTTTGAACAGATTCTCAAACTCATCTTTAACGAGAACGTCTTCGACACTCAGTCTGTAAAACTGTTATTAATACAAAGATCATATTTTCTCAAACATTAGAATTCAAATTAGAATCAGGTGCCTCAGCTGCAGATGATCAGACATGTCAGATCATGTCCGTCTCATTTAAACCTCAGACATTAGTTTGGTTTGCACCTGGTGTAAAGTGAGCGGGATCACGGGGTGAGAATGAAAGGTTCTGAATTGAGTACAGAGCGGTAAAAGTATTTATCCCCTTTGTGACTGATATAGAAAGTTGAATGTTACGTGTTGGAGGCTGGAAAGGGAGCAAGCTGATCTTTCGCCTTCACCAGCGATTCTGGACATGGACTTCAGCCATCGAATCTCGACTGTGGGCGAGGTCTGTATCGAGGTTTGACGCCTTAACGTTAAATGTTTTTTACATTTCAAAGCCAAATTATTTTGACTCCGATACCGTTTACAAAAGCAAAGAAAGGGGAGACTTTATACTTCAGGGCACTCTATAGGACAGCGTTTTACCGCGTCCCGTCGGCGTGTGGACTCTACTCGCACAGAGAAGAAGATGACCGCGGCCAGGCAGGCGTAGGCAGTGTAAACGCTGGGCGTTGATGTCGGTGTCTTTCTTCTGATACAGTTTTGAACGCCACTGGTGCCAATCATGTACATGAAGGGCGTATCTGAAGGAACACGGATCGCGAGGGTTCACTGACTGCAGCGTTAGAAGACACGTCAACACCGTCAACACTAGACACGAACACCATTCTGTACAGTCTGACTGGAGGAGTCACCTGGCCGAAGCTGGCTCAGTAATGGTGCTCTGCGTCTGTTTCACACCAACAAAATCAACCGAACCACCGCATAAGCTGAGTGACCACCTGCCTCATCGGAGGTCATCACAACAGATCTGACCATCTGAGACATGGACTACGAGACCTCTGAACGGGTCCGGTGGTCTCCAGCACCAAGACTGACATTAGAGAAGACTAAGTGCTGGAAGCTGTGAGGTGGAACCTCCATGCGCATCGGTGAGCCCAAGGTGCCCATTACGGAGCACTTTCGGTGGACACCGACCACAATGAACACCACAGATGTTCTGACCCAGATGTCCATCAGTCTGGTTCTTGTTAAAGTGTCTCCGATTCTCATTTTTCCTGCTTCCAAACTCCGAATTCAGGCACTGGCTGTCACAATGCTCTCCTGCAGATGGATATCTTCTCAGAGCACTTCTCGGGTCTCTGTCCGTGTTTGGTGTTAGTTGACATGGAGGCGGAAATGTTGATTCAAATAAATCAATAAAAGGTGCAGCGTCGTACCGAACTGGAAGTTGGTGTAGTTGGGGCAGACGTGATAGCAGGCGCTCAGCAAACCCTCCATCATCAAAGCACGTACCACTTCGCGCCAGAAGAGGCCGAAATGCTTAGAGATACCACACTCCTAAACAGAGAGAGAGAGAGAGATAGAGAGAGACAGAGAGAGAGAGACAGAGAGAAGACAGACAGACAGACAGAGAGACAGACAGAGAGACAGACAGACAGTGAGAGAGAGAGACACAGAGAGAGAGAGAATATTTTATCTGTCCTGGATGATTAAAGCATCTGCGATCAGTCCCTAAACACCAGTCTAAATGTCCCACGTGCTGGTGAAGTGTCAGCAAACCTGGAACCAAGCTTTGTTCTTCAGACTACATTAAGACACTCACTGACCACAGAAATCACCTATGATAATGGGATTGTGTGTGTGTGTCCATTTCTCTCACCAGTGCAGTGACGTCGTTGCGCATTAGAGCACGGTTGTGCAGGATGTCCCTCTGCAGCACAATCAGCAGGAACAGCAGCCCCAGCATCACGTAACCAAGGTTACTCAGGATGTTGTTGAATGAACTAGAAACCACACACACACACACACACACACACACACACACACACACACACACACACACACACACACACACACTAATTCATCTCAATTCACCTATAAAACAGTCCACAGACCTTTGCACACTGCGATAGTTAGGACACTCATGGGTCAGAGCCACGTGGTTGCCTTCATGTTGTGAGTTCCTACAGTATCCCAGGTTGTCATTATAGGGTTGCTAGGTGGTTACGGTGGTATCCAAGGTGGTTGAATGTTGTTTTTTTTTTTACGTGTGATCACTTCCCCCATTTCACGCTCACTCACCTCAGAGCCCCCAAAGGATGGGCACACAGGAAGTTGTAGTAGCAGATGTCTTGGTTTCCCGTCACATTGACAACCTATAAATAAACACACAAATAAGGCTGATCATCACTGGTTCTGCATTCAGGGTGACGAGCAGGAGTTTCTGGAGCACTGGGACAGTCCCGGTACTGACCGTCTGATAGGTGATGACCAGCTGGATCACAGGCAGGGCGTAGAACACAGCTATGGTGGCAATGTTCCTGCAGGGAGGAACACACAGCCACAAACCACAGCCAGTGTAACATGTGCTGCGGTAATCAGATATCGGCGTGTAGCAAACCAGTTCTCCACTACCAGTAAACCAGACTGCTGTGCTGGTGAGGTTCAACAGTACAGTAGCCTAGCTCTGCGTGAATGTGTGGTAGGCGATCAGTGTGTGAATGTTTACCAGAAGTAGATCTGATATTTCTTGTATTGTTGTTCGGGATAAGCTTGTCTTTTAGACCAGATCAGACACACACAGGTACTTCTGCAGGGATGACACAGTCAGAGAGATGTTACACACACACCCACTCACACACTCACACACTCACACACTCACACACTCACACACTCACACACTCACACACACCTTCTAATTCAGAAGCACAGAAATGGGGCTACAGGTGTATCAAGACCCCCAGCATTGTCCTTGACAACAAGCTGATGATCTTGCATGGGCGAATGCAATCAAATCCTCCTCACAGCAGTGTTCCATCACATAGTCTAAAACTTTGTTGCAGCGAAGGGGGACAAACACCTGGACAATACCATTCATTTTAGTAGAAAGGCTGGAGGAACCTACAGGAGGTCGTGTCTACAAACAAACAGTGTTTTACAAATAGCAGCTGCCCCCAGAGAAGGAGCGTGTGGGACTGCAGTTTCTATGAAGGAAGATGAAGGTGATCAGGATCAGCCAGCAGTGATAACTGTGGTCTGATCACAGTCAATATTTATTCTGATCTACTCCTTGCAGGCGTGGTGTCTCTCAGTACGTCGGGTTTTAGCATAACCGCCCAGGCGTCTCTGCGTGGGCGTGTAGGTTTCCTAATTGTCTGTGATGATCCATCTCATGCGCTTTCGAATGTTCTCACTCGGTTCTGCAGAAGGTGCGGTAGGGGTGGAGTGTTGATAGAGCAAAGCTATTTAAAGTCAGTAACACATGCTCCTAATATTTCGATAAACCAAGCAAAGACTCGTTTATCCAGTAAATCAGGCCTTTTCTGCTCCAGATCGTGTGAGGATCTGGAGGACCGATCAGGTGGGTGCTGCAGCTCAGCCTAAGCAGGTACACGAGCAGAGAAGCCACTGACGCTGGCTCTTCCTCCCCTGCTCTTTCTTCTTAAGCCGCCTACACATGTTTTGTCAGACCCTCTGTGGCTTGGACGTGAGGCACGAGACAACACTATTATGAATGATATGAATTTGACACGAGACAATGAAGCAGACCTTAGTGGGACGATGTTTTGTAGTCGATATACGGCAGAGTGTGCATGTCATGCTCCACACGAACAGAGACTCCTGCGACAACGACCCACTGAGTCAGGGCGCTCTGAGGAGAGAGAGAGAGAGAGAGAGAGAGAGAGAGAGAGAGAGAGAGAGAGAGACAGACAGAGAGAGAGAGAGAGAGAGCAGAGCAAGGCAAAGAGAGACTTTGAATAAATTTAATAAATGGACAGAATCTTCTGAGCTGGTGATTCGGTCTGAATGGGGACTCCTTAGTTTAATCTAACTTCACCAAATCATTTTCCTTTTTTTAAATAATTTTTTCCATTTTCCAATTTACTAATAGTTTAGACTAGACCCAGACAAATTTAGACTAATTTGGGCGTGCCAATCTAATACCCCGTCCCCTAAGTATCCTCCCACGTGCGTGCCCTGCTCGACTTTTTCACGGAGGAGAGATGCGTCCACATGTTCTCAGTCCCGCGTGGCGATAGCCTACTGCCCTCTTCCGAACTACCGCCATTGCATCGTTGCGGGCGGCCAGCGAGCTGGAGGAGAAACGCCGGCTCCCGGAGCTGGCGCAATGGTCGACGAGCGCCTGCGTCGATCAGCAACACACTTATGGGCGTGGGAAGAGCTCCGATCTACCCGCCCCGAGGGAGAGCAGGCCACGACTGCCAATGGTAGACAGAACCTGGATTGAACCAGCCCACAGTCATAGTGGTAAGCGTGCCGCTGCTTCATGTACTCAGAACTAGACTACTTCACTCTGATCAAGCGATTGCAGGCGTGATGATCTGAATCTCGTCCACTCTGGAGGCTGAAGGCTTTTAATTTGACGTTTCTTTCTTTTGAAAACTGTAAGTTTGAAGATTCAGGATTGGATGGATGGATGGTGGAGAAAGCTGCATGATTGGCTGAATGTGTTGATTGTTGCAGTGCAGGTTTGTGATTGGTCTACTGATCGAATGGGCGTGTCACCAAAGCGGATGGCTACGTGGTGTGAAGCTGATTGGCGGCACTTGTAAGTCTCCTGTCCTGAAGGACAAAAAACAAACCAATCAGAGCACATCGGGGACTTAACTGAGGAGGGGGCTGTGGGTGGACTGTAAGCTTTTCAATTGTTATTAGAATATGGTGCATGGTGTCATTGTTGGGAACACAGAGGTGCTAGCTCATTTCCAGATGTGTGATAAAGAACATATCAAATACCCATATATCCGTAGTTTCCTTCAGTTGATGCCAAACTCTCGGTGACAGGTTCTGAACTCATCGTGCTGCCGTTATCAGCTAGAGAGAGAGAAATACAGTCGTACTGCAGCTGAAGTCTTTCACGGTTCGGGCTGTCTGCCAAACATCTGTAACTAGTACCATCAGAAACTATATGGGCTGCAGAAAGGCCATATTCATGCGGAGGCAGGCGTCAGACCTTTCCCTGTAAGACAACACACGGTTCATGACTTACTCGCACACACAGGTTTGAAAGAACCACAAAGAACGTCTGATTCAGAAAGAACAATATGCAACGTGAGCCGAGACGTGTTCGGTGCATGAATTCTGCTTTGTTCCTTTAACCTGAGCGATAAGGGTAACGGAGACAAAGCACTGCTGTTACCTCAAACAACCTGAACCTGCTCTTACTCAACAAAGATAATGTGAAGGAGGGGTGCTGTTAGGTGATGATTTTTGTACAGTTAGCAGTGTACAGGGAGTTGAATGAAAATGGAACTGAAACACCTGGTTTTAGACCACAATAACTGATTAGTTTGGTGAACTAGGGCCTCCTTTTGCAGCCAATACAGCGTAAATTCCTCTTGGGAAGGACATTTTTTGATACAATCCAGTTAGAACCCCAACATCCCTTTCAGACAGCTTCCTCTTGCGTCCACAGTTAATCCTGTTGGATGTGGTTGGTCCTTCTTGGTGGGGCTGACGTTACCCTGGATACCGTGGCTCTTGATACATCACAAGACGTGCACCAACAATGTGTCCTCTTTTGAACTCTGGTATGTCCCCCATAATGTTGTGTTCATTGCAGTATTTTGAGCAAAACTGTGCTCTTACCTGCTAATTGAACCTTCACCCTCTGCTCTTACTGGTGCAATTAATGAAGATTGACCACCAGGCTGCTCCGATTAACAATGAAACCTCCCACTACAATGACAGGGGTTTCAGTATCATTGTCCAACCCATCTACACACAAACACACACACACAAACACACACACACACACTTTATAGTCATAACACGTCAAGAAACTGAAAATATTAGAATATATTTATTCAAATTAGAAAAGATTAGAAATGTATCACTTTAAATAAAATGAAAATAAAATCAGTTTAACTTTTGAATTAAATGATCAAAACCCTTTTCCAGAGATTTCTAATCTTTTGATTATTTAGTGATTAACAATCAGTGTGTGACGATTCAGACACCACACACACACACACACACACACACACACACACACACACACACACACACACTCCACTGGGTTAGAGCACACACTAACAACACTGCAGAACACACACTGTACACAAGAGAGGCTGATGCATTACAAAAAGAATTGGGGGAGAGAGAGAGAGAGAGAGAGAGAGAGAGAGAGAGGAGACACACACACAGAGAGAGAGAAAAGAAGAGAAAGAAAGAAAGAAGAAAGAGAAAGAGAGAGAAAGAAAGAAAGAAAAGAAAGAAAGAGAAAGAAAAGAAAGAGAGAAAGAAAGAAGAAAGAAAGAAAGAAAGAAAGAAGAAAAGAAAGAAAGAAGAAAGAAAGAAAGAAAGAAAGAAAGAGAAAGAGAGAAGAAAGAAGAAGAAAGAAAGAAGAAAAGAAAGAAAGAATTTGGACAAATGAATAAATCAATAAATCAGAAACTCATTAACTATTGAAACTCTTTCATTATTAGTATTAAAACACAAACATCAAACAGTCTGCAGTTAAAATCAGGCAGCATTAATAAATCAGAGGCATCAAATCTGGGATCAGGTTTATTTACCGTCACGTTCAAACTGGTTTATAAACCAGTTCAACTAAACTCAGAACCATTTCGCCACTGTCCCAAACGTCCACTCAGCACAGGCTTGAAGGTGGAGCAGAATCAGGCTGGAGTCCTAACACTCAGCAGATTTAGATCAGGACAGAGACGGGGTCCCTACACCCCCAACCCTACAGGTCCTTAGTGACTGGTTGCTAGGTTACCTGTCTCTGCTGGGGACATGTCTCCTGCTTTCAGAAAACCCTCCCTCTTTCTGTTCATTCTGAGAAAGAGACAGACAAGGACTGCATAAAGGTCACAGACTAGGGAGTGACTGCGCAAATAAACAAACAAACAAACAAACAAACAAACATACGTAAATAAAGTGTATATTACTGATATGTCTCACACACCTCTTGTTCTCTATGCAGGCCACCACGAAGGCCAGTACATAGAAGGACAAGAAAATGCTAAGACAAAACAGCATTCCCATAACGTACACCTCCGCTACAGAGAGACGCGTGATGGGAAAATAATATTAATTAACAAGAATTTAATTCCTCAAATTATTCATTTATCGTATCGTACTTACAGTCGATCGCAGGAGAGACGACCACATCTAGTGTTTTACTACGATTACCAGCATCCAGCAGCTCATCTGAGAGAAGATATACAGCGTTATTAATATTCACCCTAATGAGAGACTGTAGCTCCTCCTCCTCAGTGTATATCACAATACCTACATTTAGAGTTATTAATATTCACCCTAATGAGACTGTAGCTCCTCCTCCTCAGTGTATATCCACAATACCTACATTTAGAGTTATTAATATTCACCTAATGAAGACTATGCTCCTCCTCCTCAGTGTATATCACAATACCTACATTTTAGAGTTATTAATATTCACCTGAGAGACTGTAGCTCCTCCCCTCAGTGTATATCACAATACCTACATTTAGAGTTATTAATATTCACCCTAAAGAGACTGTAGCTCCTCCCCCTCAGTGTATATCCCACAATACCTACATTTAGAGTTGTAATATTCACCCTAATGAGAGACTGTAGCTCCTCCTCCTCAGTGTATATCACAATGCCTCCATTTAGTGTGTTATGAATATTCACCCTAATGAGACTGTAGCTCCTCCTCCCTCAGTATATCCCACAATACCTACATTAGAGTTATTAATATTCACCCTAAAGAGAGACTGTAGCTCCTCCCCCTCAGTGTATATCACAATACCTACATTTAGAGTTATTAATATTCACCCTGAGAGACACTTGGCTCCTCCCCCTCAGTGTATATCACAATACCTACATTTAGAGTTATGAATATTCACCCTAAAGAGACTGTAGCTCCTCCTCCTCAATTATCATCACAATACCTACATTTAAGTTATTAATATTCACACCCTATTGGAGACTGTAGCTCCTCCTCCTAAATGTATATCACAATACCTACATTTAGAGTTATTAATATTCACCCTAAAGAGAGACTGTAGCTCCTCCTCCTCAGTGTATATCTGTCACCTCCATTTGATTATTAATATTCACCCTAAGAGACTGTAGCTCCTCCCCCTCAGTGTATATCACAATACCTACATTTAGAGTTATTAATATTCACCCTGAGACTGCTCCTCCCCTCAGTGTATATCACAATACCTCATTTAGAGTTATTAATATTCTGCCCTAAAAAGAGAGACTGTAGCTCCTCCTCCTCAGTGTATATCACAATACCTACATTAGAGTCATTAATATTCACCTAATGAGAGACTGTAGCTCCTCCCCCTCAGGTGTATGTCACAATGCCCACCATTTAGAGTTATTAATATTCACCCTGAGAGACTTGTGGCTCCTCCCCCTCGGTGTATATCACAATACCTACATTTAGAGTTATTAATATTCACCCTAAATGAGAGACTGTAGCTCCTCCTCCTCAGTGTATATCACAATGCCTACATTTAGAGTTATTAATATTCACCCTAATGAGAGACTGTAGCTCCTCCCCCTCAGTGTATATCACAATACCTACATTTAGAGTTATTAATATTCACCCCTAATGAGAGACTGTAGCTCCTCCTCCTCAGTGTATATCACAATACCTACATTTAGCGTTACATTTAGGTCACACTGATCGGTCAGTTACGTGGTACATTTGGTGGCAGAGGTTGGACAAGTCCATAGTGCAGCAGCTTCACAAAGGCAGCTGATGACTGGTTTCGTTGGAACGAACTGTCTTTACCATTTGACTGGTTCACCTGGTAAGAGGGGGTAGAACTTGAGCGGCCCGCCGCATGCCTCGTCCTCCGTCTTCACCACAACAACTACATAAAAGCTGTTGCTTGGGAAGTCCTTTCTCTGAACAGATGGAATTTAATGGGAATAATTCAGAGAAAGACGACGTTCTGGAAGCTTAAAACCACAAAACGATTTCTGACATTTCACTGAACCGCCTCACGTATTCGTGGATTTTTACAGCAGATTAGTACACCATGTATTAATAGCGTTGTGCGCTGAGCACTGTAGCTGGTATTACCTGCACTGTGATTGCTCCTTTCTTGGTCATGGTCTGATACATTCCTATGAAGGCCACATTGTTGTCTAGGTCATACACAGGGCACTAGAAGAGGACAAGGGGACATATACACACACACATCATTGCAGTTATTTATTACACATTGTAAACAAGGTTTTGTACCTGATCTGTCACTGGTTAGTGCACCCACTACAGTATATTCTTCACAGCAAACAATGATACATCCACCCCCAGGCTTCACAGCTGACAATATGCTCTTTTCACAGGATTCAGCCCTTTCTCCATGTTATAACATGAACACGGCTTGCATTTACGTGGTACAGATGGAGGATGTGGGGACGGGTGTGCGTTTTCAGACCTGAATGTCCTGAATGGACATGACAGAGCAGGGGAAATTCTTCTGCGAGTTCACTTTCACGATGACCATTGTCACGTAGCTAGGAAGCATTACTTGAAAAACTGCCCGAGGAAAAAGGAGACAAGAGTATCACAACGTCAACAAACACAACGTTAATGTAGTGTATGGAAGTGGTCTAACACAGAACTGACTCACTGACTGCCAGCGATGGGGCTGAACAGAGGGCAAAAGTTGATGTTTCTGTTCTAAATCTTCTTAACAAAGATTCTGGCTCTCGTTCACAATGTCGCTATTCGGACTTTAACCTGCGGACTAAACCACCCTCACACCTCAGCTGCGTCCACAACACTTGCCTCAGTCGCTGAAGATGCCTAAACTACCTCCATGGGCTGTTCTGGTCCTGGACCACATCCAGAAGCATGGAAACGGCGAGCTGTATTTACATTGGCACCGTGCAACCTGATGAATGTACAAAACATGGAAATTGAAGCCATCTCTGAACGTCTTGCGGCTTAATGCAATCAAATCCTCCCAGCAAGTGTCCAAAAGTGACTGTTATTTACCCAGCAGGAATGAGGACAAATTCTTGCGCGTTCGAAAAGAAACAAGAGAGCAACATCCACATACTACAGTCATATGGCTCCATATACTGTATCAACATTACAGGAATGAAGAACTGCTTACTGACCTCCCCGTCCCTGTCCGCCCCGTCCCGCCCCAGTCAGAACTGGTGGAACCAGAACAGCTCGGCTGACAGTAAGCAGATCCCCAACGCTCTTTCTCTTCAAGTCCTGCTCAAACTTCTGTCCAATGCCAGCTCCTCAAATGTCTCAAATCACCGTTGGAGATCTTCACCGGTCGAAAATCATACAGTCACAACCCTGTCCAACACCTGCTCTGCACTGGTTCCATTCTGGCACAGAGTGGACCGACAAACTGACACTGTAAAGTAATTTGAAAAGTAATTTGAAGGCAGGCATAAGATACCAGTGTGAACACCTTCTACGTCGATTTCAGACCAAAGCTACTCAATATCAGGTTGATTTGGTTGCCGACTGTGATCATTTAAATTCACTTGATGGACAAAAGTATTGGGACACCTGCTCATTCCACCCAGTTTCTTCAATCAAAGGGGTTATAAGAGGTTTATCCTGCTTTGGGTGGACAGTTTTGTCCGTCAGGAAGGCTTTCTACTACGTTTTGGAGCTCCATGATGGATGATCACCACCCCACCTCATCCCCAACACATTCCAAAATTATTGGATGCAGCACACATTTCATACCCCTCTGACTCAGGTTTATCTGATTGTCCAACTCCGACTGAACAAACTGTACAGCAATGGGTGCAAGTGTTGGGACATAGTCTTGACCTTTTTCTGTCCACCGCTGGAAAATTACAGCGTAAAGGAATCTGAACACGAGAAACTGGAACCAGACCTTCCCCCTAATGATGCAAGCCTTTGTTTCAACATTCTGGTAAGATCACCGTAGTTCTTAATCATTAAATGCTCTTCAAACATACAGTCGTCGCTACAATCGATGGATTCTGTTCAGACGATTCAGACAATAGATGTCAACAATAGAAGCAGCCTGGCTTCCAACAGAATGACAGCTCGAGTGCGTGAGCCAGATCTTCTAGCGCAAACAAAGAAGAAAATATGCCTGTGTGTGTGTGTGTGTGTGTGTGTGTGTGTGTGTGTGTGTGTGTGTACAGAGACCTGGGGCTGGGACGGGTTGCATTAAAAGTGGTGTTTTATCTGTCTGAAGACAAAGAAGAAGGAGAATGTGAGAAGATAGGTAGCTACGACGTTTGTAAGCGTCAGTGTCTTCACAACCTAAAACACTCACTGTACAACAAATATCATCATCAACTGATATCGGTATCATATCAGGAACATGAACATCGATGCTCCTGTAATGGCTGAACAGGGAAAAATCTGATTTGGGCAATAAAACAGCAGGCTGTAGACCACGGCACAGCGCTGTGCAGCCACGATCAGTAGGCGTTTACTGTTGGACACAAATTAGTCATAACTATATCGCGGCACGTCCCTCAGCAAGCAGACTTTGACCACGCTATGGGCGCACTGCTGATTCACGACAGGTTATAGGGATGAAGACGGGATGGAGCAACGAAACAAAGTAACAGTTTCTGGTGAAGAAGATAAAGGTGAGTCCTATCACGACTGTTCCCCAAAGATGATCATAAGCGTTCAAATTAAGATTCCTGTTCTACCACTATGTTCCTGGGGTCACGGGTTCCAATCCAGGTTCGTGCTGCTCACCGTCGGCAGCCGGGGTCCAGAGGGACAGAAATTGGCTTGTAGGTTATTGTAAAATAAGTGTGCTGCTGGTCGGCGCACCGTCACTGAAATTCGGACGCCCCTGTCCAGTTGATCATGACAGCGTGTACAGATCATTGAAGACATCATGATGTGGATGAAACTCACAGCAGGGTGAAGCTCTCCACTCGGCTGACCCGCAGCTGGTACTGGACACTGGTGAGTGGACAGGTGGAGACATCCCCGTGAAAGACTGAGTTTCACGTTAGTAGGCGTTGGGGGTTGGCACAAGGTGCGACTCACCTGGGTGTACTGATACTTCCTCTGATATCTAGGGAGAGACAAAGAGAGGAATAGTAAGTACACACACACACACACACACACACACACACACACACACACACACACACACACACACACACACACACACACACACTGTCTAACGACAGTTAGACTTTAAGAACAGAGTGACCAATGTCAAACCCAGACTCCTCTAACTTTGTGCCGAAAAGACATGGGTTCTTCTAAGCAGCTGTCTAGCACTCTGAAAATGAAAATAGTTGAAGTCACAAACCAGGAGAAGGTGCGAGAAAGACAACCATGGTATCCAGAAGAACCAACCCTGCAGGGACCAATGATACAAATGGTTTTCAAAGTGCCATCTTTAACTGGGCGTCTTCAGTCATTTCATCTTCAACGTGCTGAACTGCTCACTTTTGACTGGGGTTCCCAAACCTTTGCGTGCCACTGCACATAGTTAGCACCATTTTTACATGGTAGTTAACGGCAATTTAAGGCAGAAAAAGGAAAAGAAAGTCAATGAAGAAAATACTTGCACGACTAAATGAAAGCACTAAGAACTAAATTTCCTCCTTTCTGAGAAGACCAGAACAGCAGTGAATTCCCTTGATTTGATGCCACTCCAGAGCTTCTGCCCAATGAAGGTTGGTCAAACCCACGTGTTCCTCACTAACACAACACAGTGTACTGGTGAGGAGTGCTTGGACCCCGCGTCTGCCGTCTACAACAGCCTACTACCAGCTTTCACAGCAGGTCCACATAAATCAACATTCCCCACGTCAGTTTCTTGCTGACAATGGGTGGAGAGGCCGGGAGGATGGGGGTTGAGCTGGTTCCTAAGGCACCGCTGCACTTTCACACACTTTTCAACCCTGTAGGATTGTAACGTGTATAAATGAAACTCACAGAACTAAGCTGGCAAGTGTGACGTGGAGCGTTACGGAGAACCGAAAGCTTCACACGCTGAATTTGGCTGTGTGTGTGTGTGTGTGTGTGTGTGTGTGTGTGTGTGTGTGTGTGTGTGTGTGTGTGTGTGTCGGTGGAAGGGCGGGAGGGCGCTGATCTCTTGACTGTGAGCATTGCTCAACACGGGAGTCTACAGGCTGTGAAAAGCCCTGTGATAACGTATCCGTCCACCGTGCCCTGCATTACTCCACATAGTTAGAACACCCTGGACACATCTGCAGGGAAAGTCCAGTGTGTACTGACCTCAGGTTACTGGGCCTTCAACCCTAATCCAGGCAAAATAACATCTGTCCCCTCGCAGAACATTCTTTCTCCAGTATATCCACTATTCCTCCTCAACACATGCCCAAACCATCTCAACCTGGCCTCTCTGGCTTTATCTCCAAACTGCTCCACCTTCACTGTCCCTCTGATCTGCTCATTTCTAATCTTGTCCGTCCTCGTCCTCACAATGAAAGTCTCAGCATCTCAAAGCTCTACAAACGATGCTCCCGACACAAGGAGGGTGGAGACAAACAACAAAGAAAGAAGACAAACACGTGTGAACTCCATCTCTCTGGAGCTGCCACCGCTGCGATTGGTCAGTTTGCCATCTAGGAGAACACCATCTGCCCACCAATGCACAGTCAATTTTGCCCTCTCGGACTCCAGCTGGACACACCTACAGTCGTCACGAGGTGTTCTCACGTCCCGTAAAACCAAAACGTGTCTAGTATCGTTAAACCATCGTTAGCGTGCTTCTACGTCAGGCTACAGTAGTGAGCAGGTGAAGGTCAGCTCAGGCAGGTGTGGAGCAGGTTTACTCACAGCCCTCGGAGGATGAGCGGGACCTGGAAAGAGAGAACGGCCTGCTTCTGCCGGATGACAAACAGGATGGGACTCTTCGTGCTCTCGGACAGGAGCTCCACTGACACTCGTACTCCCTCAGTCTGAGAGAGAGAGAGAGAGAGAGAGAGAGAGAGAGAGAGAGAGAGAGAGAGAGAGACAGACAGACAGACAGACAGACAGAGAGAGAGAGAGAGAGAGAGAGAGAGGAGAGAAAGAGAGAGACAGAAAGACAGAGAGAGAGAGGAGAGAGAGACAGAGACAGACAGAGAGAGAGAGAGAGAGAGAGAGAGAGAGACAGAGGGAGAGAGAGAGGGGAGAGAAAGAAAGAGACAGACAGAGAGAGAGAGAGAGAGAGAGAGAGAGAGAGAGAGAGAGAGAGAGAGAGAGACAGAGGGAGAGAGAAAGAAAGAGAGAGAGACAGACAGGGATCAAACAAAAAGTATTTCCAGTACATACAGATGTGCCCAAACTGATACTGTATCTGTGTACACAGTATATTATACTACAGTATATTACAGTATGTTAGAGTATAATAGAGAATATTAGAGTATAGTACAGTACATTACAGTACGTTAGAGTATATTACAATATAATAGAGTATATTGTAGTATGTTAGAGTATAGTATAGTACAGTACATTAGAGTGTTAGAGTATAGTACAGTACAGTACGTTAGAGTATAGTAGAGAATATTAGAGTATAGTACAGTACAGTATGTTAGAGTATAGTAGAGAATATTAGAGTATAGTACAGTACAGTACGTTAGAGTATAGTACAGTACAGTACGTTAGAGTATAGTACAGTACGTTAGAGTATAGTAGAGAATATTAGAGTATAGTACAGTACAGTATGTTAGAGTATAGTACAGTACAGTACGTTAGAGTATAGTACAGTACAGTACGTTAGAGTATAGTAGAGAATATTAGAGTATAGTATAGTACAGTATGTTAGAGTATAGTACAGTACAGTACATTAGAGTGTAGTAGAGAATAGAGTATAGTACAGTACAGTATGTTAGAGTATAGTACAGTACAGTATGTTAGAGTACAGTACAGTATGTTAGAGTATAGTATAGTACAGTATGTTAGAGTATAGTAGAGAATATTAGAGTATAGTACAGTACAGTATGTTAGAGTACAGTATGTTAGAGTATAGTACAGTATGTTAGAGTACAGTACAGTATGTTAGATATAGTAGAGAATATTAGAGTATAGTACAGTACAGTATGTTAGAGTATAGTAGAGAATATTAGAGTATAGTACAGTACAGTACGTTAGAGTGTAGTAGAGAATATTAGAGTATAGTAGAGAATATTAGAGTATAGTACAGTACAGTACGTTAGAGTGTAGTAGAGAATATTAGAGTATAGTACAGTACAGTATGTTAGAGTATAGTAGAGAATATTAGAGTATAGTAGAGAATATTAGAGTATAGTACAGTACAGTATGTTAGAGTACAGTACAGTATGTTAGAGTACAGTACAGTACAGTATGTTAGATATAGTGTGTGAAACACTGTTTACTGGTTGGTGTTTCCCCGATTTAACGCCGGAGCACAGACCCAGTTTAAGGTGGAGCACAAGCCTGATTTAAGATGGAGCACAAACCCGGTTTAAGGTGAAGCAGACCCGGTTTAAGGTGGAGCACAGACCCGATTTAAGATGAAGAAGACCCGATTTAAGGGGGTGCGGGCACAGACCCAGTTAAAGGTGGAGCAGACCCGGTTTAAGGTGGAGCAAGACCCGATTAATGGTGCACCGGAGCACAGACCCGATTTAAGGTGGAGCAAGACTCGATTCATGGTGGAGCGGAGCACAGACCCGGTTTAAGATTGAGCACAGAACCGATTTAAGCTGGAGCTGCTGACCTTGTTTCTGGACACGGTGTGGTTGAAGGAGTAGATGGTCTGGTTGTGGCTGGTCACTGTGTCCAGATAAGACAGTCCGAACTGCGCGTCTCTCTGCACCACCTCGCTGGACCCGAACTCGGAACCGGAACCGAACCCGAGCAGAACCAGCAGAACCGCCGCCAGCAGTCCGAGAGACATCCTCCCCAGGGACACTCAGAGACAGGGACAGGGGCAGAGACAGGGACAGTCCGGGACCATGAAGGACAGAGACGCGGAATCCTCGTATCTCCCGGAGCTTCTTTAGCTTCAGCTGCTTCACAAACTGCCCCAAACAGCGCTGTAACTGCCCCTACTGCCCCCCGGCCGGACAGCTCATCTCCACAGACCCCACAACAGCCCCTACAACAGCCCCCAGAACCAGCTCCTCACACCAGCGGCTCTCTCTCTGTCCCAGTGCCCCAGTCCCTCTGTGTCCCCCAGTCCCCCTGTGTCCCTCTTTGTCTCCCAAACACAACAAATCCTCCTGATTCAGCCGCTCCAGTGAGACTCCTTCTGCTGCCCCTCATAACAGACTGGAGTTCAGTCTGCTCTCCAGCGCCCCCTACACTGTAAACAACCCCCTACACTGTAAACAGCCCCCTACACTGTAAACAACCCACTACACTGTAAACAGCCCCCTACACTGTAATACAGCCCCCTACACTGTAAACAAACCCCTACATTGTAAACAACCCACTACACTGTAAACAGCCCCCTACACTGTAAACAAACCCCTACACAGTGAACAGCCCCCTACACTGTAAACAAACCCCTACACTGTAAACAACCCACTACACTGTAAACAGCCCCCTACACTGTAAACAAACCCCTCACATCAACTCCCTACACTGTAAACAAACCCCTCACATCAACTCCCTACATTGTAAACAAACCCCTACACAGTAAACAGCCCCATACACCGTAAATAAACCCCTCACATCAACCCACTACACTGTAAACAAACCCCTCACATCAACCCCCTTCCTTGTAAACAAACCCCTACACAGTAAACAGCCCCATACACTGTAAATAAACCCCTCACATCAACCCCCTACACTGTTTAATTCACACTGTAAAAACATGGGGATCTGCACTGGGTTTAAAACTAGTTCTTGCCAACCAGGTGAAGCACTGCTACAGCTATTCTCATAGAAGACACTATAAGTTATCATGTTGACATAAACCAGTCAGGGCGGAGCACCATGTGAGGGAGGAAGGTGGTGTAGTCTGGTGAAATTGTTTTTGCCATTAAATCATGTGAATGGCCGACTGTGTGCATGGCATTCCTGGGGCACCGGGATGTACTGCGAGAAGAATGGGTGGATGCAGCGATTCTGTTAATTTGTATTTAATGTGTGATATTGTTAAAAAATTCATTTGTTTTTCAATTAAAAACTACTACAGCGAGACACACCTGACATACACACTACAACCTCTAGTTGTGTACAATATGCACACTTTTAAAAGCATTAACCACAATGCTGATGCACATTGTCATACATTGTAAATGGTTAATTGAGTGTTTTTAAAACATAAATCCACACAAAGTTGAGTCTTTCAATGGAAATAAAACATTGAACCAGTTTATTAACCGACAAAAAGACAATCTTCAAAAACAACAGTTTCATCATCCTTTATTTAAAAAGCTTCCACGGAGACAGTAGCTAAACATCCTGGTCGACACCTGACCACGCTCTGAGCAAACAGCCAGCGTGGTCCGAGACACCGGCGCACACACACACTATTACAGCCAAGCAGATCACAATAAAACCTGAACAACAGCCAGTACAAGTCCAGCTAGCAGACACACACACACACACACACACACACACACACACATACACACACACACTGACGCAGTTAAAAGTGCATGCTCAAAGCAGGGACTTCCAACATGTCAAACAAAGTGTGAGCTCAGCATATTTGTGTGCAGTAATGCAATAACCAGCAATAAAGCTTCTGCTTGTTCAGATAAAGAGACAAGACACAGCACTTCATTACGTACTGGACGACTGATTAAGGCCAACGTGACTTAAAGGAGGACATTTGTCCATAGAACCCCCATCGGATGAATCTATAGTGTACAGGCAATCACCTGGAGACTAATTTAAATATGCTTCAAGAAGAGACGCAGAGACATGGACTCAAAATATAAAACAGAAGACAATGGTCAGTTCATTTAAAGGACAACCCCATTTTTTCCTGTTTATTGTCCACACGATCTATAATGCCTGGTCAACAACCACAATTTTAATATGTTTACTGACGAATGAAAACACATCGACACAAAACATACTTAGTTTCCCCCTGAAGGACGTGTGGGACTGTAGTTCTGTAGTGAAGGAAGATGAAGGTGATCAGGATCAATAACTGATAACTGTATTCTGATCTGATCAATATTTATTGATCTACTCATACAGAAGTGGTGTCTCTCAGGACGGCGTCGGGTTTAACGCAACACGCCACACGTCTCTGCATGGAGGTGTAGAGGTTCCTAATGGTGTCCTGTGATGATCCATCCCATGCAGCTTGAATGTTCTTCCTCAGTTCTGCAGATGGTGTGGTATGGGTGGAGTGTTGATAGAGCGTCCAATAGCGTCCCACATATTTTCAATCAGGGGCAGGTCTGGAGATGCGATTGTTGGAAACCAACCGTTTTTTTTTCAATCGATTTACGGTCAATTACCACCGAAAACAGTTGTAATGTTTCTCTCTACGTAAGAACCAAAAATTGCAGACTCACAACTACACTACAGAAACCAGTGGACCGCTGCACATTAGGTGTAGTCCTATAACTGTAGTGTAACGTTTGCACATAACGTAGACATGCTTTTGGAACGTCAGTAACATGAGACAAACAGGGTTTAACCATTACAGTACAACAACACACAATCATAAAGCCTGAAAGGACACAAAAACACATTGCACTGTGAGAAATTAAGGATTGCACTCAGTTCCTGTACTTGTGAGCTCTACGTTCACGTGCATAACAACACTACGTCAGCCGCACGTGCATTAGTAATTGGACATCAAGGTGTCACAGCTGTGCTGAGTGTATAATGCCAGTGTCGTGAAACTGTATAAACTGGAATTCTGGAATTGAGCTGAAAGCAGAGGTTTGGTAAGAAGCCCCTCCCCACTTCACCACACACGTTGTCCAGAACAATGCGAATACAGTCCGAAACAAACATGTTTGGTGAGCAAAACTGACCTCTTTAGTTTAACTGGACTGGTCAGTTTTCCTACTGCAGAGTTTAGACTCTTACACACAGTAGTAAATCAGTAGTGTAATAGTTTATTAACACTCCTATCAGTCGCACGCTCAGTACCGTCCAGCTTCTACGCGAAGACTCGTTTCCATGGTGCTCAGATACGCAAATTCCACATGATATGTCGCTATTAAACAGTTCTGTGCATTATTATTATACATTTATCAACTGTATTAATGTTTTATGTCAAAAAGTAAAGACATACTGTCTTCTAACTGACCAACACACGTCTCATTCGCGTGGGGGGGGGTGTAATTTTCCTTTTTCACGGTTTAAAACAGTGAAACCAACCACAGCACTGATGCAGCAGGACTGAAAAAGGGGGGAGCTGCTGCAGGCTTATGTGCAGCTGAGACCGGAGCAGTTCCTCACTTCTACCCTAGAGGCACTCTCCACTAACAGATGCACGAGGAGAAGGAGTGCAGGAATGGGGCCGGAGCGCGCCACTGTAAAGGTCGTGAGCGTGGGAACAGGTGTAGTGCCCTCTGAAGGGCACTGAATAAGTAACAATTTGGGATGCAGCCGGGCTGATTATCCTTTCCTGCTCCTTCACCATCTTTGGTTAAAGAGGTTCTCCAGCATCGGTCACCTGAATCTGCTGCACCTACGGAGTGCGCTCGATTACCACGGGGAGTATGGGTCTCAAAACCACGCTCGGTGCTAATCGATGGTACTCTACAGACGCAGCAAATGAAGATTAGGACGGGAGTATTTCGTAAACGTGTCCTTTCATACTCTACATACACACCAGTGAGCCAGAACATAATGACCACCTCCTTGTCTCTATACTCGCTCCTCTCACCATATGGGAGCACTTTGTGGTCTTATATGTACAGACTAGGTAGGAGTGTCTAACAGAGTGGACAGTGAGTGGACACGGTGTTTAAACACTCCTACCAGTGCAACACTGCGATACATAGTGGCACTGCAGGGCTGGGAATGACCCACCACCCACATCATAGCTGCTCTGTGGTGGTCCTGTGGGGTCCTGATCATTGAAGAAAGTCTGCAGAGAAACAGGTGAACTACAGTCTGGAATTATAGAACCACAAAGTGCTGCAATGGATGATCTCTCTCTCTCACTGTTTAGGGTAAGGTGGTCTGTTTCTCCTCTGGGGTCTCCTCCAGGATCTGCAGCAGCAACTCGTGCAGCGGCCGAGCCACCTTTTGGTATCCAGCTGCAGTCAGGTGCAGGTAGTCAAACATATCCCGGGATGAGATGGTTCCATCTGAGTGGATGAAGTCTGAGCTGAGGTCCAGGAACTGGACAAGACTCAGTCTGGAGGCCGACGCCTGCAAGAGACTGTTCACCTCCGTGTTCTTCTCCCGCAAAGGGTTCTGCTTCTCTCCACGGGGCAAGAGACCCTGAGAGAGGAAGAGAGAGTGAGTGTACTAGATGTTTCCAAAACACATATGTATTCCTGTGGCCTGGACAAACTCTCTCTCACACACACACACACACACACACACACACACACACAGTTCCTCACCAACAGAATGATCTTGGTGTGGGGTATTTGGTTGGTAAGCAGCTGGACAATCTCCATCACTCCTCCAGCCACCTGCTCTGCCGTGTGCTGGTGATTATTGGTGCCAACCCACACAACCACCACCTGGGGGCGACACACAGGACTCCTCTAACCTCAAATATAACCCAAATCTAAGTCTGGAGGACAGGGATTAAGCCTAGATCAGGACAGGACAGAACCATGACCTGGACCTCCTTCTCCATCCCTCTACTCACCTTGGGTCTGATGTTCTGCAGCTCTCCATTCTGCAGCCTCCATAGCACGTTACTGGTGGTGTCTCCTGCAATGCCGAAGTTCAAGACATGCAGAGGCGAAAACAGTGCTTTCCACACCTGTATCTCAAACGTGCGCACGCGCACACACACACACACACACACACACACACACACATACACACACACTTTTAATGAGCTGACTAGGCTGCCATAACCAGGTTAATATAACTACTCACTGACTACTATTTACATTAAGGCCATTCAAAACTACATTAGGACCGTTAATAACGACATTACGACTGTTAATAATGGCATTACGACTGTTAATAATGGCATTACGACTGTTAATAACGGCATTACGACTGTTAATAATGGCATTCTAACTCAGTGGACGAAGTGGACGCTGACCATCCAGCACCAGGACCGCTTCCACCCCAAACCGGTTAATATAAGTATTTGCAGAATCACTGTGACGGTACCTCCTGCTGCTGCATCAGCTGCACCATCGAGTCTCCAACAAACAGCACGTCCGGCTCAGCATCCTTACACTCCTGCACAAAACGGTTATGCTGGAACACACACACACACACACACACACACACACACACACAAACACAAACACACACAGAATATGCACCAAGCATCAATTCATGGCTCTACAGGAGTTTATTGGTGTGAAATGACCAGGTGTGAACCCCCCAACTTGAAATACAGCACTAAAGCAGAACAGTATTAACACCGTTAATAACAACATTTAAACAGTCAGAAACCACATTAAGCGTGTTAATAACCACCTTATGACTGTTAATAACTACCTCATAACTTTTAATAACAACATTAAAACTACTATAAAACTGCATAACCACAATGGATGGTAAGGTTATATAAAGACAGTGGGTATGACTGGGTGCGTCATCGCCTCACCTGTGACATCCAGCGCCCGTCACCGTGCACATCTTCCACCGGTTGGGGTTGTGCGGCCGGGTTCCTGTCCTCGTGGCTCATCCTCGCCAACAATAACAACCTTAACTTCAACAAAAAGGGCTGAATGAGGTCACGGCCCTTGTGTTTTGTATTGCAGCTAAGCTCCCCGTGTTAGCTGTACTAACATCAGGCTCCTGCAAATGGCATAAATGAGTTACAAACACCTGCAGGGTGTGCGGCAGGACTCAGAGGTTGAGGTGTGGTACAATGCAGTGATATTAATGATTCACATTTCGACATGCCCTAATCTGGAACCCGAAAGGTTTGTTCACAGCGGGAACCAAAGATTAGTAAGCGTTTCAGCTGGAACCGCTGTGGGCGTGTCTAGCTGTACAGAAGCCATGACCTACCGTTCGTCTCGTACGGTGTCATCTTCTACGTCTTTTAAAAACAAACGTCTGTAACACAAAAGCTCACAGGTCGTCTATACGTGCTGCCATCTGCTCACTTCCATTTACTGACCCTGTGCAGCCCCTCTGTTGATGGTATATTCTACGATAGAACCTCAGTTCCGCTAAAACTGGTGTAAACGTGAGCTGGTTCGCTGAGAAACACTCAAATAAGCTGAAAAATTAAGCTGAGAAATGAACATCTGAATGAGACATTGACTGCACTGTACCCTCTTCACGAGCTATGAATCCAGTCACACACCCTGCAGGTATTTATAGCCTGAGTACCCTTGTGCATTGCAGGAGCCTGAAGTAACTACCACCATAAACATACATGGTGACTAATTTTTATCTGGATCTGGATCAGTGTGTGTGCACATCTGTATGTGTTTGTGTTTATGTGTTTGTGTGTGTGTGTGTGTGTGTGTGTGTGTGTGTACACATCTGTATCAGTGTGTGTGCACATCTGGATCTGTGTGTGTGTGTGTGCACACATCTGGATCTGTGTGTGTGTGTGTGTGTGCACATCTGGATCAGTGTGTGTACTAAACTACAATTATAAACATGCACTAATACATGTAGTGAAAAGATTGTCCACAAGTGATCAAAGCAGTGAGAGCGTGCGCTGCTACCTGAGTGTCCTCCTGCACACGCGGCCCGGGGTGGAGGTGGTCTATAGAGGAGGTGGAGGTCTGTGGAGGAGGTGGTCTGTGGAGGAGGAGGGCTGTAGAGCAGGAGGTCTGTAGAGGAGGAGGTCTGTAGAGGAGGAGGTGGTCTGTGGAGGAGGAGGGCTGTAGAGCAGGAGGTCTGTAGAGGAGGAGGTGGTCTGTAGAGGAGGAGGTGGTCTGTGGAGGAGGAGGGCTGTAGAGGAGGAGGAGGTCTGTGGAAAAGGTGGTCTGTGGAGGAGGTGGTCTGTGGTGGAGGAGGAGGAGGTCTGTGGAGGTTAATTGACTCCGATTCAGTTTCAGAAACACTCCAGCAGAGCAGCCTCGGGCTCGCGCACGTACACTTCCGCGTGCAGCAGCAGCAGGCCCCGCCCACGTGCGTTTGCGTCAGCGTGCGTCCAGGTGTGTTTTCAGCGCGTTGTGGGGACCCGGACCGGCACTAAACACCATTCTTCACTTTTTATGAACAAGAACGTTTATTAACCGTTTTAAACATGAACAGAAGTTTAATAAAATTGTCTCTGTTTCTATTTTATCATTTTATTATATTATTTTTGCTTATAAGGACTAAAAACACGTGATTGATCATGCAGTGGTTTTGAAAATGCAGTATTTGCTGAATAATTTGTAATAATTTGATTGACAAGATTTATAATATTTATAATAATAAGTGCTTCAATAAAATAAAATAAAATTTAAATAAAATAATGTGTTTAAATAAAATAAAAAAACACCTGAATCTCATTTATTATTTTTGTTATTTATGAATCAGTATTATGCCTTTTCATGACTTTTATTCTGAAATTTTATCACTGTGAGCAGAAAAGACAACAAACAGCCCCTCCCTTCTCTTTTTCCTCTCTAACCCAATATCTGGGTCAGTCAAACTCTGATCAGTCAGAGTCTGTATGCAGGTTGAGCATCAGCCCCGCCCCCTCTCTCTGATCAGTCAGAGTCTGTATGCAGGTTGGACATGGACACATAAGAGCAGTAAACATGCACTGGGAGCTCCTTTGGTGTTTAATTTTTTGAGCTCACAGGTGTCCGAAATCATTCACTACCTCAATTCTATTCCTTTAATAGTGCTCGGCTGGACGAGGAATTCCAGGTCCAAAAGGGCAGAGTTTCCCAACCACCAGCGGGCCGTGAGGCACTCTCTAGTGGTCCGCAGACCCATCTTCAGGGGGGGCATTAGTAAAAATGGAGATATTAGCGGTGTTCGAAATGCAGAAATGCACTGACGCACTAGACGTCACAAGACATCTGATGTCTCGAGGTGTCGTCCGACGTTAATGACGCCTCTTAAGTCTCAGCGCTCGAGAAATAAATCGTACAGAATCAGTTGACGTAACATGTTGAGGTTTGTTCTCTGGTGTGCTGTTACGCCTTCTTATTCTAAGCAGGTGGGCTGTGAGGTGGGAAAGGTCGACAACCCCTGCAGTAGGGTACACTGTACAGTCTATATTAGGATGCCCTTAAACGTCGTAGTCTGGTCGCTAATACTCAGCTTGAGCCGAGCCAATGTCCTTTTAATTAAAGGTCCTTCCACCGTCGAGATTTATCGTTGTGCGTCTCCAAGCCTACTCGAACTTCTGTGTAAGGCCAGTGCTGCATTTGTATTTTTGGCCCTTCGATTTGGCATTAACACTGTGTTTACTACTAGTTACATAACAAGGACCTGGAAACAACCCACTAAGACAAGGATACAGCGTGCCAACAATTTGAATGTGCCAGTAAAGGTCTGCAGCCAATACTCTTCTCCTAATTTTACATCTGAAACACTATCAGTCGGCAGAGGCCTCAGAAGTGCGGGCCTGTAGTTCAGCTTCACAGTCGTATTGTAGTATTGTCCTGCGTGGTAATAGACACCGGATTCAACTGAACTGGTGGTTACTAAGCCCTTCAGGAGCTGAGTCAGGTGTGTTAGTGGGAAAACGTGCAGGGCCTTTGAGTCTTCGAGATTAACGCTGTCCTAAATAATGCACACCGTGTGTGAGAGGCAGCTCGGTAATAACAGCAGCAGCTGAAACGCGCTTGTTCAGTGTTGATGGAGTTTACTGAGGCCCCGTCTCACACCACTGTCCTGATGTCACCCTGAGTCCTCAGAAAGCTGTTGTTTACTCTGCATCACTATTAACGATTACACTGTAGCTAAAGTTGGCCCGCGTTAGACAAGGGTGACCGTATGTCCTCTGTTCCCTGGACACGTTGTTTTTTTGGGATTTGACAAATGTCGGGTTTTATTGTCTGTACACGTAAAAGGAAGGATTTCATACCTTTTCCCGTTTTCTAAAATTTAGCTACATTTTTTTATTGCTTATAGCTCATGAAAATCATTAATCCAGAACCATATTATTATTATATTTAAATTCAAGTTTGAAGAGACAAATCAGAGTCAAAATTAAAAAGAAAATATTGTAAATTTTGAAACAAATCAGTTTAAATGTAATGAAAATAAAACATGAGGTCATTTTTCAGGTTTTCCAATCCTAACCGTAAATAAAGAGACAAGGTCGTTGACTTGCTGCATGGCCCACATTCTCTTTAGATGCAGCTCACAGATAGATGTCCCCACATTTTCCTTTAGAACAGCAAAACAGAGCCAAACCGTGATACGACCACCACCATGTTTCACAGATGGGATGAAGTATTGATGCTGGAATGCAGTGTTTATGATTACTCGTTAATTCTAAAGTTACAATGTCATCTCCATCTTCACCAACCACGCTTAAGATACAGCACCACCACCTTGATGCATGACCATGGTGCACAACCCATGTATAAAAAGGACATGCCCACGAAGACAGGAATACACACCACTGTGCAACAGTGGATGCAAGGACTTTCTTGTTGTCATGGCAATAGTTATTTTTCTCAGCGTATTGGAGCAGAGGCAGCAAAAACAAAGCGTGCTTGTCGTCTATCCTCTCTTTCTCCTTCGCTGTGTCTCTGCCCTCTCTCTCTGCCTCCCTCTCTCTCTCTCTCTCTCTCTCTCTGTCTCTCTCATTCTTTCTGAGTCTCTCTCAGTCTCTCTTAGAGAAAGAGAGAGTGAGATTGATGCAGAGAGTGACAGACAGACTGAGAGAAAGAGACAGACTGAGAGAAACTGAGAGAGGGAGACTCAGAGAGAGAGAGAGAGAGAGAGAGAGAGAGAGAGAAGACTGTCTTTCTGTCTCTCTGTTCTCTCTCTCTCTCTCTCTCTGCAGTCTCACATTCATGCGCCACCTACTCACGGGTGCGCTCAGCGGTTGCCATGGCGACCGGCGTACGCGTTTGAGGCCCTGGATGAGGTCATCGTTACGCTCGCGGTTGCCACGGCAACATCCTAGAGAGGGCGCTGTTCGATTCAGTTTCGATGAACCGGCTCTTTCCAGGAGTTCAGTTCAGTGAGTCTGTTCAACCGAGGAGAGCAGAAGCTCCTGTTTAAAGTAGCTTTAATCGTGATTTTAATTACAATCTTAACAATTTATTATATTATTCTATTATATTACTGTTATTATTATTATTATTATTATTATAATTTTTATTATTATTATTGTATGGTTATTATTATTATCATTGTATGATTAATATATATTAATTATTGTTTATTATTGTTTGTTATTGTTATTGTTGTTATTGTTTGTTATTGTTATTGTTTGTTATGAAGGTGTTTCACTCAGTAAATCACAGATAAATGTCAGATTGATTATAATATTAATAGATAAAGATCGTCGCCGTTATTGAATCATTTCTCACTGAATCGTCGGTTCGGTTGAAATGACTCGGCTCATCGACTCGGCTCTCTCTCGCTCTCTGCGGCCAGGGGCGGGGCCGTGGCCAGGCGGGGGGCGTGTCTTGGCGATGACGCTGCCCGGTGGGCGTGTCCGCGGCTCTGCGCAAAGCGCCGCCGTCGTTCCCCCGCAGAGAGGAGAGAAGATGGCGGCCGTGTCGAGCGGAGGCGCCGCAGGCTCCGCGGCGGCCGGGACCCCGCTCTCCGCCCGGCCGGCCACGGCCGCCCCCGCCCCGCGCCGCGCGCACTCCGGGCCCGGCCTCGAGCCGCCGGCCCGCGGCCCCGCGCAGGGCCCGTGTGTCCCCGCGGGCTCCGGCAGGCCGCCGCCGGCCCGGGTCGGGTACTACGAGATCAGAACCATCGGCAAGGGAACAGCTTCGCTGTGGTTAAACTGGCCACGCACATCATCACCAAGGCCAAGGTGAGTGTGTGTGTATGTGTGTATGTGTGTATGTATGTATGTATGTATGTATGTATGTATGTATGTATGTGTATGTGTGTGTGTGTGTATACGTGTGTGTGTGTGTGTGTGTATATGTGTGTGTATACGCGTGTGTGTGTGTGTGTGTGTGTGTGTGTATGTATATATGTGTATATATATATATATATATATATATATATATATATGTATGTGTATGTGCATGTGTGTGTGTATATGATTGTCTTTATATGTATTGTTTTGATGTGTATATGTGTATGTATGTATATATGTGTGTATATACAACGTGTGTGTATGTGTATGTATGGTGTGTGTGTGTGTATGTATGTATGTATATATGTGTATATATATATATATATATATATATGTGTATGTGTATGTGTGTGTTTATATATGATTGTCTATATGTGTGTTTGTGTTTATTTATATTTATATATATATATATATATATATATATATATATATATATATGTATATGTATGTGTGTGTTTGTGCATGCTTTGTGGGGACCTACCGTCAGAGAATGGACGGGACAGCGGGGACCAGAGTAGGATCCTCTTCATTGGAAAATGAGTGTGTTGTATTGGAATAAGACACTCTCGAGGTCAGACTGGTGTTGGTGAGCTTTAAGGACCTGAGGACCTGCATTCTGAGCTGTTTATGCTGCAGGTCCCCACAGTGATAGGAATACTGTCGTCCACTCTGTTACCCCCTGTGTTTGGAAGGGCCTGTTTGTGTCAAACTGTGTGTCTTTAAAAATGAGTTAAAATGGGCACGCGTTGAGCAGAAAAAGTGGTCCGGTGCAGCATTTGACCCTGCTGGATGGGGACAGGTCGGTTCCGATGCGGACTTTGGGATGAATATGGGAATTGGAGCTGTGAATGTAAACAAACACAGGCTGGACTGAAGTGGGTAAAGGTGGTCGTGAGCTCCAGTTCAGTTCCTGGTCCTGGTTTGAAGTTGGTGTGTTGACCGGTTGGAAGTACGGCGAGGCTCCTGGACTGTTTTGGTTCCTCCTCTGATGTCCAGCACCTTTGTTTTTCCCATCTTCTGGTCTTTTATTTAAGCACAGTGTGGGTGTTCTGCAGATGAGATGGCAACACCGTGGCTGGGATAGGAGTTAGTCCACTGGAGGCTCCTACCATTGGGTCAGCTAGATGACCTTTTTCATTTTCCGCCGTCCTCCAGCTCTGAAGACCATCAGATATGGATAAGGGGTCTACTGGGAGGCTGCAGGGTGTCCTGACTCATCCCGTGCTTTATACCAGATTCGCCGTTAATGTCACCTGTACCAGGGTCGAGAGAGCAGGAGCTCAGATGAGTTACCCAGAGTAACGTCGCACAGGGGGCCGTGTCCGGGATCATCTCAGGTCCTTCGCAGGTCCTCCTCTGGAGTTCTGTGTACGGCTGGTGTCGCGGTGATGTAACCCGGAGGGTGCTCTGTAGAGTATCGGCCTGCTAAAGTAGGTGCAGTATGCTCCTACACCAAGGGTTCTTCAAGGGTCCTTGAGTGAGGCAGCAGTTCTGCAGCATCGTGGAGTGTTTGGAGGGGGAACTTCTGGGGGGAAATGTTGGAGAAGTGTAACTAAAAAGGGATTTTTTAAAACTTGAAACAACTATAATTTTTGTACTAATACAAAACTTCTATTTTTGGTGTTACGTAGAACGTTCCTTTGAAGGGTTCTTTGAAGAATTGCAAGTTTTGTTCATGTAAAAGAACTGTTGCTTAAGATCTCCTTAAAGAAAAACTGCAGAGAATGCCCACAACAGATGTTTGTACCTCCAATAAAATAATTTTATACCGCAGTACGATTGTGTTCATCTTCAGCTGAGGGGAGACACTATTCTGATATCACGGTGGAACGTAAAAATGAGCACCATAGTTAAATATTTGGTTGTCAAAAAAGGGGGAACACCTTGGACACTGGGAATCTGCTGTGGTCAGGATGGTGTGACTGTGGCTTATGGTTTTAGAAATATGTATGTTATTGAACATTAATACATGAACAGATACTAATTTATCAACACTAATACGTTCCCTTAACGGATGGTTTTAGAACCTTTTGGTTAGAACAAAAAGCAATTTTAACCAAACTGATTTGTTCTTGTTTACATTTGGGTTCATTCTGGCTTTAACATGAGTAGGTATCAAAATCAGGCTACTCAGATCTATATCATATTTATATGTATCTAGAGCCACCAAAAGAACCCTTGAAGAACCCTTTCTTAAAGTGTGTAATGTGGTAGATAGGTTGTTGATGGATTTCTGAAAAAGCACCTATCCCCACCCACCCTCATCTTTACCAATCAGCGTTTAACCCCAACCGTCTCCGTCCTTCCCAGTTCGTATCCATTCATTCCCATCCATCACTTTTTGTACCTGTTCTTGTCCATCTCCATCCGTCCTTCTCGGTACCAGTCCTTACCCATCAGCATCCACATCCCTCATCTTTACATATCCCGTCTGGTTTGTCCCAAACTCATCAGTCAGTCGGTCTCCAACCCTGGTTCCTTCCACATCTGTGCTTATTCACATCCACAGCCAATTCTCACCTGGATGGATCTTCATCCATATGAAGACATGGCTGTTGGGAATAGGTGGGATTGGGAATGGTTTGGTCTGGGTACAGATGATTGGGGTCAGTATGGCCGTACGTTCGGTGGGATACTGATGGTCACGAGTGGTTGGGGATGGGAATGTGGCTGGCTATCAACAGAACGTGCTGGATGGTGACCCGACACGGTGTGATGAGCGTGCGAAGACGTCACGATGACTACGTTTAAACGCTCGTCTTCGGTGAAGGTCGTGTTTGAAAGGTGCGAGATCGCAGGGATACTCTGGAGTTCCCAGCAGCAGTACTGGAACGGTGAGCTCATCCTGTGGTTGTTCCACGTTGGAACCACGTCTGGTGGAATTGGGTATAGACTTTGTGACACAACTGGAACGGTGTGGTTTTGTCTTTGAAATAAGCTGTGGGTCGTTTCACACAGATGTTGAGTGTGTAAGAGTGGTGAACACAGGCAGGCTTGTGTAGGTGTGGGGGTAGTCATCACCTCGTACAGTTATCTCCAAATGTGCAAGCTTTCATGTTCTGTCATTTTGTGGTTTCGCTTGTAGCACTGTGTGTGTGTGTGTGTGTGTGTGTGTGTGTGTGTGTGTGTGTGTGTGTGTGTGTGTGGGATCTTTTATAATGCTTTGAAACATCAGATTTATTCCTACAGCTCATTTGAACTGCTTCAGGTTTAAAGGGGAACTTCCATCAATTTATCAGAATTCCCTGCATAACTCGGTGTGTGAGATGAGCTCATTCCGAGTGTGGGTTTGGTGTGAAATTGTGCTTCTTTGTAGAGAAACTTAGACTGATTTCTTTGTGGTGGTGGTTCTGGTGTCGGTCACCATAACTACAACACAAATACAGTCACGTATTTACTATCTGGTGCAACTGTATGTGCCTTCTGAGTTTTGGAAGTTTGGAAACCTGACCATCTCCGAACGTTCGTTTCCAGGACGTGCCGGACCCTTTGCAGAGTTGAAATGTTCACGGTTCGTTACATGGTCATGGTTCTACATCAGTTTAAGGCTGCGCGATATTGAGTGATATTGGACAAAACGGACATTTTTCTGATGCTCTTCTCCAGAGCGACTTACAGGGTTGCTCTACACTTACCATCTCGCACTACAGCTACCTTTAACTCTGTACTCACCCGTAAACACAATGCAAACGTCCATTTAAAAGTTTCTATGTACACAGTTTTTCAACCATTTAATAAGGTGTTGTAGCGCAGTTATGTAGGTACAGTGTATGTGTAAAGTTAATGTGAACATAAATTTAAAAAAAATTGTATAGCAGCTTTTACAGAAAATAAAAAGGTTAAGAACAAAGGATAAGAAATGGATCCCATAGTGAGCAAGACAACGGGCGACGGTGTAGGAAAAACCTCAGCACTGGAGGAAGAAACCTCCGGAGGAACCAGACTCACAAGTGGGGACCCCCTTAGCCTCCTCTGGTCAAACTTCTTATACGTAGTTATTTAGGGAGAGTGGACCATCACACATTTGTTCTAATACTCTGGTGTACTGGTGACATTGCACGTCTTGCGGGGTGAATATTGCTGTTGCCCACATTGTCATGACGATCCTGAAACGATATATTGTGCAGCCCTTGTTCTTTCTACGCTGTAGAGGGTACACAATCCTTGAGGAACTTCAGGGAACACTGAGAGAACATCACTCAGTCCAGTATAATGAGGATCAGAACCTCTGTCAGGATGAAACCTGAATTTCTGTGGTTGGTCCTGAGTGTCTATGGTGGCTCTTCGGCGGTTCTTGGCACCTGGCTTGTCTCTGTTTCATCACCGATCCAAGGTGCACGTCGTACTCCCCGTAACGAACGACAGTAAATGTTAATAAGTGTATTGTAACCCCCTCAGTATCTGGGCTGTTGAGGGAAAGGAGCCAGGCCAGCACTTGTGATTGAGTGTGGTCCATTATGAGGACGTATCTAGGCATAACACACACACACCGCCTAGCACCTGTTGCAGCGATAGCATTAACTTTATTCAATAACCTGTCAGCAGCTCTGTGGTCGTGACTGTGGCTTCATACGGGTGTGAATAACAGTCGGAAAATGGATTCTGTGACCCAGAGTGACCACAGCAGGATGGGACACTTTGCTGGAAATGGAGAGGCTTGGATATCACTCAGTCCTGGTCATCACTACAGTCAAACACCAGTTACCATGATTGTGTATTTGTGTATGTTACGAAAAGTCTAGAGGAGGTAGTTTAAAACTGAACCTCGATTGCAGCACAACATTCACTTTTCATCGTATACCACGTACTTATACGTTAAGCCTTGTATTTGGGATCATTGTTCTGTCGCAAGGTGTAGTTTTCAGCAGACTGAACAAGAGGAACAGGCGCCACTGAGGAACAAAATCGCACTATGATGCTGTTTGAACTGTACTTTGTGGACAGATGAGACCAGTAGATGAGTTTGGTTTACATAAGAAGTCTTGTGTGGAGAACCTAAGTGTAGAACATGGTGGTGGTAGTATCATCTTTTGGGTCAGTTCTGCTGTACCTGGACCAGGACGGCTTGCCGTTAATGTAGGGGTGATGAATTCTGAATCGTACCGGCAAATTCTAAAGCAAAATATCAGGACCTCTGTCTGCTGCTGAATCTCGAGGACGTGGGCCGTGCAGCATGACAATGACCCGAAGCGTTGAATTGCAGTATTTGCTTTACAAGGCGGTCTCAGTAGATAGTGAACGCAAAGGTATATTGTTCAAAGACTCTGTGAATTTCAAACGTGTGTGTGTGTGTGTGTGTGTGTGTGTGTGTGTGTGTGTGTGTGTGTTTTATATATCAAATATATTTATACACACTCATTACATAGCAGAATTACTAACCAGGCCGTTTGTGTGTACTGGGCTGACTGAATGTTTAAGCTTACCTTTTGGGTTCACTGTCATTCTGAGTCACTAAAGTCTTCATGGGGGGGTGTCCTCCATGTAAGCTCTAGAAGTATTAGCTAGAACACACACATGCTCGCAGGTAGCACTCAAACACTTGGGCAGATTAACCAGCAGACGTGCTAAGACTTGCAAACAGTTAGATCACTGAAGCTTGCTCGCTCACTTTGGCTGCAGTTAGGTAACACGAGGTGTGTGTTGGGATTTCATTTTTCAGAGTGGTTTGGCACCGGTGGACTTTGCATTCCACCCTCTGTGTGTGTGTGTGTGTGTGTGTGTGTGTGTGTGTGTGTTTTGATTTTTATCATTGGATTCAAATCCCCCCCCCTTTTTATCCTGCAGTCAGCAACACACACACACACACACACAACATATACACATGTTTGTGTGAGATCCAACATCCAGGCCTATTCTAATAGATGTGGCATCAGATATTTTAATCGGGACCCTCGTTTTTACCCTCCTTCTTTCTGAAAGGGGATAATGACGAAGGGCCGGGCGATATAGACAATAACGTATATCCCGATATATTCATACGTAACTTTACTGTATTTAAACATTCTGAAATTTGATCTTTGTTTCCTCTACACACACACTAAGCGGTCTTCATGCCAGAGCTCTGTTTTTGTATCGGTGAGAATGTGAGTGGGGATGGAGGAGAGCAGAGTAGAGGGGGAGCTGAGAGAAGGGGGCAGAACAGAACAAGGGATCAGAAAAAGGTTTTTGTATCATGCTCTGTTCATATCCTGATCTCAATATATCGTCCAGATCTATAATAACGTAGTTCCCCTTTTAGGCCGCTTGTTTAAAGAGCGACACCAGGAACTCAGTCTTCTTTCTTTTTATTTTACATAAAGTTAGCCCTCATATTGTGGCCAACAGTGAAAGTACTGCGACGGTATCACATCAGCTGTGGCAAGCATTCAAAATCACGATCGCGCCGTTAACGTGCTGACAGCCAGCCTCCTCCGACACAGCTAGAGCAGCGTTAGTGTGTAAACTGTGGCTCTCGTCCTCGTACATCCCGTTCACATTTGTCCTCTTTGGCATTCAGCTGATGCTCTTAACCAGAACATGGTGTGGTGGCCCACTGGTGTTCTTGGCCCTTCAGACCTCAGCTTGACCAGACCATATCAGAAGCCCTGTTTGACTGTAGGTTGGTCTCCAGGAAGATTGATCAGACTCTGCCGTGGTGGTGGACTGTTCTACTGTGCAGCGACTCCTGTCCTGATGTTTAAAGAGGGCTGCAGGTGATAATGTAGTCCCACTCTTGGCTTAAATCATGGCTATTTAGTTTAAATTCCAATGTAATAAAGGTCCTCTAAGGGGAAAATTTCCTTAAGCCAATGTACGTACCTTTTCTGCATTATGACTGCGTGCTCTATCCTAAGTCGTTTACTCGTATTCTATCAGTATCTTATGTCAACAACTGAATGATCCTCAAATTATAATCCAGTTACAGTTCAGTAACAAATCTTCTTTCAGTCAAATTTAAAAAGAAAAGGGAAGACATTGAAAAATGTCCCCACTAGGACTAAAACATCAGTTCGCTCACAGCACCACTCGCAAGTCTATTGCCTCTTTCTGCGGAAGAGCTGGACTTCATCCGTAAACAGATGCCATATTCAGTGTTACGAGAACTCCCGTTTGTATTTCAACCAGTGATCGTCTCCTCGTTTATTTTTTAAATTATTTTACTTTTACCCCGATATTCCACTCCAGTTTGAAATCGCCATTTACTCAACCCACGTTAGGACTAGCCCTCTATCAGATAATGCTCCCGACAGTAGGAGGGTGAAGACAAGCACACGCTTCCTACAATGTATGTAAAGTCAACCACCTCTTTATGAACCTCCACCATCTTTCCTGCTCCGAGGAAAGCGGCGGAACGGTGTCCCGAACAGCTTTTGTCTCGTTCCATTGGCATTGGATTGGAGTGTCTAATAGAGTGGACGCAGTGTTTAAACAGCAGCACTGCTGTGTCTGATCCACACACTAACACACCACCACCACCATGTCAGTGTGACTGCAGTGCTGAGAATGACCCACCACCCACATCATATCTGCTCTGTGGTGGTCCTGTGGGGTCCTGATCATTGAAGATCAGGGTGAAAGGAGGAGAATAAAGTCTGCAGAGAAACAGATGAACTACAGTCTGGAATTTTAGAACTACAAAGTGCTCCTGTGTGGACAGAGGAGCTGACAAACCATCTGTGATCAGTGGTCAGTCATTTTTACAGAAACGGTGCTGCGAGTGGACGTGTTGTGCTGTTTAATGTTACTCTGAGAATCGCTGCGTAAAGGGTTCGTGTCCGTTCTACCTCAGAGCACTGATGACTCACGGCAGTAATAATAACCGTGGTCTTGAAGGCTGGAGATGTTGGCGAGAGCCCCTCCTGAACAGCAGCTCTGCATGTCCTCAGGTTTTACCCATTACATAATAAAATGATAATTACTCTTGCAGCGTCGAGACCGCTCTGGATGATGCCGGTCTGACGACATCGGCCCAGAAAACCTGCCCTGGGGGCTGTTCACCTCATCCTGAACTTTGTGGAGCGCGTGTTCTCGTTTTTTTTTGTTGCCAAATGGTGGTGTATCGGGGCAGGTGGTGGCATGCATGGTGCAGTCTGGTTTACCCCAGTGGGCCCTGCAGAAACCCGGAGTTACCGGGGTGCTTTCCATCCCACGCGTGAAATGGCTCGCTTCAGCAATCTCAGCTCAGATGCCGGTAACTTCTAGAACGGTATGGAAATATGTTACAGCGTACAGAATGTTCAGTGTTTGTTGGGATTTAATATATAAAGTATTTATATATATTTTATTCTGGAATATATCGAGGACATGGTGTAAGAAGTAGAGTGAGCTTTGCTGGGTTTCTCATCCTGTGTGCCAGGGACCACCAGTGTGGCTGTGAAGGACTCTGGTGGTCTGAAAGGCCCATCCTCAGGGGGATGCGGTGGTCGATCATACACGTGGTGGAGTGAACGCCATCGGGCGCAGTTTACCGATCAGACAGCGAACCAGAGATGTGTACGTTCCTGAAACGAAGAAAGAACGGTGACGCTGTTCCTCCGATCCAGACACCAGATACGATGTGATGGTCAGACGAATTATCAACAGATACAGTTATTCAGTCTCTTCGCTGCGTGTTTTTGTGGAGAACGTTAAGGACGGATATTTTCATGACGTTTAGACCCTAATTCTCACGTTTTCTTCGTCCGTTTGTATTAAACGTTGTGGGCCGTTGTTGTTATTTCAATGTTCTGCGGTATGTATGGAAATATGAAAAGTGACAGGAATTTCATCACGTTTCTTCAGAAGTCATTGATCCAACATGTCATATTAACAAGGCTCTTTGTCTCTTTCGGGCAGATATGATCTGCCTCTGCTTGAAAGGTCGTGGAGAACAAGAACAGTCTGGAATTTCTAGTTAGATCAAGCATGATGCAGCATGAGCGGTATGGTTCAATTTGCATTGTGTGACCATGCACATATACCTGCGCCATGGTAACGGTTAAGTGCTGCCCTACATGGTTTATGGTAACAATGATGAAGTGTGCAGTTCATCCCCGTGGAACCGTAAGGTTCTATCAGACGTGATCAAGATTGAGTTATTTACATGTGACATAGACTTTATAGATGAAGACAACAGGACAGGCTCAGTGAGTCTTCATGTGTACTGTTATTGTTACCTGCACAGTGTTGATGTAATTACATGGTACCTACATATTCATAAATGTACTTAATATGTATTAAATATAGACTTATATAAGTATACACTGCAAATACATTGTAGAAACAAAGTGTTACGTGTTAATTGTTGATCATTTAGAGGGTAAGATGCTAAAGTCTGAGACGTTTTTAAAACTGTTTATATTAAAATCACGTTTGGCTAATTTGAGGGACGTATTAAAGGATTAATGTTATATACTATAAAAATTAGGTTCTATAGCTAATTTGAGGGACGACTGTGTTCATAAAGACCTTTTATGGATCTGTTTTGCTTGTCCTCGCTGGTCCCATCATCCCTCACTTCCTTTATTCTTTCTTCTCTTTGTCTCCACTCGGTGCAGACATATGGGTCTTTTCCACTGGGTGGTACCTACTCTACCCTACGCTTTGTTTGTTTTCTCCATTAGACAAATGTGGTACCTGGTCCCGGAATCGGGTGCTATTTCTGTACCTGCTCACTTGGGGTTCCAAGCGAGCTGAGTATGGACTAGACCGTGGTGCGTAGACCTTGCAGAGCATTGATTGGTCCGAGAGAACATTACAATAATAAACACACACTTCCCCATTTAGACATATGTGACTTAAGTTACAGTTGAGTTACTTGGCCAACTTAAAGATAACATAACTAACACATTCTCTTAATGTTTACTCTTTTAATAGGGATGCTTTAACCTTTAGAACCAGAGAACCTCACTTTGTGTGCAGTTACATGCCTCAGGATCAGAGAGGGGGCGGGGCTGATGCTCAACCTGCATACAGACTCTGACTGATCAGAAAGAGGGGGCGGGGCTATTTACATCCCGACCTGATATTGGGTTATAGAGGAGACTGAGAAGGGAGGGGCTGTTTGCTCTCTTTTCTAAGTGAACAAAAGTTGGTCGAACATTGAAAACACAGAATTATCCTCGAGTTCTAAAGGTTAAAACGGACGACCAGGTACCAGAGAGAACGTCCAGGTGAGGTGTTTAAGGACCGCGCGGTGGAAACTTCGGTTGTTAGTTGTTCTGTATTCGGAGTAAAGAAACACACACCTCGGTCAGCCCCTGGAACGGAGAGCACAGATTGAGATTGTGATCGTGATTAACAGCGTCGTTTACTTTCGTTTCCTTCGGTTTTACTGTTTGGAATGTGATTTTCAGCGACGCCACAAAGTAGAACTTTGAAACCCTTTCAGATCCCTTTCCATCTTTCCTTCTTTTACTCTCTCGCTCTCGTAAAGATAAGCATCTCTGCACCACAGTACAGGTTATCTCTCTCTCTCTCTCTCTCTCTCTCTCTCTCTCTCTCTCTCTCTCTCTCTCTCTCCCCCTGTCCTTGTTTGCTCTTTCCACCTCTGTCCACCTTGTAGCTCTGTCCATCTTTTACCAGCTTTTCCGTTCACGTTCTTCTTCCGGAATTCTTCGGTTCTACAAACGCAGCAGGATGGAAACACTCGTGTGCTTCTCATTATCTGCAGGTTTTTACGGGGACAGTTTTTGCATAAAGTTTCTCTTTAGATGTGAAACACCGAGTGAGGGTGACTTTGAGACCGACAGGGACCAATCGTTAGAGGGATGGATGGGTCGGTCGGTCAGTTATTGGACACTGACGTTTATGATTGGATAGATGGACAGAAAGAATTAATTGAGTATTGATTGCACGGACAGACAGACAAATGAATGGACAGATGAGTCAGTCGTTGATTGGATAGAAGAATGGGCAGATCCAACGATTACTGATGGGATGGACAGACTAATTAATTAGCTGAGAAATCGGTCATTGATCGAGTTAACCGGTGGTCAGACAAGTCGGACATTCATGTGAAGAACGGATCGGTCAATCGCTGATTGGGTGGGCAGATCAGGTTGATGGATGGGTAATCCGACGGATGAGTGCGGTCACCGATGACCGATGTCCATTTAATGTAGCTGAGTAATGGAATCTTCCGGACAGCAGTTACCTGCTCGTTTGAATCATCACACACTCCTCGAACCCTGCGCAGGCGTTCGGTAATCTGATGAACTTGCTGGTGTGGTTTCGGGTGAAGCGTATCTCGGTTCCGAGGGGTTTGCTCGGTCTTCGCTGGTCACAGGTCGAGGCTGACTCAGCAGAGCGACGGAACTGGAAGAATTTCCCACGACTTTGAGGGACATCAGTTCTGCGATTTTCTTTGTGTACTTTTTCTTTTCTGAACGTGAGAGCTCAGAATTTCCTGGGGAAGCCCCGTGTGTTTTTAGCCGTCGCCCACGCGCCTCTGTGGGGGTTTGACTGGTAGCAGGTCCAGATGGCTGTGTGTGTGTGTGTGTGTGTGTGTGTGTGTGTGTGTGTGTGTGTGTGTGTGTGTGTGTGTGTGTGGAATTTACGTGGCTTTTTCTGCCCACTACACCCACAGCAGAATAGTAACTGTAGTAAGGCTGTCAAATGATTTCATATTTGTTTGTCTGACCGGTAGTGGACACACATTATGCAGCAGCATGTTTTTAATCCAGAGATCACATCCCTGCACAATGACCGTCAACCACGATGGCCCCCTCCTTGTTTCCCCTCTCACTGTCCACTCTCTCAGCTCCTCTGACCACACAGCAGCTCTTTGTGGTTCTATAATTCCAGACTGTAGTTCATCTGTTTCTCTGCAGACTTTATTCTCCTCCTTCCACCCTGATCTTCAACGATCAGGACCCCACAGGACCACCACAGGGCCGTCTCAGGACCTGCCTGTTGTTTTGGAGATGTTCTAGACTACTGATGGAGCTGCACTCATTGGATAGGGATTATCCAACGTCCTGACCTCACAAACTCTTTGCTCTTCTCACGGAATGCAATCAAATCCTCAGAGCAATTTCCCATAATTTAATAGAAATGTCCATACAGGACAGTCTTTTTTTTAATGCCCTTGATTTCAGAAAATAAATGGGAATGAACAGGTGTCCCAATACTTTTGTCCACCTTTAAATATCAATGAAGGAAAGTGTGTTTTGAAAGCTGAAGGTTAACGTCTCGTTATTGTCTCCGAGTGAGTGTGCGCCTGTGATCACTCCTACCTGTTGGTGGGTGTGAGGTCATGGCATTCGGTTACAGAACACAGCGACACATCTGTCCCGTTCTGACAAATGTGGGACGACAGATGGGTCAGTAAGACACGGGGAAAGCCGATTTAGAAAGGACTAGATGACACACCGGGACACGTTAGCTAATGAGGGTCAGAGCTCTTCTGGCTCACTTCAGTACCCAGAACAACAAGTGAAGGTTCCTGAATGGGTGTGTGGTTCTTTGCGTAAAGCCTGTTGTTTTGGGTGGGATTGTGTTGTGATAGTGACGTTTGTACTAATTCTGATTTCTGTACACTGCTGCTGATCTTTAATACCGGCTACCGGACTGTGTTTCTGATACAGTTTCAGTAACTACACTGTTACTTATCTTTTCATTTTTAAGAACAGTAATGAGGAATGATTTAGCTTATTATTATACATGTTTTACTCACTGAATACACACACACACACACACACACACACACACACACACACACACACATTTCCCGAGTTAGATAACGAGCTGTCCTGAACTCTGCCTTGTTTGATTTGTATCTCTCTCTGTCTCTCTCTGTGTGTGTGTGTGTGTGTTATCAGTCCTTTCTGCTGCCAGCTGCTGGTGTTTTTATAGAGCTGCTGTTTGACTTATTTTGGCTCCATTTGCATTTGCCAAGAACTCACTGTTCTCCAGATGAGCTTCCATTCACATTTATTTTGTGTGTGTGTGTGTGTGTGTGTGCGTGTGTGTGTGCGTGCGTGCGCCCGCCCACCCGTCCAGATGTTGGACATGAGAGCAACGTGATTACATCAGCACCACTGCTGGATTGGTGCCAGTGCCAATAATAGCCCAACAGTGGCTTAAAATATCGCCGGAGAACGAACACACACACACACACACACACACACACACACACACACACACACACACACACACACACACACACACACACTAGAGCAGCAGTGCAATAGCTGTTGAGTGCTGTGGAACGGTCACTGCGTACCCATGCAGTTGGACGTGTGTGTTAGTGTCTGCTCTCCACCGTGATGAGGATGAAGGTGGAACGTTCTGAGATGTGCTGTTCAGATCTGTGGATCACTGTTAGTGTGAGCCAGTCGTCTCCACTGCTTCAGACCAGCTTCAGACCAGCTTCAGAAACTGACCATCAAAGAGTTGAAAATTATTCTTTATGATTATTAATAATTAAAGGAATTCAAGGAACAAAATGCATAGATATATAATGAGTACATCTCTCTCTCTCTCTCTCTCTCTCTCTCTCTCAGGTGGCAATTAAGATTGTGGACAAGACGCAGCTGGACGATGAGAACCTGAAGAAGATCTTCAGGGAGGTTCAGATAATGAAGATGTTGCGACACCCTCACATCATTCGCCTCTACCAGGTCACGCCCCCTCTGTTATCTTACTGCTCATTGGTCCAGTCCCAGTGTTGGTCATTTAAATACTGTCACTGAATCACTTTCAGACTCATTAACTATTTAACGGAGTGTTGGGGAGTGTTGGGGATTGGAGGGAGTGTTGGGGATTGGAGGGAGTGTTGGGGATCGGAGGGAGCGTTGGGGATTGTTGTGGATTGGAGGGAGCGTTGGGGATTGTTGAGGATTGGAGGGAGCGTTGGGGATTGGAGGGAGCGTTGGGGATTGGAGGGAGCGTTGGGCATTGGAAGGGAGCGTTGGGGATTGGAGGGAGCGTTGGGGATTGGAGGGAGTGTTGGGGATCGTTGTGGATTGGAGGGAGTGTTGGGGATCGTTGTGGATTGGAGGGAGCGTTGGGGATTGTTGGGAATTGGAGGGAGCGTTGGGGATTGTTGGGAATTGGAGGGAGCGTTGGGGATTGTTGAGGATTGGAGGGAGCGTTGGGGATTGTTGGGAATTGGAGGGAGCGTTGGGGATTGTTGAGGATTGGAGGGAGCGTTGGGGATTGTTGAGGATTGGAGGGAGCGTTGGGGATTGTTGGGAATTGGAGGGAGCGTTGGGAATGAAGTGCTGTGTGCAGGTTACAGTAAGTGTGTGTGTTTCTTTGTGTTCCAGGTGATGGAGACAGAGCGGATGATCTATTTAGTAACAGAATACGCCAGCGGCGGAGAAATCTTCGGTAAGCTACTCGTTGTCGTATCGAATTCTCCACGGCGTTCAGTTTTCCCTCGTTTTCGTTCAGCCTGTCGCTCGCTGTGCATGATGACGTTTTAATATCTAAAGCTTTTAAATGACAAAATTGAACGTGATCACACATATCACTGCCTTTCATGATGCACTGAATCCTGAAGAATCCCGTCCACCGTTTTTAACACGCGTCAAATTAATTTCCCGAAGGTTTGAATTCGGCCGAGTCGAGGTCAGACTGTGGTGAGAGTCCGTGGTCATTGACAATGAAACGAAATCACTGTGTTGAAATCACTGTGTTCATTTCCGTTGAAAGAATCATTGTAGTCACTTGGTGATGATTGAGTTTGAATCAAACGGTGAATATTACGGTGTTTATTTTGTGGTGCTGGTTGTTCCTGAGTCTTAATCATTGAATCATTTTCTGTCGATTTGAATCGAGATGAGTGTTGATGAAATTATGATTTGGTGATTCGTTTCCGGATGAATTGAATCGGATCGTCTTGTGATTCACTGAATCGCTCATTGATGAATCAGATCAAACTGACTGTTGTATGTGTGTTAGACCACCTGGTGGCTCATGGGCGGATGGCGGAGAAGGACGCTCGGCGGAAGTTTAAGCAGATTGTGGCGGCCGTGCATTTCTGCCACTGCAGAAACATCGTCCACCGAGATCTGAAGGCCGAGAACCTACTGCTGGACCACAACCTCAACATCAAAATCGCGGGTGAGCTGGACGATTCGGTGAAGGAGGGTGAGAGTAAATGGCGACGGGTTTGTGGAGGAGAGGAAAGATGTGTAATGGTCGGTCTGTCTGTCTGTCTGCAGACTTCGGCTTTAGTAATCTGTTCTCGCGGGGTCAGCTGTTGAAGACCTGGTGTGGTAGTCCTCCGTACGCAGCTCCAGAACTGTTTGAGGGCAAAGAGTATGACGGGCCCAAAGTGGACATATGGGTAAGTTTGAATCCTGTCTTCAACAATTCAACGGTTTAACTATATAAGTGGGTGTGGCCTATGGCATAGACACGCCCACTCTGGATTAAGTGCACCATTTTTGGTGGGTGTTGAGGACAGCGCTGCATGAGTTCTAACAAATGACTTAAAGAACCACATTATTCATAGTGATTTAATGTGCTCTCTCTCTGATGACTGCTGTTAATATCCATCACAGAGAATCTCACTGTGTGTGTGTGTGTGTGTGTGTGTGTGTGTGTGTGTGTGTGTGTGTGTGTGTGTGTGTGTGTGTGTGTGTAGAGCTTAGGTGTGGTGCTGTATGTGTTGGTGTGTGGTGCTCTCCCGTTTGATGGCAGCACGTTACAGAACCTCAGAGCGCGAGTCCTGAGTGGCAAATTCCGGATCCCCTTCTTCATGTCCACAGGTACTTCACACACACACACACACACACACACACACACACACACACACACACACACACACACACACACACACACACACACTTAAACTAATTAGAAGTGATAATTAATACTTAAATAAACACTTCTTATGCATGCTGAGGACGCTTCCCACTTTTGTCCAGGTGTCCTTTAGTTCCTCAGACATCATAAACATAATCGAGTGGGACGTTTTATGGAAAGATGCCCAAACAGCGTAACACTAGCTGTCAGTTAGCCATCGTTGAATGTGTCTGAAAGTGAAACATGGCTACTTTAGCATGCTGCCTACCGGCCTCCTCCAACATCGCTACCGCAGCATTAGCGCGGAGGCTACTGTTCGGTGGTTCCAAACGTGTCTCTGAAAATGTAGTGTGTGTGTGTTTCAGACTGTGAGTATCTGATTAGGCATATGTTAGTATTGGAGCCCAGTCGCAGGCTGACCATGGAGCAGATCTGCAAGAACAAGTGGATGAAGCAGGGAGACCCGGACCCTGAGTTTGAGAGGGTGAGACATACACACACACACACACACACACACACACACACACACACAGACACACACACACATTCGCACACACCCTCTTTAGGTAAAATATATATTTATAATGTGTGTGTATATATGCCCTGGCTATGCAGTCTGCCTTTACACACATTAAGGAAAGGATGGGGGGGGTCTGAAGAGCTCACTGTACTGTGTCGTGGTACTGTAAAGTGTCAGACCATGTAAATTTACAGAACAGAGAACCATGTACTGGGAGTGTCACGTTGAAAGGAGTGGCCTGAAAGCTCACCACTACCGTCTCTGGAGCAGTTTCACGCTTCCATGTCTGATGGATTAGTCTGGGTTTGGTTGAATGCCAGGGTAACATTCCCTGCCTCGCTGCACTGTGCCAACTGTATAGTTTGGTTGAGGGGGGATAATGCTACCGGCTTGGTGTTCAGGGGTTGTCCTTGGTCCCTTATTTCCAGTGAAGGGGAAATATTAATGCTTCAGCATCAAGACGTGTTGCAGTTCTGTCCTAACATTGTGGAACCAGTTTGACAAAGGTCATTTGCTGTTCCACTGTGGCTTTGTACCAGTGCTATGGTCGGGTGAGTCTGGCGTGGAGGAGCTGGACTGGCCCGCACGGAACCCTGACCTCAACCCCCATCCCCCACCTTTGGGTGAATTAGAATAGAGATTGCGAGAAATGAACTCTCGCGCAACACCATCGTCTGACCTTCATGCTCTTTTGCATGAATGAACAAAGCCTCCCACAGACGCTCTTCGACATCAGGACCAGGAGACGAGCTGGAGCTGCAAAGACGGACCAACTCCGTATTAATGCTTATGGGTTTAGAATAGGAGATCATACCAGCTTCTGTAGACGTCCCAATACTTTAGTCCATGTAGTGTTTGTGTTATATAATGTGTGTGTGTGTGTGTGTGTGTGTGTGTTGCAGTTGATAGCTGAGTGTGAACAGGTGAAAACTGAGAGGGAAACGGAGTTGATCAATGAGCAGGTTGTGATGGCCATGTCGGAGATGGGACTGGACCGAGAGCGCACCTTACAGGTGACCACACACACACACACACACACACACACACACACACACACACACACACCAGTTAACTCAATGTAAGGTGGAAGCACATGGTAGGTGTCTAATAGTCACACATTGTTCTCTCTCTCTCTCTCTCTCTCTCTCTCTCTCTCTCTCAGTCGCTGCACACTGATGCTTACGATCACTACAGCGCCATCTACAGTCTGCTGCTGGACAGGCTGAAGAGGCACAAGACTCTCCGTGTGGTTCCACCCACCCCACGCCCCATTGGCTACCCGCTCAACGCTGTGCAGGTGCGCTTCTGCTGCCCCCGGTGGCCTGTTGTTCTGGGGGTAGCGTTTGATGTTCTACCCGCTGTTTTGTCTCTCTAAATGAATATGTATGAAGCACCACTCTGGAGCCTTCAAAGCAGCGTTTGATCTGTTCCACATCTTCGTGTGAGCTCAGCGCCGCGTACGCAAATGAACCTCTGGCCACCGAATGCATTGGGTTGTGGGCTTCTCTGCGGTGATGGAGCTCCGTCCAGTACCTTTGGGATGAGTGGGAATGACTTTACTGATCGTCAGACTCATCAGAATGTCACCTCAGTGCTGTTGTTTTGGGGCTGAATGCAATCAAATACTTCTCATATGCTCCTCATCATATTATCTCATCTAGTATAAAACCTCTCTCTCTCTCTCTGTGTGTCTCTCTCTCTCTCTCTCTCTATGTCTCTCTCTATGTCTCTCTCTATGTCTCTCTCTCTCTCTCTCTGTCTCTCTATGTCTCTCTCTCTCTCTCTCTCTCTCTCTCTCTCTCAGGATCAGGGTAATGCTGTCAGTATGACCGTGCCTCACGTTCAGCTCATTAATCCAGAGAACCAGATTGTGGAGGTAAGCTCCGTCTCCGTGCCGCCACCGTGTGGTTGAGCCCCACCGCAGCCGCTCCGTTTTCAGCACACACACTCTTATGCAACCGTGGAAAGGAGCGAGTGTGTGGTAGCATCTCTGTGCTAATGCAGGTGGGAGGAGAGAGGGAAAGAACTGTCAGGATCATCCTCAGTTAGCCAGTAATCTGGGCTGGAGGTCACGTCGTATGAGAACGGTGACGGCAGTCTACCTGCGATTGCAGAAGTAGGGGTTGGATATCCTGATCCAGCCCACACCGGCATATTTGAATGAGTGTGTTTGTCACAGTCGATTACAGTTGTTTCTTCTGTAAGTAGATGATGGATTCATCGAAGATCGCTAGTGGCAGCCGTAACACACACTCAGTTTCTCTTTCAGTCAGATGAACACACACACACACACACACACACACACACACACACACACACACACACACACACACACACACACACACACATTCAGGGGACCGGGATAAGCTGCTCTAGCTGTGTGTGTTTTTTGTGTTTTTTAGCCCGATGGGTCGATGGCACTGGACAGCGATGAAGGCGAGGAGCCAAGTCCAGAGGCCATGGCACGATATCTGTCCATGAGACGTCACACAGTGGGAGTCCCGGACCCCAGGTATTGCATCACACTGAGGGTCAAGTTCACCACGGCAGGGCTGAGTGTCGGCTGTCCAGGGAATCTCGTTACAGATTCAGTGTGACCCGGCCTAAGTGGGCAGAGATGATTGGCGCCGTGATGTTTTTGGGTTTAAGGTTTTGTGTTTATGGTTCTGTTTGAGTTTCTGAGGCTCAGTACCAACAGACAAGAAGGGAACACGGTTCCAAAACCCTTCTGATTGTTTGGTGGTTTGATTGATGTGTGGTGTGTACGTTCTTTTCAGGGCGGAGATGCAGGAGGAGCTGCAGAAGTTAGCCCCTGGTTTCGTGCGGGCGATCCCCCAGCCCCCGTTCCCCTTGCTGCCCCCCACCATGACCCACATCCCTACGTTCATGCCTACTCAGAGCCTCCAACCCACACAGCAGCTTGAGTACAAGGTAACAGGACCACCTCACTGTCCTCTGGTGTCTCCCTCTCTACTGCGGCATGCAGAGGTTTGGGCACCCCTTGACAAAATGACTGTTACTGTAAATGCTTCAGCAAGTTGAAGATGAAACGATTTCCAAAAGGCATAAAATTAAAGACACATTTTTTGTCTTTTTAAAATGTGTGTTTTGGTTTTGTATGATTTTAGAGTGAATAAAGGAAAGTTCCTCGTAAAGTATGGGAACCCTGGGAGATTAATTAGCCTATTAGGGTCATGGCTTGTTCACGATCACTGTATGAAAACCCAGAACACAAAACGGCAGCAGTGGGTTCTTCTAAGCAGGTGCCTAGCACTCTAAAAAAGTTCATGGTTAAAGATGGACCTGAAAAGAGCGCTGCGTCCAAGACGGTCCAGGAAAGTCCCAGAACTGCAAGACTTTCAAACCTTCAATAAGAACCGAAAGACTCTTGGCTACATAGTTGGCTGATCGTTGTCAAAGGAGACGCTACTACGTCCTAACCATGCAGGGTCCTGCAAGTTTTGCTCTTCCTTCGTTATTTTGAAAATGCAAGTTGTCATTGAAGGGAACGTGTCTTAAAATTAAGACGCTTGGAGATCTTTAATCTTCAACTTGTTTCTCAGGTGATAATTTTGGTGAAACAAGAGTGACTTTTTCTTTTATACCTAAAACGAGTCAATTAATCACGATTCTTGTTACAAAAACAAGACATTAGACCCAGAATAATTCATAGCACACACACACACACACACACACACACACACACACACACACACACACACACACACACACTTATACACTGTATAGAAGAGTGTACAAACTCACATTACACTCTCTGTGTCTCTCTCTCTCTCTCTCTCTCTCTCTCTCTCTCTCTCTGTCTCTATGTCTCTCTCTCTCTCTCTACGTCTCTCTCTCTCTCTCTCTGTCTCTCTCTCTCTCTATGTCTCTCTCTCTCTCTCTATGTCTCTCTCTCTATGTCTCTCTCTCTATGTCTCTCTCTCTATGTCTCTCTCACTCTCTATGTCTCTCTCTCTCTCTCTCTCTCTCTCTCTCTCTCTCTCTCTCTCACTCTGTAGGAGCAGTCTCTCCTGCAGCCTCCTACTCTGCAGCTGTTGAACGGGATGGGGCCGCTGGGCCGCCGCGCATCGGACGGAGGAGCCAATATTCAGCTTCACGCCCAGCAGATGCTGAAGAGGCCCCGGGGCCAGTCCCCACTCGTCGCCAGTCCTGTAAGTGTCGCTCGCTTGTTTCCTGTCTTGGCCTTGGGAGGTTTTTGTACCCAAATATGGCTGATTGGCTGTCCACACTTTCCTTGGTTAGTCTGATGGTCAGAGCTTGAGACAGACCTGGAGTAGTAGTGTCAGGTCACTTTGCAAGCACGGCCCTTCGTCAAGGAAGACAGGCATCACAGTTCGTCTCTTAGCCCGGAGAGCTCGGGCTGTTCTAGTGATTATTCAAACACTAGGTCATAAATGGTGATTCCACATGTCCCGTTCCTGTCAAAGTAGGCGGTTCTTATTTTGATGAAGGAGATTTACACTTTACTTTGTCACGTGTTGTACCTTTCTGTCCTCCTCTCTCAGCACCCGATCCCTGCTGTAGCTCCAGTGGATGAGGAAGGCTCAGACGGAGAGCCAGACCCAGAGGCTGTGCAGAGGTGAGTCGGTGATGTGTACAGGTGTGTGTGTGTGTGTGTGTGTGTGTGTGTGTGTGTGAGAGATAATGTGCTTTTCACTTCCTGTGGAAGCGGTGGAGTGTGGGATTGCCCTGATGCGTATTGTGTGTGTGTGTGTGTGTGTGTGTGTGTGTGTGTGTGTGTGTGTGTGTGTGTGTGCGCAAGAGAGGAGTGAATGGAAGCTCTACTGTGTATAGAAATATAGGAAGCGTTTGTGTTATTATGCGCCGCCTTGTGGCTCATACAGCTTTCCAGCTGGTGTGTGTTTGTGTGTGTGTGTGTGTTTCTTGCACTCTCGTGGGTGATGGTGTGTGGGAGCTGCTCGCTGTGCTGGGTGTCGTGGGGAGCGTGGAGTGTACTAAAGGCTGCAGCACTGCTTTCTGCCACCAGGAGTGCCAGTCACTTTGGCATCTCCCTAGCTGATGTCGTCCTCTCTCTCTCTCTCTCTCTCTTTCTCTCTCTCTCTCTCTCTCTCTCTTCTCATTCTCACCAACTTTTGGCTTCTCTTAAACTCAAGCTTTCGAATTTTCAAAGTCCTCTCTGTTTTTAAATTTCCCTTTAAACCGGTGAAATTCTGACCTCTCTCGGCTTCGCTTGCGACTAAGCTTCGCTACCAAATAACCTCGTCCGAACCAAACCCTACGTACGGTTTTCCAATTGGACGGCTGCGTGGCCAGACGGAGAGCTGATTCGTGCTGCTTCCTGTCTCCCTCCCGCCCCCGTGGTGCAGGTACTTGGCGAACAGCTCCAAGCGGCACACCACACACACGGTGGGGAGCTCAGGACACACCTCCTCCGAGCTCTCGGCAGAGGCACAGAGAGCCAGACAACGGGGCTGGACCCCAGAACACTCACGGTGAGGGATGCGCACACACACACACACACACACACACACACACACACACACACACACACACACACACATTCACCAGATACTCTTTAAAGTCGTGTAACCTCAGGTCATATTAGAATCGTATCCTCTGCAAAAGGAAGGTGGATTTTCGTGGATTGGTTGAGGAGGCGTTTAGTTTCATCGTGACTGGAACAGACACCTCGGGTTGTTCCGAACTACTGCTTTGGCCAAAACCAAACTAACGGTGTCAAATAGGCAGCTCACTGGGTTCTGAGGGAGACGGTGTTTCTCTACAACAACACCTGAATTAATGGGTGTAAATCTGCTCGTCGTTTGAAGTGTTTGTTGAGTGATAAGTTGAACATTTTGATTTATATATTCTTTTATTTAGACCTTTTCGTTTTTTGTTGTTTTGCAACAAACAGCAGCAAATCGATTTAACTACGTTAAATATTGTGAAAACACAATTTCTGTAGTCGTACGCCAACTGCTTACCTGCTCAGATGAACAACGAAATAAAGGTAGGGACAGGATGTCGACTGTAAAGATAGAAATATACTATGTAGTTAAATAAGCTGATAAAATAATAATGATGTAAATAAATAAAGATACAAAGATTAAATAAAGTGTGTGTGTGTGTGTGTGTGTGTGTGTGTGTGTGTGTGTGTGTGGCTGTATAGGGGTCAGTATTATCCTTCGCTGTGTATTGTTGTTCTGATTGGTCAGTTATTGTAATGTTTTAATGAATATTTTGGCCAGAAAATTGTTCCTTCACAGGAAAACTGTTTAACACAGTTCAGTCTGATTAAGTTGTAACCGGGACTCGGAGATGTGACACAAAAAAAACGTACATCTGTTGATGTGTAAAGAAATGGTGATGTGCGATACGGTGTGATGAATATGAGTGTAATGTTCAAGTATCAGTATTTATCTGATACAGCGGGAACACGGCAGGCTGTTTGTTTACATTGTAACCTTTAATTACGATGTCCTCTGTCGTTGTAACAAAGTCATTTCCATTCATATCTCGTAGAAAATAATCCTCGATATGATTTATAATACCTTTAATTCTCACTGCAGCTTTGCTTGTTGGAATGAAAGGAGTGAATTTGATTGGTCCTCTAAGAACTGCTTAGCAGCGACAGTGTTGACGTTTATATTGTTTAGTTCACAGTGTTTTTGACTGACCAGTTTCAGGTGTCGGTATCAGCCACAGTCAGGTGTTAACATTACAGGCCTGTCTCGATAATCACCCATGTGGAGTGCGCACTCGGCTGTAGCGTGCACTCCTTTTGGATCTAGGATCTGATGCATGAGTGAGAAGCCTGTCCCTGCGGTTGAACCTTGCCCGTACAGACTGGGATCCCTCACTGGTCTCGGAGGACTTTGGTCTGCTTTAGCTGGTGTGTTACTGCAGCACCGTGGGCCTCCGTGACCGGACGAAGGCCACTGACAACTGCATGACCTGCACGCTGTTCTCTGCCTCTGACCGTTCGAGTTGGACCTGAAACGCAGGTCCTAAAGAACCTGTTTCCGATGGTGCTGCGTTTGTATGGTGGAGTCGGGCCATTAGAAGATAGAATTTGAATTTTTTAAAATGTGAATGAAATTGACGAATGATTTCAGGTCTCAGATGTTCTTTCTCAGAGTCTCGCTCCTGCAGAGGCCTCCGAAGCTGTGGATTCAAGCAGTTTACGTATTTTTGATTTTCTAGGGTCGAGACACCAACCGCACAGCGTTACAGCGTAAACATTTTCTTCACATAAACAACAAAATATTAACAAAAAATTCAAATTCAGATTTTTTTATGGCCTGATTCTGACTCATCACTGCTGATATGTTTTTTAGCAAATGTAAAGTTGTGTGTGTGTGTGTGTGTGTGTGTGTGTGTGTGTGTGTGTGTGTGTGTGTGTGTGTGTACATACACATGCTTACATACAGACAGACTGTAGTCCATCTGTTGCTTTTACCGACTCTGAAACATGAGTAATTTGTCCAGGCGTCCAAAAAGACTGTACTAGATCACTAGTGTTACTCCGTCCGTGCTCATGCCTGTCTTGGCCAAAGATGCCGATGTGCTCTGACATCCCGTCCCCGGTTCTGTTACCATAGAAGGTGCTCTCGTATACTTAGTCTGATGGACCTCCACCAGCTCTGTATGCTGTCTCAGCAGGAAGTGAGAGTATATACGTATATGTGTGTTTGATGGACACTTCGTTTGTGATCATCGTGTTTGTATGTCTCCCAGGTCGTCCTATAAGGACTGTAACACACTGCACTTGCCAATGGAGCGCTTTTCTCCTGTGCGGCGATTCTCTGACGGAGCCGCGACTATACAAGCTTTCAAAGCCCAGCTAGAGATCAAACAGCTCAAACAGGTAGAAACACACCCCAGTGCACACGTTTCAACAGTCGGAGCCTTTTGACCTACTTACTGTAGCTCCTCCTCCTCCTCAGTGTATATCACAATACCTACATTTAGAGTTATTAATAATATTTCACGAGAGTGTGTGTGTGTGTGTGTGTGTGTGTGTGTGTGTGTGTGTGTGTGTGTGTGTGTGTGTGTGTGTTTTAGGAGTGTGAGCAGCTGCAGAAGATGTATGCTGCTCCACAGGATGAAAAACTGCTGGAGCACACACAGCAGCAGCATGTCCTCTACCAGCAAGAACAACAGATCCTACACCAGCAAATACAAGTAAGCACTCGTAACGGTGTGCGTGTGAGGGTATATATGTCTTCAGGTGTCTGTTCGCACACAATCGACGACTAAAACATAGCACACGCAGCTGGAGCTGCTGAAGAACTTGGCATGAAGTCGTCTCAGGCAGGTATGCAAATGATTGCAGGTGTGGTGTGATCCTGGGTTCAGCTGCAGACGTCTTCACCCGCTGCCCTATAAAACGCTCTCGGGCTCTACTTTTGGGTCGTGTACCTCTTGGTCAGATACTGTTGACTGCTAGCCACGCCTCCACCATGCAGTCAAAGACCGTTTGTCCAATTGTCTTCGAGAGGGTGCATCGATATTCTGACGAAAAAGGACATTTGGACAACCAGCCACTGTCGTCTTCATTTGCAGCGGCGTGTTGAACAAGAAAGCTGGACCGCTACGAACATTGACCCGTGTCCTCTTTAGCGTTGAATCCAGGTTCTGTAGAGAACCTGAGCACGAGAGTCACGAGGGTCCTTTATGTTGTTCATTTTTCTTTCTTCAGGCGCTTTCTTTGGGACATGGAGAGAACCAGCCCAGCCACCTTACCCACCAGCTTCAGAGGTACACACACACACTTTTATACACACCTGTGAATAGATGAGTGTACAAAATCTCATCACTCTCTCCCTCTCTCTACCCCCCACTCTCTCTCTCTCTCTCTCTCTCACACTCAGGTTGCGAATTCAGCCCTCCAGTCCGCCTCCCACACATCCCAACAATCACCTCTTCAGGCCAGCCAATCAGAGTCCACCACCAGGGAGCCAAGCAATGATGCAGGGACATGGTGAGATACTCTCAATTCTCCTTCTCACTCTCTCTCTCTCTCTCTCTCTCTCTCTCTCTCTCTCTCTCTCTCACTCTCTGCATAATTTACAATCCCACAACTTTGATATTTGCACCTCCCCCAGGTGGACCATCCGCTGTCCAATTCCAGCATGCCCCTGACCTGTACCAGTCCTCCAGTGGCAGCCCGCCACCAACTGCCCTTCCCCGCATGACGCTGCCCAGTCAGCCACAGCAGCAGCCCCCGGGCTCCACCCGTGCCACCGTGGGGTTGCCCCAGGGCATTCCTCAGCAGCAGCAGCAGGTGACCATTCAGGTCCAGGAGGTGGAGCTGGCAGGTGGGGCCCAGCGGCAAGGTTTCCTAACGACTCCTTGCCATCGAGTTCTGGGGAAGCAGCTGAGCGCTGACAATGCTGAAACGCACAGGTGACCACAAACATCCACGAGTCTGCTTGGACCGGACATTTTCTTTGTTTATTCGTTCGTTGTTTCAGTCTCTCGTGTTGCTGTTGTTTTGTTTGTCTTCATGCCTGATTGTTTTCCAGTGTTTACATTTTTCTATCTGTATATAACTTCAATTCTCATAAAAACACGGTTAAGTTTGTCCATAGAAGTTTGTTTTTAATAGAAATTGAAGGCAGACTTTCTGGATTCATTGCAAAAGGTACACTCAACGTTAGTCTTTCCAACATCACCCCCTAGTGGCTCCTCCTTAAAGTGAAATTCCACTGATTTTTTTAAAATAAAGAACATCTGTCATTGAGATATAAACAGGCCCATTCAGTGTGTGTGTGTTGTGTTGTTAAAACGCTGTTCCCATTTCCTTACAGTGGTGGTGAATGGAAACAGTCGTCGGTTGCCGTGACTACGCGTGATGATAAAATAGTTGCACATCTGAGCAGAACTTGTCTTTAAGGACTATGTTTCACCACACCCTGCGAAATATGTCCCTTTAACAGGGTCTCCGGCGTCTGTATGTTTTATCACCATTCAGTGTAATAACGTACTCTGAGGAATCTTCTGTGGTTCCTACCTGAACTCTACTCACGTTTTGGTTCCGCCTCGTTACTGTAATTTAATGTGAGTCGGGAGTTCATTAGGAGTCGTTTATGAACCAAAAGTGATGCTCAGTCAGCAGCTTCATAATAGGACACAGTAAACCGCATATGCATGGGCTGCACGATATATCATCCCGGCGTGTGTGCATATGCAGGTAAAATGTGAAATTGATACAAAGAGAAATTCACACTGTTCATCTACCAGAGACAGTTTTTATTGGCCCAGTATAATCATTTTTACTCCAGTTTGGGAAACGCAGAGTGCTTTTTTAATACCATAGAAACGCTGCACTAGTATATCGCAGCACATCGAAATCGTTCAGACCTTGTCCTGTGAACAATCGCACACAGCACAGCGGTAGTGGAAAAGCAAAGCAGTGTAGGTACCACGCAGTGCAAACGTTGAGAGGTTCAGACGTGCTTCCATTCACCACCACCACCACGTTTCACCCCAGACCTGCTCTGACTGAGTGGATTGTTTATGAAACCTGTTTATGCAGAGATTTGAATAAAAAAATCACTGGAATTCTGCTGTAATCGTCCTCATAGACGAGTGTAAGTGACTGTACTGTGTTCACAGTAAGACTTCATACTCACACACTGAGTGTGATTTAATTGGGTTGTAGGTGGAAAAAAGAGTCTGTGAGTATGAAATGGTACAACAGTGTCTCTCCAGAGATCACTAGTGCCTAGTGATGATGATGAAGTGTAAGCTAGAACGCAGAACCCAGAGAGTTACACGGAGTGAATGATGGTGTTTGTTCGAACACATGCCACTATGTTCCCCAGGTTGCCGTGAGTGATGGGTGGGTTTAGTCTTCGTGGTGCACTTCGTCAGTACTGTCGCTAACATAGATATTGTACATACTTACATACTGGACACTAAATGTCCAAAGGTTTGTCTAATAAACACATTCAGCTACATTAAGCTGCACCCATTGCTGACACAGATGTGCAAATGCACACCCAGATTCTCTAGTTCCTGTAAAGAAGTACTGCCAGTGGAATAGGACTCTCTTGAGCATGCCAGGCGCGGGCTAGAGGGGTATAAAGCCCCCCATGATTGGATGATGGAGCTCCATTCAGTACTTTTGGGATGGGTTGGGCATGATGTGGCGTGGAGATCATCCAACATTCTGATCTCACTAATGCATGAGTCACTAAATGCATAATAATTAAAGGGAATCCAGTAAAACAAAGATGTTCCACTTTGTAAAGCTACAGGTTTCAAGCAGTTTGTGAAAGAACACTGATTTCCCTGCTGAAAAGCGTGGAATAGTGCAGTGCCTTGGACAAGACATGAGACAGTTCAGATAAAGGCGTAATGAGGACGGTTTCTGACAGACAAATTCATCACAGCTGATAAAATGCCATTAAGAAGCAGCAAACAGATATTTGAAGCTGCTGGTACCTCTGCAGTCCGAGGAACCTCAAGGTGTAGGATCCTCCAGAGGCTTGCTGTTGTGCATAAATCAGCTATTTGGCCACCCTTAACCGATGCTCACAAGCAGAAATGGTTGCAGTGAGTCCAGACACACATGAAGACTCCTTTTCCAACAGTCTCATGCTGCAAAGAACACCTCTGTGTCACTTTGGGCATAAAAGGAGAGAAACTCACGGTGTGGACACCATCCTCCCCTGACCTCAACCCTATTGAGAACCGTTGTCCTCAAGCAATAGATCTATGAGGGTGGGAGGCAGTTCACATCAGAACAGCAGCTCTGGGGGGCTTTTCTGACATCCTGCAAAGAACATCAATATCATTTGCATAATAATTTGAAACATTGTCTATATATCTTCCATAAAAATGTACAATAAAAGCCAGTATGATGACCAAGAAACATGTATTAGTGTAAGTTCTGGGTTGCTTTTACAAATAAATTCATATTTGTTTTTAATCAAGAACAGAAAATCAAAAAGTAAAAATAAAGTGTTAAATGTCTGAGTGGATGATTAACAGTAACACAGAGTCCCTGTTTCTGTGTTGTTCCTTCTGCAGTCGTAGCCTAGGCCGCTTCCACTGCTCTACCTCCGCGTACGACCACGCCCAGTTCAGCGCCCAACTGACCAGTGGCATGGTGGGAACCTACAACCATTACCTGCAGGGTACATGTCTGAAGGTGCCAGGCCTGGAGGGGGGTTACCAGGGAGCTGGTGGCAGCGGAGCAGGGGCAGTGGGTTACGGCAGTCCTTCGGCTCTACAGCAGGCCCTGCTGTCTCCGACTCCTTTGGAGTACCGTCCCACCACGCAGCAGCAGCACGTCACCCCAATCCTGCAGGGCTTACTGTCGCCGCGACACTCTCTGACAGGCCATGCGGACCCCCGTCTGCCCCCCCAGGACCTGGCTGCCCTGCTGAAGCGCCAGAACCCCCGCCCTGCCCCGTCTCCTTCCCCCTCACAGGCCTCGGCCACTCCGGCCCAGGCCCCACCTCTGACTGCCTCTCCACAGGACTACAGTGAGATGCTACTGCTCCGGCAGCTGGCGCCGGGGACTGAGGGACTGGAGACTCAGGCTCCTGCAGCAACGCAGCATTACCACCACCACCATCATCACCATCTGCTGCAGATACGCACCGACTGCTCCCCCGCACCTGGCTTACCGCACTCTGAGAGCATGGAGGAGGATGACGACATTGTCCCTGCCTTCCCTGATGGCCTGCTTGCCAAGGCGCCCACCCCCGGGACTTGTGCAGATGGACACGAGCTGCTGGCTCCACCTCATGGGGAAACACCCCCTTACTCATCACCCACGCACAGACATGCCTACATGCGTGGCCCAACGGCACCCAGAGGTGGAGTGGATGTCCAGACACACAAACACAACTGCTGTTGCTGGTAGTTTAGGATTTCATAACATCACTTACTCTCCAGATTGATAGCTTGGATTTCACGAACACCATAGGGCGCCCCCTATGCTTCCTGTACCGTATTACACTTTGTCAGAGTGACTGTGTGGTGGTGTATTAACATTAAACTGCATTATAGAGTGTCCCCTACTTTTCCTGTAGTCTGTTACAGGATCATATGAACATTACACAGCGCCCCCTATGCTTCCTATAGTGTATTACAGTCTGTCAGAATGAGTGTGTGGATCATATGAACATTATAGAGCGTTATAGAGCGCCCCCTACGCTTCCTATAGTGTATTACAGTCTGTCAGAATGAGTGTGTGGATCATATGAACATTATAGAGCGTTATAGAGCGCCCCCTACGCTTCCTGTAGTGTATTACAGTCTGTCAGAATGAGCGTGTGGATCATATGAACATTATAGAGCGTTATAGAATTAAACAATAATGTGTAGAACAAATAAATTTGTGCAATCTAATGGATTCTGTAATTCACTTTTCTACTGCTTCTCTCTCTCTCTCTCTCTGTCTCTGTCTAGCTGGGGCAGATGTAGACTGTAGGGTGTTGGTGATGGAAGGGGATCCTAGTGGAGCAGGTTATGGTTCTCGTCCTCCGCAGGGCGACTCCTACCGGGCCCGCGGCTCACTACAACGCCACCACACCATCCAGACTGCTGACGACGCTTACGTACGTCTTCATCACTGTGTGTTGTCAGTGACTGGTAGTAAATGGGAACATGAATGGGACTAAAATGGACTTTAATGTTACAATGTAATGGCTAGGTTTTTTAAATTGGTGCTTGGAGACAAACGTTACAGTAGACGTAGCTCGGGAGACTTGTCTGTGTTTACATTATGATTCCTTTTGTAGGATCAAGCGGAGCCAATGTCTGGAATGAGCTTATTGGCTGGCAAAGCATTAAGCTCCGCCCGCATGTCGGATATCCTCAGCCAGTCGTCTCTAACGGGAAGCCAGCAGCTGCATCAGAGGGAGGAGTCGGGTAGGTACAGGGCAGGTACACCTGTACACACACATTTATTGGCACCTTGCTGCTGCTGTGGTTCATGGGGGATATTAATCCTTTATATCTAGAGGTCCCTTGAGACCACGCAGAACCTTAAACAACAAGAGAAGTTCTGCTGATGGTATTCTATTGTGTTCAGGTTCTGTCAACTAAAATAATGTGTGTTGACAGTGTGTGACGTGGAGGGAGAGTTGCATTCTGCTGCCTGTTACCCCTCCTCCTGTACCAGCGACATGCTGCTAACCTACAAACCCCAAGACCTTCAGTACAGCATGGAGCAGGCCGGGGTCTAACTACACAGGTAATGTGTGTGTGTGTGTGTGTGTGTGTGTGTGTGTGTGGGGGTATGCAGACCTACAGTTTATACGTTTTGTCCAGGCAGTACAGTCTATATATGGAAAGAATGGACATTTACATGTCCTCATCTTTCACATACAGCCTACACTGGTCAGTGCGGTGAGGTCTGAGCCAAAAAAGCATCTGATTGGCTACTTTCTGCTGCTCCTCACCAAGCCCCGCCTCTCATTTTTCGCCCAGTAACTTCTACTGACACTGATACTTAGTGTGGAGCTACTGTAAATGTACAGTATGTACCGATGTACAGTACCAGGACAAAAGTATTTGGACACCTGCTATATTGTATACAAGTGTTCTGATTGGCTGTGCCTCATTCAGAAACATGCCTGCGAATTCATGAGAACCGATTAATTGAAACACTCAGTTTGTGTACAGTTTTATATACACCGTATGGACTGGGGGAGTGAGTATGTTGGTAACTTGGTCATTAATCAGACATTTCTTAAAAGATAAAATATTGAGCAGCATTGTGGAACATTTCTGTTTCTAATATCCAGCTTTGTGTTTCTTGTGTTTCAGGGGTGTCCGCAGTGTATAAAGCTCCATATCCGTCTCCTGTGTTCAGCTGCGTCATGCCAAAATGCCATCGTCTGTCTATAGGGGGCTCTGTGGGTCCTGTAGTCGTGTCCAGCCGGGACAGGGAGGGGGGAGGGAGGGTGCTGTATTGAGTTCGGGGAGGTGGGGGGCAAGGGAGTGTTGTGGCAGGGGTGCTCTGCACCCGAACGCTACTTCCACAGATCCTGTAAGAAGAGTCGCCATCATTTACTATAATTACTTGTTACGTTTTTCACTCTTCCGTCTGATTGGACAATTTGGGTGCTGCCTCTCCCACCCCTTCCTGCTTCCAGCCCTCAGCCATGCCCCTTAATCATCTACTCACTCCTTTGGCTCCTCCCTCTTCTTCACCCCCTCCTCGCCCCCCAGCCCCTTCCGTTTCCTCTCTCCTAAAGGTTGCCGTAGCAACACGCGTATCGCGCCTCAAATACAAGGCATACAGTCTTACGTGAGCAGACACACACACACACACACACACACACACACACACACGCACTCACACACACACAGAGACATATTTCTCATATATATATATATACGTCTAGCCACAAACCCAAAGTATTTCACATAAAGCCTGTGCTTTTTGGGGGGTGAGGTTACGTGTCCCCCCACCGCTGTGCTGCAGTGAATCATTCCGGATTGGGCTGTACCTGCAGCCCAATGAGGCCCCTCTCTCAGACCGACCCATTCCACCAGCCCGGGAGGGGTGTTAAGCGGACAGGCTCGGGAAAACCTCGCAATCGCACAGGACGACCAGCTCTCGTTCTACTTTTGTTTTTTTCCTTATTTTTTATTTTTTCTTATTTTTCTTTTCTTTTTTCTTTTCTACTTTTTCATCTCTCCGTCTCTCTCTCTCTCTATCTCTTTCTTTCCTCTCTTTGTTTTTTTTTTTGTTCTCATTTTTTAAAAAACGCATTTTTACGGCTAATGTTCATGTAGGAATTCTGATCATTATTATTATTATTATTATTATTATTATTGTTGTTTTCTGTAAAAGACGTTTTATGGTTATTATAATGATGATTATTAATATTATTATTAAAAGAAAAACAGTTTCTGTGTTGCAAAAAAAAGAAAAAAAAAGAAAAAAATTACAGCATTTTTCCCGTCACCGCGGTGATTCTGCACTTTCAGTTTTAAGTGATGTTTTATTTCTTTCCTCTCGTTATGCTTCGCTCTCGCACAGCTTCTGTTGCCTCTTAACTTGCGTAGATCAGCCCTCTTCATTCCATCCCCCCCCTCTCTCTTTCTTTCTTTCTCTTTCTCTCTCTCTCTCTCTCTCTCTCTCTCTCTCTCTCTCTCTCTCTCTCTGTGTTTACGTCTCTCACTCTCTCTATGTGCACGCACCTCATCATGCTCCTCCTCGTGTGATTGACAGCGTGGTGCGACGTTTCAAAGATTTTTTTATGATGTTTCTCTCTCTTCTGTACAGTGATGCCATGTATAGATCGCCAAACGCAATTTCTTTATCAAAGCTTTCTCATTTTCGCTCTCGCATCGTCGGGAGGCTGTTTTTTTATATGTTGTTTTATTATTGTTTGTATTTTTGGGTTTTTTTTTTTAGCCAAAAGCTGAGATGACCGGAGAGAGACGCTCTTCTTTTGATTTCGATTGTTTTCTTATCATTTTATTACTGAGGCAGAGTGTAATTATTATTACTGTTATTATTAATATTATGATTTTGTTGCTTTTATCATGTCACTCGCCGTCACAGTCGCTGCTGTTCACCTTCAGTGTAGTTGGGGATTGTTATCGTAAAGGAAGAGCGAAAGAAAGGCGAGATGCTCATATCATCTTTTAACATCTGCACTCCCGCTCCGAGCCTCCGTACGTCCTCAGACCGGCCCTTTCCAGGTGTTTGTGAACAAACAGTGATGCTAACAATGCTTTCACAACCCCCCTCCCCATTACACATGATGCTTTCGCGCACTCTTCTTTCCACTGTTCCCACTAAGGGTTCGCAACCACACTGTGACCCTTTACTGGTGAACTTGTACTTCAGATGCTAGCATTAAAGAAGAGTCACTGTGCTCACATACGTTCATGAATTTTTCAGTTTAGTGACCATGAAGACCAGATTTCATAAAGCACTAGTGGAGTCCATGATGCTAATGTTGTTCAAAGGGAAAATAAAGGAAATCTTGGTGGATAATGGGATATTTTCGGTTTGGAGAACCTGTGCTTTAACCTTTAAAGGAAGACGTGAGTCTTGATAACATTGTTATGGGCGAATAAAAGCAAATCGCCCTTGAATTGGCATTGCGCTCCCTATTGGCTTAACGTTTTCTTCGTTAAGAGATGATCTGAAGGCCCGATAATGCTAATACATACAACTTTTTTCCTCAGTTCCGCTAAAGGCTTCACAGTCACACCCTTAACGCTTCACTGCAGTGTGAAATATGATAACATGGCTAACCGTGAACGCCAGGCTACAAACTGCCACATTAGTGGTGTTGGTTCACTAACCTTTCCTGGCAGGTGTGAAGGAAAAGTCAACAATGCTAATGTTAAGAGAAAACGAATGAATAGCCACTTTAAGCATATATTGGCATTAGCTTATATATGCTAGCATATATGTGTAGAGTAGAATCCGAGGGTTTACTGTCATACTGACGTTGTTAAACGTAAATGAAAGCATACTTTACATATCGGCTATTAGTGTGTTAAAGTTGGTCGCACTCAACAATCGTATCAACTCTAAAGGACACGTCTTCACATTCATTTTTCATTTTCCCTTTTTTTAAGCCCAAATAAAAGCGAATAGCGAGTAAATATCGGTATCTGACTGACAGACTAGTAGTGTTTCACAGTTTACGAGACTTTTAGTTGACCCTTATTGGCAAGCCTCTTACGAGAGTAGCTTAATGCTAAACGTCAACGATGGCATATAGCCGCTCTTTGATGTTATAGATCGAACAAAATGCTAACTAATGACTATTAGCATATTTTCACAGTTGGTCACATTAATGATTATTGGCTAATGTTCACAGTTTGCCATGTTAACATATGTTCAATCCATAAGCGTTGTGGTTGGACCTTGTAAAGAAGTATCTGAGGGAAAATATGCTGTTGCTAAGAGAGTTTAAACGTGTTCCATCTTGTATTAGCCATGTTAGCATGTTAGGGTCAAGCTGTTTCTGGTTATCGAAACGACACGAGGCGCAAACCGGTCCGTGGAAGCAACTAGCACGAGCTTTAGTCCTGAATGGCTTGGCTTGGCATCTGTCGCTCGAAAACTAAAATTGACATTTTCATGCTCTGGAAGCAAATGCATTCGTCCTCAGGAACTGTTGCTAGGGTGGACAACCTTTGCAGAAAAGAATCTTACAAACATACGTAGCTTAACGTTTCCAGTTTAAAATGGCAATTGTAGCCAATAATTGAAGCCAAGAAATGACGCAGTGTGAATAAATATTAGTTAAACTGTAATAATACCCTAAATTACAGATTTTGAGAATTTGGGTGGTAAATAAGCCAGCGCACAACATTCTTTCCAGCTCTAGCTGTTTATGATCGATTAAGCCAATATAGCTAATGGTACAACATACCCTAAGGGTTGAGTTAACTGTACCAGACTGAGGGGAGAGCTGGAACGGTCACAGAGTAGTCTGGTAAATCCATCATTTTGATTTAGTACGTTCTGATTAGCTACGGTAACAGTGTGAAACTACCTCCACCATGTTTGAAGGCTGTACTTTAACCTGGCTAGCTCTCACTCTGAGAGGTCGACTTTTCCCACAAAGGGAAATTAAAAAATATTGGAGGAGATTCTGTTACACCTGCATAAATCGTCAATCTGAAAGCTACTATTCTGGGTTGGAAACAAATTTACACATGGTTAAAATGTGTAGATGTTTCCATGGGAACGAACAGACAACTGCAAAGTGCATTTACTATTAAACGTCCCAGTGTGATTTTTTATCAAAGGTTGTCCGAACTGGCAACAGTGGCTGTGAAATGTATTTGGAGGCAGAGTTTGAAAAAGTCAGTGTAAAGTATTGCATTGTGCACTACAGAGCAGGCGAGGTGAGATTAGGGACGAGGCTGCTGTTGAAAGTGGTTAAATCCTTTATTCACATTGTAGTCAAGAAAGCATTTCTGTATGTGTGTAAGTGTAAAGACATTGACCCATGTCGTCCCGCCAAGCCCCAGGTGCATGCTGGGCTTTTTCTGGCCCCTGTGATGAAGGTTGTCCTCATCACCATCATTGTCGTCGTCGTCCCATTTCCTTCTCTTTCCTCTCCTTCCTTCTTTATCCTTTCATTTTATTTTATTTTATTTTTTTTTCTTTTTCTTTTTCTCTTTTTTTTTGTTTTGGAGTACAAAAAAAATACTAAAGTGCAACAATGGTTAAAAAAAGAATTCCAAACAAACTGAGATGAATAATAAATATATATAAATAAAGAAATAATACAAAACGATTCAAACGGTGTCGTCTCTTTACATTAAGCAGTTCCTTTTCTCCTACGTCCTACAATGGGAGCTGAAGAGGGAGTTTGCCGAGGACACTATACAATATACAACCACCACCGCTGTTACCCTTACCACTCACAACATATCATGTCCAGTATTTTAACAGTGTCTTGTTACCATTACTAGTAACTACAGGTTACGTTTGATAAGTTACAATTACTGGTAGATTAATTGTCGTGATGGACTGTGTTCAGCAATATAACAGTGTTAGTTTATCATAATTGAAAACTCACTGCAGGTTCTGTTCGGTTCTGTAACAGCTGTGTCACTGTTAAGTAATAGTCTTGTAACCATTGTTGGTAAATTTAATTGTAGATTATGTGTAGTACTTAAACAGTCGTGTTAACGGTAACTGTCAACAGATTGTCAAAAGTCTCGTCACTGTTATTGGTGTCACTACAGATCATGTTTAGTAATATTGTACTAAAGTCCTGTCACAGTAACTCGTGAAATATTGTGCACATTACTGTTACGTTCCTGTTGACATGGTCAGTAATACAACATTTGTGTTTCTGTTATTGGTAACTGTTGCTACAGATTACTGTCACAATGGACTATGCCAGGTATAGTAGCATTGGTGTCACTACAGATGACATTACTGTCATGTTTTAATTACTGACAGTGTTATCAGTATGTATCGTGATAAATCATGTTCAGTAATATAGCAGTACTATCACTGTTATCAGTAACTGTGACTACAGGTTGAGTAATATAACAACTGTTACTGTTACCAGTAACAACCATGATGGATTATGTACAGTGCTATAACAGTCCTGTTACCTTGATGAGTAACACTTGCTTTAGAACTCAATAATATAAGTCTTCTCCCCCTTATCAGAAACTGTCACAACAGATTGTCTAGTAATACAAGAACACGCCATAACACACGATAATGCCTCACATTTTTAGGTGTAGGTTCTCCAACACCATACATACATATTGCTGCAGTCTTTTGGCATGACCATGACTAGCAGTAGTGTTACCATTACCTGTAATTCTCATATTATAACGATGACAATTTGCACAGTTTGTAACTTTTACTACGAACTGTGTTGAGTAATGTAACGGTCATGTTACCTGTACTGGGACTGGTCATGTTTTGGTCAGATTGTCTAATATTAGACGTGCTTAGTCTTGATATTATTATCGGTAACTGCAACTATAGATTATCTCCAGTAATAGAGCAATGGTGTTACCGATACTACAGATTGTCTGTAATAGTGTTACTACAGATGGTTACAGTAGTGTAACAGTAGTCAGTGTTACAATATTGTTACAGTAGAGTCAGTGTTACAATAGTGTTACAGTAGAGTCAGTGTTACAGTAGAGTCAGTGTTACAATACTGTTAAAGTAGAGTCAGTGTTACAATAGTGTTACAGTAGAGTCAGTGTTACAGTAGTTTCAAAGTAACAGACTGTTCTGGCTCTGCTGTTGCTGTCTGTGTGAGGCTGCACTGCAGAGGATTTTCAGACCAGAGCAGCAGAGTTTGAGTTGACCGGAAGGGGCGTGGCTTCCAAACAGAGCTCAGCAAATAAACTGACACCTCAATTATTTAATTAATATTTATTAATTAATATCGCTGAATAAACTCCCTCTCTCTCTCTCTCTCTCTCTCTGCAGAAGCTCGTGAGCTGAACCAGCTGCAGTGTATCCACCTCTGTGTGTGTGTGTGTGTGTGTGTGTGTGTGGTGCTGCTGCTGCAGGCATGCATGGATCCACAGCGGGATAAAAACACCTCCAGCGGCCGAACACACACAGGTAACACTCATCTGTGTGTGTGTGTGTGTGTGTGTGTGTGTGTGTGTGTGTGTGTGTGTGTGTGTGTGAGTGAAAGAGAGAGAGAGAGAGAGAGAGAGAGAGAGAGAGAGAGAGAGAGAGAGATTGAAACCAAACCGTTGCAGAGTGCATCATCATTTGGTGTCGTCATCAGGAAGGCTGTGTGTGTGTGTTTGCCCTCGACCACCTCACTTCATCTGTCTGTCTGTCTGTCTGTTTGCCTGCCTGCATGTCTGTCTGTCTGACTGTCTGTCTGTCTGTTTGCCTGCCTGCATGTCTGCCTGTCTGCATGTCTGTCTGTCTGCCTGTCTGATTGTATGTCTACCTGCCTGTCTGTCTGTCTGTCTGACTGTCTGACTAACTGTCTGTCTGACTGTCTGTCTGTCTACCTGCCTGTCTGACTGTATGTATGTCTGTCTGCCTGCCTGTCTAGGTTAGTGAATGTCAGTAACTGTAACTGATTACCTTCCAGTTAAAGTCTCTGGTGGTAACTGGTATCTGATGATCTAAGCTGGTCTTTGATGGTCAACGTGGTTCATAAGCTGGTCATCCAGGGTCTGTGTGTCTGTGTGTGTGTGTGTGAGTGTGAGTGTGTACTACTGTTACCCAGGTAACCAGTTCATCTCCTGCTCAGGATTGGTTTTCTTATGAGTGTGTGGACTAGCTGGTCTGTTAGACTGATCGTACTGGTTCACTAGTGTGGTCAAGCTGATCATAATGTTCAGTCTTGTACTGGTTGACCAGTTTGGATAAGCTGGTAATTCTGTTGGGCTAACCCAATCAGACTGGCCATGCAGATCAGGCATGGTCTTGATGGTCATGCTGGTCAACACCATCCAACATTAACAGACTCTGCCCATATCAGCTCCTGCTCTGGCATTGGGACCACCAGCCAACATTAACAGACTCCGCCCATATCAGCTCCTACTCTGGCATTGGGACCACCAGCCAACATTAACAGACTCCACCCAAATCGCATAAATCGCATACAGCGATTCCTGGTCAGTGCTGGTCAGTCTCCATGACTAAGCAGTCCGACTGCTGTGGCTGAAGCTCAGGTCTGAAGGACTTGATTGATTAACTGCTGGCATTATCTTCTCCTCTCTCTGTTTTGAGTTCACCTGGGAAGCTGCTGAATTATTGACCAGTGGGAACCCTTCCATCCCTCTCCAGATTGCTATCATCACTCTCTTGATCTCGCTTGTTTATCAGTCTCATGTTCCCGCGCTCACTCCCCTCATCCCTGATCTGTCATCACCCACCCATCACTGTCAATCAGCCATAACATTAAAACCACCTGCCTAATATTGCTCCTTCGTGCTGTTAAAACCACTCCGACTTATTGAAGCATGGTCTCCACAAGACCTCTGAAGGTATCTCTGTGGCATCTGGCACCAAGTACTGCAAGTTGTGAGGTGGGACCTCTCTTTGCATCGATGTGCACTGGGCTTCCATGATCCTGTCACTGGTTCACCCCAATGTTTCACAGTTGGCAAGGTGTTCTTTGCATGAATTGGTTTTTGATGAACATACCTTTCCTGATTGTGGCCAGGTTTCTGATTTTTAAGGTCACAGCAGAATAGTGCAGCACCTTCTTGACTCAAGCTACACCTTCATACAGGTTCGGGGAAGCCTCTGTAGAAACAGCAAGCTGGTTTAAGTTCTTAAGTATAGTCTTGAGGATAGCTTTTCAGATCTTTAGATAGTTGATTTGAGGAGCCTATGTTTGATAAGTCGGAGAATGCTTGGAAATTTTGATTCAGCCAACAGTTCCTAATTGCAACCGGTGATGCATATGTGATTATTTCCTTTAGGAAGTGATGGAGTGTGTGTATCTGAGGCGCCGGGCAGGGCTCTCTCTTCTTCTCCTGCATGCATTGACCTGGGGATGGACAGGTGAGGATCCCACAGAAGAAACAACACAGCATCACACAGAGACGATGCCCTGACACTTAACGCTTGTGCACTGTATACTAGGGGTGGGTGACATGGACAGGGGTCTCATGCCTGGCTAAATAAACCTGCTTCTGTCTGATTATCTGTCTGACCCTTCCAGGAGCCATCGATCCCGCCCCCAAGATTGATGGACAGCAGCGTTCTGAGGTCACCCTGCAGGAGAATGTCTCCCGCCGCTTCAACTGCGAATCAGAGGGCTGGAGTGCACAGGCTCCACCACTTCTCACCTGGTACCTGAACGGAGAGCGGCAGAGTGAGGTTACGGGCAGCAGAGGTACTGGGCGCCTGGTGATGACATCACCAGAAGACCCAGGACGGGTGAAGTTCTCCTCGGAGCGGAACAGCAGCTTCACACTCCAGCCCAGGAAGTGGGACCGTGAGCTTGTGTGTGCTGCCACTAACCCGGTGGGAGGAGAGAGCTACAACGCTACTGTGATCCTCAATGTTCAGTGTAAGATGTTCAGTTGTTCACTTTCGTTTTGTCAATAATCAGCCGTTTAAATTTATGTTTGAGGTTCAGACAGAATTTGGACAGACTGCAGACAGTCATGGTCTGCAGTCTGAGACAGTCCTCTATCTTCATTATTCCATCCACGTACATCTAGTAAGATATCCCTAAAGCATGATGCTCCCACCACCATGCTTAACAGTCGGTACAATGTTCTTGAGGCCTCAGTTCCAACTTCTCCATGCTTCTTGGACTCATCTGACCATAAAACCTTTTTCTAGAAGGCTTTATCTTTAGTCCAGTTTGAAGGTGTCAGTTTAGAAGCAGGGGGTTCTTTCTTCTCTGTCCATGGAAACATAATTCTTGCTTGACTGTAGACAGTGACGCTGGTCTTCCCGCAACTTCCAGTTCATGACGCCTTGGTGACTCGGTGACATCTTCCAGACCTTGTCAAAGTTAACATATTCTTATGTGCATTTGTTTGAACGGATGACCTTGAAATCTGCAGTTGTTAAGAAATGATTCCAACAGACATCCCTGATTTGTATAAATCTGTGGTCATCCTTGGCAGATCTGCACTGAACACCTTCCCATTGTTCAGTATGTTTTTTAATTGAAGGTGTCCATCAAACATGTTTAATGGTGGAAGAGAGAAGCTTCAGGCTGTAGTCAATCATATTTTTTTGTGTATGCTGGAACTCATTCTGCCCCATACAAGAATGACAATCCAAAGAAATCCCAATATTTCATGACATCATTCAGTGACGCTTTTCTTTCTCTGTCCAGTTCAGCCGGAGATTCTGCGAGTGAATGCCCACTACAGCGAAACATCTGACCCTGGTCTCTCCTTGGTGCTGTTTGCTCTGGTTCGCTCCAACCCCCCCGCCACAATCACCTGGGTGGATCAGTCCGGCCAGCTGGTGGCCAACTCCACTGACTTTCTCATTCTGGACTCGCGGAGCTACCCCTGGCTGGCCAACCACAGTCTGCAGGTCACCCTGAGCAGCCTGCCACCAAATGTCTCAGTCAGCGTCAACAACAGCATCGGCTCGGTCCAGACCAACCTCACTCTAACAGGTCACATTTAGAGTTTTCCCGCTTGATCTCTGTCTGCACTCTCTGCATTCCGTACCGTCGATTAAGATGGACAGCAGTTTAAACTCGTTGCCGAAGAGGAAACCTGTTAACCTGGAACAGACTGTAAAGTCGGTGATCAGATTCTGAAAATAAGCTGTAATTCTGTGTTTCGATGTCTGTGTCCTAGATGGTTAAATTTGTGGCATGTGTTACGAGAGTCCTGGAGTGGACAGTTTTAACCGGCTACACCTTATCACCATGGATAGCCTGTTACCCTCACTACAGTCCGTTACCCTCACTACAGTCTGTTACCCTCGCCACAATCCATTACCCTCACTATAGCCTGTTACCCTCTGTTACCCTCTGTTACCCTCACTATAATCCGTTACCCTCATTATAGCCCGTTACCCTCTGTTACCCTCACTATAATCCGTTACCCTCATTATAGCCCGTTACCCTCTGTTACCCACACTATAATCCGTTACCCTCTGTTACCCTCACTATAAACCATTACCCTGACTATAGCCTGTTATCCTCTGTTACCCTCACTATAATTAGTTACCCTCACTGTAGCCTGTTACCCTCTGTTACCCTCACTACAAACCGTTACCCTCACTATAGCCTGTTACCCTCTGTTACCCTCACTACAAACCGTTACCCTCACTATAGCCTGTTACCCTCTGATACCCTCACTATAGCCTGATACCTTCTGTTACCCTCACTATAGCCTGTTACCCTCTGATACCCTCACTATAAACCGTTACCCTCTGTTACCCTCACTATAAACCGTTACCCTCTGTTACCCTCACTATAGCCCCTTAACCACTGTTACCCTCACTATAAACCGTTACCCTCACTATAGCCCGTTAACCTCTGTTACCCTCACTATTAACCGTTACCCTCTGTTACCCTCACTATAGCCCGTTAACCTCTGTTACCCTCACTATAAACCGTTACCCTCTGTTACCCTCACTATAAACCGTTACCCTCTGTTACCCTCACTATAAACCGTTACCCTCTGTTACCCTCACTATAAACCGTTACCCTCTGTCTGCCAGTTACTCAGCTGGTTTACCAGTTTGATGATCATTAGCCAGTTTAATTTTAGACTTTTAGCTTCCACAGAGAACTGATTTTCCACATTTGTCCCATGTCTTAGAATTCCTGCAGTCACGGGTGGAGGTGCCAATGCTGGGGATCGTTACAGGCGGTGTTGTCGGCTTCATCACCCTCCTCATCCTCACACTGATGGTGCTCTGCCTTCTGCATAAGGACAAAGGCAAAGCCATCGGTACGGCTGCCCTTAGCTTTGCTCCCGCTGGCCCTGTGGTATGTTTAAGGACGCTTCCGCAAACGAAATCCGCCGCCCAGAGCGTTTGTGAATATCCTGCAGGAATCATTCATATTGTGGGGGGAGGTTCAGGGTAGTCTGGTCCAGGGAAGTTTGCTCCGCCCCCAAAGGTGTTGTTTGTTGCCCTTTTGACAGTTGGTCAAACCAGGCTGCGTGTTTACTGATGATCTGGTTTACGGGGACTCGGGGACTAGATTTATTTAATTATTAGTTATCGTTAATGCTTGTCAGCTCAACCACCTGTTGAAACCTAACCTTATTGTCAGTTAACTGTCAGCCAATCAGCCTGCTTGCAATCCAGAATGTGGGCGGAGCCTGGATAGACCAGTTGCCTGTTCTTACTGCTTTTAGGACAGGACAGTTCTCCAAACAGGCCAGAACATTGACCAAATGTGTTTGTATGAATCTTGTTTTTAACTTTTTGAAGAGTAATTTAATGTTTTTCTGTCTTTTTTGTTTAGAAGAGCCTGTGGTCATTCCCATAACCCCCAAACGGTAGGTGAACCCACTGTGGCTGATTTATTTTTATTTATTGGTGATGTTTATTGGTGTAAAATTAAACATTAAAAATGAATAATGTTTTTAAGGTTTAACCTCTTAACTGTATCCCACACAAAACCCATAAAAGGTGGAATATCATCAGAGAGTCAATAATACAAAGAATAAAGCTTATTTAGATCCTTTCTAGAGTTCCTTCAGACATTCTGATAATCGTGACAGTTTTCTGGCCTGTAGTCTACATGTTGGACTGTGTGTGTGTGTGTGTGTGTGTGTGTGTGTGTGTGTGTGTTTTGTAGTAATGACTCGGTGAGATTGCAGGTCGACGGAGTGTATCTGCCCCGGGAGAACATGTCACTGCCCTCCAACATGCAGCTGAATGACCACAGCACGCTTTGCAAAGGCAAGGCCAGCTTGAATCGAACCTCTGGTTCAAATCTTTGAATCAAATCTCTCGACCGAATCACTGAATCAAATCTTTGAGCTAATCTCTAAACGTAGGTATGAAAGGAACAGGATTTATGAGTAACTGCGTGTGACGATTTAGGTTTGGCAGTTCGAGCCTTGCTGTTTTGTTGCCTGGTAACCGTGTGATCAGTGTGAACTGTTTTCAGGACGACCAAGTTCCAAGCAGAGCACTTTAGCGCGGAAGACGGACGAGGAGGAGGAGGACCTGTCTTTGGCCTACGCAGCTAGAGGTCAGCAGTTTAACCACCTGTGACCGTCATATTTGATGTTACACATTGATTGGCCGTCCCTCCAGCGTAGCTCCTCCTTGCTGGTGTTTGTAATGTGGCCGTGTAACACTTTTTCTGTCCCCACAGGGTTTGCGAGGTACCCCATGGTCGGCTACATCTACAAAGTGAACAGCACAAGCAGTGATGAGATCTGGCTTTGACTCTATTTCTCTCACACACACACACACACACACACACACACACACACACACACACACGATCATTTGTCCTTTCAGGTACCTATTTGGGGGAGTGAGGAGTGTTTGGTCCCCACTTGTTTTAACCATTTTAGCTGTAAGAACGTCCAGGTATTAAGCTCATAAATTCCAAAGAGGAAACATTTATTATAGTTATGAATTAAAATTAGAATCACATGATCAGGAGATTCCTTCCTGATCAGTCAGCTGCTGCTATATTCTCCTGTACTTTGCACCATCAGTCAAAAAGTGAAAATCCCCCCCCCACCTCAATTTATTCAATACTTTTTATTTTTATTACTTTTAATAATATTTTAATGATCTGAAATGATACACATACTGCATTGAGTGAATAATCAGGCAAATTCCAATATCCATTAGCATGTTAAACATTAATATTAATAACTTAATAACACAATCTAAACTTTTAATTGGACTTAATTTAACTCTAATTTTTATCGATTCTGGTTGTTTTTAAACTGGTTACAAATTTCTGAGCAGTGTTTGAACTTTCTGAACGCTGATTTTAATATTTTCAAAATTAAAGACTTTTCTTCCCCCAAAAAAAATGTTTAATACCAGTTCAAAACTTTTCAAACCAGTTCCAAAATTCCAAAAAATGATCTCAACACTGATTTTAAATATTTCTGAATTTATTTCATTCTTGTTCCAAACACTGGAACACCTCTTCTAAAGGTTTTAACAATTAAATCACAGTTGAAATGCTGCGAGTCAGTGTTTAAAAGTCTGGAATCACTCAATATTGAATCTTCCAGATTCAGACCGTCTGAACTCGTGTATTTACAATTTTTTCCTCCTCGTTCGGGTTTCATTGCGTCCCATCAAACGTGATTCCCATGGATTGCGTTGAATGTTCTCCGCGAGGAGGCGATTGATGGGTTTCTGTGACTGGTGAACAGCAAGCTTCTATAACCAAGCGCTTTGAACTCCATATAAACAGAGCTGGGCTGATTATTGGCCGATATTAGAGCACTTTGAATGTATCTGAATGACGTAAAGCATAAATCATCTTTAACACACGTAATATGCAAATTGAGTTGTCCGATGCAGTGTGAATTAGGGGTAGTACACTGTGAGGGGGATCCTAAGTGTGTGTAAATATCAGTCAGTGCTTTGTGGAATGCTACATGTCCTTCGTGCAATAAGAGAATGTTCCATAAATCATGCAGTATATGTTGATGATATGTTAATAATGATCTATATTCGAGTACAATGATGCCACAGAGGATTATAGCAGAATGAAGAACACGTGGATGTGTGTTTCTACATGTATATTGATTGTACATGTGTATGTAAATGGAATGCATATGCTTACGGTGTACGTACTGTATACACGGAAAGTTGCTTATTAAAGAGGAGGGGGTGAGACACTGCTCTGTCCATCCTGCAGGTGGTGCTACACTGCAGAATTTGTGTCCAGTTACTTTCTTTTTGGAGATGTTTCTGCATGTTTTGATTCTTGTTGGGTAATCCAGCTCAACACCTTCTTGCTTCTGCTTCTGGGAAACTGTTCCTCTACAGTTAAAAACAGTGTTAAACTGATTGACCAGTATGACTTATTGACCTTAAACCTGGGGCCTTAAACCTCCAACCAACCAACCAACCAGCAACGACACCTGACTCCACCTGACTCCACTCCTGTAGGCACACAGACCCCTTGTGGTTGGGGTTTGATATCCTGACCTAAGTTCACGAAGCTGGTTGTGAAATTGGTCATAATGGTTGACCAACATGGTCATAGTGGTGGATGAGTCCTGGTCACAGTAGCCAACAAGCATGGCCATCAGGGTTGGCTGTGTTGGTCGTGGTGGGTGATAATCTTGGTCAGGTTGGTAAAGCTGGTTCATTTTGAACTTACTGGTCAACAGCTGAGCTGTTCAACCAGTTCAACCAGTTTAACCAGCTTGACTGTCTTGAATCCTTTTCAGCAAGGATTTCATGAAGTCGATTCCACCGTGTTTGATTTAGAAATAAATACTCTATAAATATTTTTAAGCAGATTGGATTTAGTCCTGCAGGGGTCACTCTTGTTGCAGAGTCAACACACTCATTCTGCTGTGGAACGTTCTAGCAATGTTGAGATGTCCATATGAAGCCTAGCCTAAATTATAAATGTCTGCCATCAGAAAGAGACTGCATGACTTTTATGGTCATAAGAGGAAAGCCTTGCTTTCAAAAAGCATCAGAACAAGACTACAGTTCTCCAGAGAACATCTAGACAAAGAGCAGGACTTCTGGAACAAAGCTGAATTATTTGGACACAGTAACAGAAGACATGTTGGCACAAACTAAACACAGCATCCGAGCACAAGAACCTCATAGCAGCTGTGAAGCATGGTGGTGGAAGTGTGATGGTTTGGAGCTGCTCTGCTGCAGCAGGGTGTGGAGATCTCTCCATCATAGGAACCACTATGAGATCTTTATTGTATCAGAGGGGGTTTGAGGAGAACGTAAGAGCGTCTGTACAAAGACTGACGCTGAAACATCACAGAGCTGAAAGACTTCCGCCTGGAGGAGTGGGAACGTCGTCCTTCCAGTCCATGTCAGAGACGGTAGATGGTTCTAGAAACATCTGACACATTATTTCAGCCAAAGGAGGAGAAACCAGATATTAGGACAGAGGGGGTCTGAACTTTATCCTCACAAGAAAATGACATTTCTATTAATGATGTTTATAAATGATGTTTTGTGTGTTGAGTTATATCAACTCCATCTCTCAAAACACAGTACAGGCCAAACGTTTGGACGCACCTTCTCATTCAATGCATTTTCTGTATTTTCATGACTATTTACATTGTAGTTTCTCACTGAAGGCATCAAAACTATGAATGAACAATGTTAAGTACAAAACTCCACGTGTTCATTCATAGTTTTGATGCCTTCAATGAGAATCTACAATGTAAATAGTCATGAAAATACAGAAAACGCATTGAAGGTGTCCAAACTTTTGGCCTGGACTGTAGATAAAGTGAAGATCAAGTGTCCTCATGTTTAAATATGTCAAAAAGACAAAGGGGCGTCCTAACTTTTTCACACGACTGGACATGCATAGAGACGGTGTTGTCTGATGTTCTCTGTCTGAGTTGATACGTCCGCATTGGCCGCTGTGTTGGAGAAGATAAGATCTGCTTGTAAATAAATTAAAAGAACAGCTGAGACTGTTCATGAAGAACGTTTACGAACGGAATTGAACATCTGCTGATCTGCTGTAGTTCGGCATTTCTTCTCTCAGCCGGTTTATGAAGGTACTGAAAGGAACATACATGTCCAGATGTACCAAAACGAGAGAGAAGGCCACTGCTCTTGTGTTCTGTAGTGACCCAGACGAGTGTGAGTTCTGAATCCACTATTAGGATTACAGCGTGCAAAACGTTGCCGTCGTATCTGCGGGTTAGAAACAGGTGTCGATTGTGGGTCGTTCCTTCCTGTGGCGTACAGTTAAAGTGCAGGAAGTTGTTTGTGGCGTCCCGGCTGTGCAAGGCCTCTTCAATTTGTTGAAGTGAGGAGCTGATGCTCTGAGGAACCATCTAACAGTTAGACAAAGCTTTAGACGTTCTAAGAGCATCCACACAACCTTTAGTTTTAATCTGGAGCTCCTGATTTTGAAGATGTCAGTGACTGGGTGGATGCCGTGCATGACCTGGAGTAAAAAACTGTGCTGGTATATAAAAATGACCTTCTTACAAAACCACCTTCTAACAACTAGTAGAGTGGAAACAAGTGCTTCTGAGCTCATTTACTGGAACCATCTTGCCTAATACTTAGTAGGTCACTTTGTTCTTCCAAAGCAGCTCTGACATGTTCAGGCACCGAACCCCACCAGCTCTCTGAAGGTGTCCTGTGGTATCTGGCACAAAACGTAACAGCAGATCCTTTAAATGCTGTAAGTTATCAGGTGGGACCTTCAGGAGTATCAGTGATCCTTGGACGCCGTGACCCTGTTGATGCTTCACCAGTTGACCTTCCTTGGAGCACTTTTGGTAGAGACTGGCTACTGCAAACTGGGAACACCCACAAGACCTGCCTGATGTTTTGGAGATGTTTTGGAGATGTTTTGACCCAGTCATCTTGAACGTCACAGTTTGCTCCTTGTCTCAGATTCTTATGCATGAACGTTCAACAGCATGCAACGTTTTATCAACGTTTATTAATATAGTGTTAAATATCACTGTATCTCCACAACAGTCGTTTTATACAAGAAGGAAAAGTCATTGTAAGAGGATTGTATTCCGAGTAATTTTGGTGCATTTCTATTGGTCCATTCATCATGAAATTTGGAAAATATTAAAACATTAGCAGCCAGATTTTGGGATGTGATGATAAAGAATTCCTTTATGGTGTTGAAAAGCACCAATGCCACACACTGATCTGCAAAATGTTGAAAATATATATCATTTTTGAGGGATATGATGGAAAATGCTGCTCTTCAGTAAACTGGGCAACAATTTTTCCAACAAAAAATTTATTAGCCCTTTAAGTTTATGAGAATTGGAACTGGAATTCCGTGGATATTCCTAAGTAGGAAAAGCACTTTGTCCAAATTTTCTCCCAAAATGATGGACATTTAAAGTTGGGAAACCTATTCCTAAGGTTCCTATAGGCTGTAAAATTCACTTTGTATTATGAGACATCAAGCACACACACACGTACACACACACACACACACACACACACACACACACACACACACACACACATTTCCTCCCAACAATAGACGTGACTGAGCGCCTCACAAAGAAGCTGACTGAGTGTTCGGGGTAAGAAGATGATTTTCACTCTTTAATTTTCTCCCAAAAGCTTCATAAAACCTTTTTTTGCATTTGAAATTTGGAATCTTGCTGTTTCCAGAGTTGAAAACATTCCAAATTTGGAGAAACTTTACACAATATAATTATAATATAATAATAACAGTAATGGTGATTCTAAAATCTCCTTTAATATAACGTGTGGAGCTGTAGTAACCTTTTAATCTGTTTCCGAAACCCAGTGAGAATTAAAACGGAGGAAAGAAAAAGTCGAATGGCGTTCTTTTACGCTCTTCTAAAGGCAGGCCTCCATTTCCCTCCCGACACCACGGCCTGATTGCATCGCAGTCGGTGAACGTTTGCTTGTTTTTGCTTCTAGAAAGAGAGAAAGAAAGAAGACTAAAGAAAGAAATGAAGGGTTTAACTTTGCTGGTTGCTGGCCTGTTGATTGTACACGTGTTTGCAGGTAAGTGTGTATATTGTTGCTTTCATGCACAAACCATGTCAATGTAAACATTATATTTTGGAACATTTCTATTGGTCCAGTCACTGGAAAAAAATGAGATGCATGGTTTTTTTAGGTGAAAGAGATAATTTACTCTAAAATCATAAAATCATAAAATCCTACACGTCGTTTGAAAGCTCCAGCTGCACGTTTTGTGAATATTTTGTCCGTAAACGAAAAAAAAAAACCCTCAAAACTTAAATGTTTCCGTTTATTCCGTTTATATTTCTCATGGTTACATAGAGAAATATGTTTTGTTTAAGCTTTAATTTAATTTTGCATTTTTATTGGTGGTTCATCACGACGTTCTGACAGAATACAAAGAACAGCTGTCAGATTCACACTGACAAGAAGGAGGTGAATCAGAATGTTCAGTCACTACAATGTGGACTTACTGTGGAAACACAACCCTGTATATACGTATCTCAGGTTCTCTTGTGAATTTTGTGAATCGCTTTAATTAAAGGTTCCGAAAGTTTTCTTTCCCCTTTACGAAATAAGCGGAACATTTTCTACAATAAGAGTTTTGTTATGAAAAAGTCAAATAAGTAACAAATTCATTTCTATTTCTAAACTCCAGTAAAGCCCTTCTTATCTTTCAATGGGAGTCAGTGTTAAAATAATTCATTCCACGTCAATTTGGAGAATTTCTATTCGTCCATTCATTACAAGCATCACGTTAAAAAACAAACAAACAAACAAAAACAGCATAAAATACAGTTCAAGACCAGAAATAAAAGGCACATAAACGTCTCACATCATGGCACAAATTAAGATACAGGGTTTTGAATGGAATTCTTATTAAAAGTTTGGAATCGCAGTTCATAAAAATAATGTTTGCATTCATTTGTAACAATAACGCAAACAACACGTTTGAAAACACTACTCGTGAAAAGAAGAACCTTTAGATGTTTTACATGTTTTGGCAACAATATGAAGATATTCAAGCGTAAATAATGTTAAGAATGTTGAGGAATGTGCTTGGAGATGCGATTGCGATGTGAGGAGGTGATTAAATCGTCACCTACAGCTCAGGTTTTATATTCCTTATAATAAATAAATAAAAATGACTTCATCCATCACCACATTGATTCACTCTTACTGAAAGCACAATTCCTGACTTTTGAATGTAGCTGTAACTATATATGAAGTATATACTGTGTGTATGTATATATATATATATAAACTGGTTAATAATACAAACAAAATAATAATGCTGACTTTTCTCTTCTGTGCAGCTGATGATTCAGAAATCTCTATACATTCAAAAACATCAAGCTCGGCTGAACTTAAATGCAAAAGTGGAAAATGGAGAAATGACATTTCATCAGACACCATCAATATAAGATTCAACAAGGATATAGCTGAGATTTTTACCTGTGAATCAGAACAAAATAAACCAAATTCCGAAGTTTTTGTCAAAGTCAGAAGTGAGTACCATGTTATTCTTTTCATCCCCAAAGTTCTTGAGAGATTGTTATGTCCTACAATGGACAGGTGTCTACAGAGAGATGCAGTTTTATTTTCCTTGTATACAGATGGAGGTCAATGAGTTTAGAGTAGGACTGTCACGAAGAGAGGGAACCAACACTGCCTGTCAGAAGTCTGACTTCAGTTCTTCTGCCTGTTTCTGTATAAAATGTTTTTTTTTTCCACTGGAAGTTTGCTTTCATCACATTCTCAGACAAGTCTTAAAAGTAGACCAGAAGAACCAAATTGAACAAATGAGACAAACATTAATTACATTTATTCATTTATTTATTGAGGAAAAAGATCCAATATTACATATTTGTGATAAAAATATGTGAAAGGATTAGCCAATCAATCATTTGAAGGTGAAAAAGAGTCTGTTTTCCAATCAGCTGCAAGTGTTTTATTCTAAGAACAGGGACCAATCGTAGTCTGATCTTCCCGACTCATGAACAAAGGAGATTCCGAGGAGCTCAGAAGAAGATTTGTTGATGCTCATCAAGCTGACAAATGGAGGAGATTCAAGACCCTTATTGCCCTCCCCAGGAGTGCTCCATCAACAAAGATCACATAGTCCGATGTTAATGTTCATGAATCCATCATCAGGAGAACACTGAACAACAATCGCAAGCATGGCAAGGGCATTGCTGCCCATCTGCTGTTCGATAAAGATCACACAGACAAACCAGAAGGCTGTCTGAAGAAAGTTTTGTAGACAGATGGGACCGATGGATCTTTTTGGATGAAATGAGAAGCGTTATGTTTGGAGAAAAGCCAGGACAGCTCACCATCGTTAACGGAACAATGATTTCTGAATTATACAGCAAATTCTCAAAAGGAAAATGTCAGGACATCTGTCTGTGAGCTGAATCTCAAGAGAATGTGGGTCATGCAGCAAGACAACGACTCTAAGCACACAGGTGGTTCTTCCCAAAATGGTTAAAGAAGAGTAAAGTTAATGTTTTGGAATGACCAAGTCAAAGTCCTAATCTTAGTCCAGTAGAAATACAGTGGAAAGACATGAAGCAAGCTGTTTATGGGTGGAAACCCATGGGAGGCCGCATTTGTTTGATTTGGTTCTCCTAATGTACTTTCGGGTTCACAAACTTTCAAGCACCACGATAAGTGGTGTGTTTGGAGAGGAAGGATGGAAAGGTTGCAGAGAGACATCCGTCCAGGGAATGAAACCCCAGGCAGTGTTGTTACCCTCCACAAAAAATCTCCATGTTCTTGTCCATGCTCTTTCTCTGCAGCCTGTGATAACTGCGTTGAAATGGAGTACATAACCCTGACCGGCATCGTCATTAGCAACATCCTGGCAACCATCCTGATAGGAGCAGTGGTGTACAACCTGTCTGCCCAGCCCAAAGCCAAGACCTTCTCTGGCAACAAAGGTGAGCCCATAGTGGACTGAAGGATCCTAAGGCGCGGTGACCGACCATCATCCTTTATTTCCCTGAGGGAACCCTCCTGAGGGATTGGTAACGTTCTATCTATCCTGGAGGTGGACTGTTCTGCAGAGACTGTAGTTTATTCGTGTGTTAGGGTTAAACATTGGTAACATGGGTAACAGTGTTGTTGACCACTGAACTAAAGCATATGGTCATGTGTGAAACTGCTCACAGCTGGTGGTGATGCACTCGGAAGGACATTCACAGTATTTTAAAGGTTCTTCTGAGCAACCAATCGGATGTTTTTGACACTTTATTAACTCGTCCTGCCTCGTTTACAAGAAAAGGAAGCGACTGATGCAGACTCAGAGGAGACACGTACAGTTAATAGACACCAAAAGTCATTTACATCAGAATTAGAGCAGGAGTTTCCATCAGAATAACCTTCTTCTGGGTTTTATGATCTAAACCGTTGTGATGTAGTTTGCTCAGGAATAGTGAAGAACCATCTATTGATTGATTTATTTCCTGATTGGTTGATTTATTGCTCTGTGACACAGCACGTCTATGAACATTATATAAACTCCAGAATAATGTCTCCCTTTTCTCCTCCTTCTCTTCTTCTCCAGCTTCAGACAAACAGAATCTGATACCAAACGGAGAACGAGAAACGTACCAGGTACATGAGCATTGTCCGCCTCATACGCTCTCTGTGTTGTACAACACGTGGAGGATCTTTAACCTATAAGATGTTCTAATCGAATTAAATACACATTTGTGTTTGTGCTCTTCTCTCTCTTTCTCTTTCTCCTGGCTCTCACTCAGAGGTTGAATGCAGGTCAACGGTCCGAGTACAGCACTCTGGGAGTTGGCAAAAAGAGTTGAACTGCATCATCAGAGCCACCATGACCCTCATCATCGTCATCATCCTCACCACTGTCTTTTGATGCCATCTAGAAATTTAACTCCAGATCAACTGGTGGTTTGGTAACTTCACCATTAATCGTCTCATTTCCTCACTGATGCCTGCTTTCTTGATTATGTACGATTTATTACTTCGTCTTCAAATGAATATGTTGATATAGATGAATATCCATCATCCTTATTGTTGAATAAACTTTTTATGTTCTATGAGGTGTTTTTTGAAATTTAGAAATGCTTTCTATGCAGAGTTGGAGACTTTAACAGAGATGATTAATACAGTTAAGCTTTGTCTGTTGGATGTTTCTGAATATAGTGCTGCGGTTTTGACAAACAAGCAAGAAGTACTTGAATAAATTCCAATCAATGATCATACAATGAGTCCAGTTGATTTTTTGGCGCGTTGTAGAAATGACTTGGTTTAATGAGTAACACAAAAAATATCATTGGACATTTAATGTTAAATATTTGGGGAATTTGTGGTTTAATCGACAATTAATTGTGCAAAACTTTCACAGATCAAAACTTATATATATATATTTGAGAATATTACAGATTAAAAATGCACATTTGGGGTGAGAAAAAATGTGGTTCAAAAACGTACATTTAGGAAAACATGCTTTAGATGTGTGTATGTGACCAATTTGAATTTGTGAGTTTAAAATATAAACTGCATTATCGGTGACGATCTTGGTTAATTTAACCAGAACATCGGCTCTGCTTAACAACTGTTGGAACAAACCACTATCTCTGTTTTGCTGAGTTGTGTAACAGCTTCATTTTCAGATGAAACCTTCTTTTGTTCCATTTCAATAAATAATGTTTGTCCTCTAATGCTGTCCAGTTGTTCAAATTAACCCCCATGTTGGCTTACAGGTCATGAATGACCCACACCGCATTTCATTTCAGAGACAAAGCCCTTCATGATCTTTTCTTTTCAATATGAGATTTGATTTCTTTTCCAAAAGTGTCTCTAAGATTGAAAAGAGTGAAAAATAATCGTGGTTATAAAATCGCCACCTCTTTGTAAAATGTGATGTTTACATCAGCAGAACCTCATGCAAACATGATAATAATAATAATAATAATAATAACAATAATAATAATAATAATAATTTCTGCTTTAGTCTAGAAAAAGAAGAGAACAAATGAGCTGTAATAAAAACGAGCCACGGTTGTCTTTCAGCAACGTGAAAAGAAAACTCAAGTATTCATAAATATCTATACGGACGTATGAAGGTTCTTTCGTCAAGCAAAGTAGATTTAGGGGGTTTGGTGGGTCATTTTTGACCCTAAGGACATGGTGTGTATGCAGAACATCAAGAGAACACGGGAACATAGGAGAACGTGGGGTGACAGGGTGGGGTTAGGGTCAGTTTTTGGCCTGCACGCCACCTAAAATCAGTAGCTCTTAGTGCAGACTTGTGTAATAAATAGTAACCCTTGATTTGTAGAATGGAAAGTGTGCTGCGTGTGGGGTCGGTTCGTACCAGCAGGTGCTCAGAAGCTCAGTAAAGCTTTATTGTCTGGTTGCTAATCTCTAGTGTCTAATGCGCTGCGGTTTCCTTTCGGTACCAAAAGTAGACACCAGTTGAGCTTCTGTGAAGCATCAGCTCAGCACCAACACACTCATACATGTAACATCCTGTATGCGTGAGAGACACCCACATTCTGGTTTGAAGAAGGCTGAGTTACACCTCAGACCCTCATCGCTCTCCTATTATCTCTACATCTGTCTTCATCAAGTTTCCAAAAGACATTCGCTTTGCCATTTAGTGTTTATTGAAGTTGCAGCGCATCAAAATCAGTCAGTCGCTATAAAACGCAACATGCCTCCACTGTGAGAACCTACTTGGAAAATACAGCTGTAGACCAGTTAAGACTCTGGAGGTGTGTAAACATACCAGACCAGTATGTATACGTGTGTGTGTGTGTGTGTGTGTGCTGCAGCCTGGGCCGCTGTTCCCGACCAGCCTGGTGTCCAGAGGGGTTCTGGGTTCGTACCATGTGTGGTACGTGTATTTCGAACCTTGTGCACATAAACAGCAACACTGACACCGAAATCAAATCATCAGGAGAAGAACCCTCGTCATAATCCCAGTCCAATGTGCACGTTTCCATCTTTACCTCTAAATTTGGGGCTGGTCCTACCACAGGTTAGTTGTGGTTCTATAATTCGGACTGTAGTTCATCTGTTTCTCTGCAGACTTTATTCTCCTCCTTTCACCCTGATCTTCAATGATCAGGACCCCACAGGACCACCACAGAGCAGCTATGATGTGGGTGGTGGGTCATTCTCAGCACTGCAGTCACACTGACGTGGTGGTGGTGTGTTAGTGTGTGTTGCGCTGGTACGAGTGGATCAGACGCAGCAGTGCTGCTGGAGTGTTTAAACCCCAGAAAACGGAATTGGAGGTGCGATTAAAGGTTCTTTCAGGACCATCAGTGTTCCGTAAACCCTGTCAACCCTTTTTTGGTTCCTCTGTGACACCAATCTAAGGAACCTTTGTGTCATGTTTTCGAGAGCTTTGTTTTTCGACAGCTGAAACAGAAACCCAGGAAACTATTAGATCATTCTGTACAAGATCAGCTCTTACACACGCTTTCCTTTTCTGTAATCACATCTCCATGTGGCTTCTCGTCCTGAGGAACCGATCATTTACCACTCTGTCACTCTACTTTTTTCCCCCTGAATCATCTGTTTGAGTTTCCATCAATGACACCAGACTGTGTGGGTGTGAAAACAAAATACACTGAACATGTAAATAACACGTACATGCATGCAAAAGTTTGGGCACCCCAAGGGTTTTCTGCTCTTCCAAGGTGCCAGACCGTAATTGGCTCGTTGGGTCTGTGTCTTGTCCCCGTTACTGCTAGGAAAGACACATTTTAAAGACGCTGACGTCTCAAACCTTGCCACGTCAGCTGCCACGAGCTCCTCTAAGCAGCTGCTGAGCACTTTGAACGTAACATAACTGATGCCCGGAAAGCAGGAGAGACAGTAAAGTGTTTTCAGGAGATGTTTTCATAATTTAGTTAAAAGTGGTCAAATCCGTACAACTGCTTGACGTGAAGGAGGTTCAGGAGGATTGAATCTCTGGAGTGGAGGTGCAGCAGCTCCTCAACAAACTGTATTGGGACACGTGTTCATTGGTTTTTCTTCTGGATGTCATTCTGTTTTTTTCCACTTTAGTTGTCTCTACTGTCCAGAACACCGCTTCTCCACAGTCATGGATCCAACAGGTTCACGTTTGCTTATCTGCACCAGAGATCCTATTCTGTTGGCCGTGCGTTTTCACGCCTGTTTCAGCAACGAGTGCAGCTTCGCGTCACCCAATGCATTAAATTAGAGTCGTCAGAAACAAAGTGAATTATATTAAAGCATGTTTATTTCTTTTGTACAGAATGTTTAATGGACGTCCAAACCGAAAACCCAAATGTAAACAAAGGCTTGTTTTACCACTAAATAAAGGCAATTCGTCTCAAAGTTGGAAAAATAAACAGGAAACAAAGAACATAAGGAGGAAGAACATGTGCACTGTTTTTGCCCAGTTTCTGAAGGTATAGGATATTAGTGACAGTAAGCCAAGCACTTCACACGATGCAATGGTATCAAGGTCTAAACCACCGAAAAGCATTTTCTCGCCCAGAAGAACGAACCATATCAGACGAAACCGTCATGTTTCCTTATTTACTGACCCGGAATTCTGCTGCTGCTGCTGCCCTATAAAGACTGCAGATGTTCTAAATAAGTGAGACACAAACTGATGCGGGAAAAAGGTAAAAAAATGGATTAAAGTAGAACATGCTTTAGCCTCCACCTGGTGGAGTTACTACCAAACGAACAATAGCCAGAAGTCCTTTGAAATTCCAGACAGTGTTTGGGGGTTTGGAGATCACAGGCCGAGCCTGAATCTGTTGCTTTAGCTGGTCTAGACAACCAGTATGACCAGCTTGAGCGGAATGGCCAAGCTGGCTCACAATCATGACCAAGTCGACCAAGCAGGTTAATCAGCATTACCGGCATGAATACAACATGATGACCAACTTGCCACCAGTACAGGGCAGGTTTTCATCTGGATAACCAGCTTTCTGCCACTTTGACCATCAAAACCCAGCTTAGACCAGCTGGGAAGCTGATCCACATGGAATTGTTCTGAATCAGAAGTGACCGGCGAGTTTAAAATGAAATAAAAAAATTGTTTTGTGTGTGTTGAAGCAATTTGTTCTCCATTAAATCCACTAAATAACAGCTGATCAGACAGCGACTGGTTTACTTCTTTACATGTTCTTTACACCAATGTTTTGGCAAAGCAAAGGACATTTCGTCCATGTTCTAGATAACAGATAACAGGTACAGTGTCAGAAATCATATAAGCAAATCTATTACAATAGACACAATAGATAACTATTGACTACATGTTCCGCGGTTGGAGGAGACGGTTCAGACGTGCCATTGGCACACCCAACACATCTTGGCTGATCGACTTCATTCAGGGGAAATTAGGAAGTGAGTGAAACCCAGTTTTCAACAGGTCAGTCAGATGTTTTGAACCAAACCAGGGCTGCGGTCTGAAACGAAAAGGCCTTTGTCTCCCGCTGGTCCTTATACACGTCTCGCCTCCGCATAAATGTCTTTGCTGCGAGTGGCCGGGTTCAGTCTCTGCAAAAGAGCGAGAGCCAGTCTTATCAAATCACGTTTGAAGAGCACATTTATTACAGATCAGAATTAGAACGGTGGTGCTGGTCCCAAAAACAACAGATATTACATCAGCGCCACGTTTCCACTGCATGGTTGCTACACTGGTCTAGTGGAAAAACCGGCTCACACCAGCTTAAGCTGGCCTAGTTGGTCATCCAGCGGGTCATTTCAATTATGGCTGGTGGGGACCTGCCACCTCTGTCCACGCTCTGTCTGTACCTTACAATGGAAAGGTGCCCTTTTGAAACGGGTGACCAATGACTGACCAAGACCAACATTTAGCCTTTGTCTGAAATTTGATTTGATGTCTGAATGTCCGATTTGACGACAATTGTGTTTACCTGATAATCAGGGTCAGGAGGTGGAGGAGCACTTGCCTGCCGTGGGTGCATAGCTGTAGGTATATCATAAAACATAATCCCACGAAGAATTAGACAAAAAACAACACAGTCAATTCCATCTGAACTCTGTTGAAAATGAAAATTCATGAAAATGCGGTGAAAGGACGACAAAATAGATGTCATAATATTTCATTACAAACATATTACCTCTCTGATGGGGTGCAGTGGGTGTCTTCCTCTTAGCGCACTGCCAGACAATGAGGATGACCCCGAGCGTGATCAGCACGTCCCCGAGAATGAGACCTATCACCAGCACTGTGTCCATCTCGACACAGCCTTCACACACTGATCATGAGGGAAAGAAGGAAGGCATTGCATGACTCGTCGTGGCTGTCATCCCAAAACCCCTTTTTTTGATTTGGCAACATTATGTGAATCTGACATTGTTTCAGAATTTCATGATGAACGGACCAATGGAAATGCTCCAAAATGACTTTCCATTGAAGGCTCAGAAGGTGTTTTCTTTCTCCAGTAATGAAGCCCCGGTTTTTGCACATTAACGTGTAATAATTAGCTAGATTTACTGGATAACCTAATATTACGCCCGAGTTATTACTTCAGACATTACTTCTCATTCTTCTTACTCTTATTTCTGGAAGAGAATAATAAAATCGAGCAGACACAGACGGGCTTATTCACTGAAATATGGAGATTTCAACTCTATTCATAGGTTGTTATTATATTGCATTTCACTGATTTTCACCGTGATAGTCCACCATTGGAATCATTATCAAAGGTTTAGGGTCAGTATTACACAGTCTGAGCAAGAAAATGAAAAGTATTTTTTGCATATATCTAGAACACATTTCCCTTCGTTCTCACATGACCTCTCCTTTCACACTCGAAGGACCTGAAGAAGTACAATCTCACCGTTTATCATTATCACAAGCAAAGACGTTTTCTAAAGCGGTAAACGTGACACTCACCCTTCATTTGTGTGTAGAAATACACTTTCTTTGAGTTGTATTTGCAGTAGTACAAATCATTGTCCTTGTTCTTATATTCATTAATTGTAAACTCCTTTGATTCTATTTTTGTCGCGGTTCCCCCGACATTTCCCCACTCTTCCACGCTCTCCAGTGGACATTTCAGGGTGACGGAGGTGTCCTTGGCCCACACATATTCTGTGTTGGGTTGAAAACCTGTCGAGACATTTTTGGATCAGTTTGAACCCATTTCAGAGAGCATCACATAGGCAGTGTATAAAATGCACGAGGTTCTAGCTAAGCCGCTGCCGTATAAGGTCCATTACTTTGGAAGGGTTCTTCATAGCAGTGTTATAAACAAAACAAACTTATCATCAATACAATGTTATAAACTTGCTATAAACTTGAATGATTATAACTGTATCACGGCTTATGTAAATATTTACAAACGTAACCCATCCGTGCATAGAACACACACACACACACACACACACACACACACACACACACACACACACACACACACACACACACATATACCCCACAGTGTCACAGTGAGCACACATGCCCGGAGCAGTGTGCAGCCTCCACTGCAATGCCCTGGGAGCAGTTTGGGGGTTTGTTGCGTTGCTGAAGGGCACGTCAGTCGCAACCTGTTGGTTCAGCGGCTCGACCCTGCAGCCTTCCAGTCACAAGGCCAGTCTCTTCCCTCTGGACCTCAGTAACGTGTTCCCGGTTAGAGTTATTGATATGATAAACAATATGGATAACAGCTTTGTTTATTCTACGACGTGGTTTGCCAGTCCAGACCAAAAAGGTGAGCACAATTCTCACAAAAATACTTGAACGACAGTAATATTTGGCATCAGTTGAAGCATCAAACAGTCCAGGTGAAGTGTTTTAGGGGAACGGTGCGATGCACTCAAGATGGCAGGAGGATGAGGTTCATGCAGACAGCAGACAACAACCAGGAAGCCATTACTGACAGCTTTTCTATATCATCACAGACCGTGGGTTCTCAAAGAGACGGAGAGATAGAAGCCTGCGGATGTCTTCGGTCTGAGCAGAGGGCACGGTCAACAGAGCAGAAGCTCATTATAAAGTATTTCAAAGTCTAAAATGACGCTCACCTTGTAACGAAAGTTTCATTAAATTAAGGACCAGTTTTAGAAGCTGAAGTGCATAAAGCACCAGGGACAATGCAAGTGCATGGATATGCTGGAACAGTCTTGGTTGTCCCGAGTTGTCCCAACTTCAGTTTATAAATCAAACACACGCCGGAGTTGCATTTCAGTAGAAATCTGAATAGAAATCTGAATAGAAATCTAAACACTGCTGGTGCTGTTTCGGGCCGTTGTGTGACCAGACACTACTGGCTGAACAGCTGAAGAACTGAAGGAACACTACACGAATATTCTCATCTACAATTCTGAAAGTTGATGGAATCCACACCAAAAAGGCTCCAGAAAAAGATCTGGTTTCATTTGTTGGGCCTTGTAACCTCCACTGAAGGGTCGTCCTTGGGATAAAGACACGTTCTCCCTTCTCCGAGCTATTTCGCTTTCTAACTCTCAAATATCACTCAGTTCTTAGTATCGACAAAAGGTTTATTACCAGTAGCTGCAGGATCTTCTTCTGCAGTGGATGGAGCGACTGTGAAAAGCACAAGCAGACATATCACTTCATATCCTTTCATTTTTTCCTTCTCGTCTTCTTCTTCTTTCAGGCCTGGTTCTTCTCAACAGGGTGTTCACCTGACTTCAGCACCTCCAGACCCCTGAGGAACGTTTAAGAGCAATATTTCAGATTGTCAAGCTGATGGGATTCCTCGTCTGTTCTCTTGACTCCTACTTCTGCTCTCTCTCTCTGTCGCTCTCTCTCTCTCTCTCTCTCTCTCTCTCTCTCTCTCTCTCTCTCTCTCTCGCTCTCTCTCGCTATCTCTCTCTCTCTCTCTCTCTCTCTCTCTCTCTCTCTCTCTCTCTCTCTTCCTGCTCCTCTGCCATGAGATGTTGTGCACTTTCACAGTTGAACTTTTTAGTGACTTCAGTTGTTTTGATTCCAAACGGTTCGTTTTACTTTTCAGTCGTTTCCAAAAGCATTCAGCGCCGAATTCCTCCTGAAGAAATAATAAAATGCAGCTGTAAATTCATGAAAATTTAAATCCCTGTCTTTTCACTCCATCTGATGTGAGAAGGAAGTGTTTCCAGTGGGTGGTCACTACTTTTGGTTATTCCGTACCTTGTGGTTTTGTTAGTGATACTATTATCTCACATTTTGGTAAATATATATCATAAAAAGAACAAACTACCATCATTCCTTTGACCTGTTTGACTTCATTCTCACAAAACAACCATCTAGTGCCACCAGGTGGGCACACACGGTGTCTTTTCAAGTGTGGGAGTTCCTCAAAACCCATGTTCAACACTTTGACTGTTGTTTAAATGTGTTATTATTGTATTTTGAATGACTGGAGGAATGAAGTGCCTTTTTAAATTATTAACACCCCTCACAATCCTTTACACACAGCGCTCAACCAACACACACCAGTGAGAAGCACCAGCTGATGACGCAGTGAACTGGAATTAGAACATCTAATGAAATCGTTTTCGTATTATTATTAAATATGTTACGATTCAGTTTAATCAAATTTGACACCAATAACATTGTGGTCAAACTGCATAAAAGAATAAAAAAAGACCAACCTGTTGATGTTCCAGTGGATGAAGAGGACCTCCTTGCTGATGTTCCAGTGGATGAAGAGGACCTCCCTGTAGATGTTCCAGTGGATGAAGAGGACCTCCCTGTAGATGTTCCAGTGGATGAAGATGACCTCCTTGCTGATGTTCCAGTGGGTGAAGATGACCTACCTGTTGATGTTCCAGTGGTTGAAGATGACCTCCCTGTAGATGTTCCAGTGGTTGAAGATGACCTCCCTGTACATGTTCCAGTGGATGAAGAGGACCTCCTTGCTGATGTTCCAGTGGATGAAGAGGACCTCCTTGCTGATGTTCCAGTGGATGAAGATGACCTCCCTGTTGATGTTCCAGTGGATGAAGATGACCTCCCAGTTGATGTTCCGGTGGGTGAAGATGACCTACCTGTTGATGTTCTAGTGGGTGAAGCCTTTCCAAGCTCTAGTAGGTGAAGATGTTGTACCAGTTCATACTTTCGTAGGTGAAGATGACCTACTTGTTCACTCTCCCATTACATCGGTTAGACATCTGAAGTTAATCCTGGAAACAAACAAATAAACAAACAAACAAACAAGCAATAATATTTAAAATGATGAAAACGATAGTAGAGTATGTGTTTTAAAAGCTTTAGAGGGCAGATAATCTGATCTACTCACCGTAATGTGTGTCGGAGTTCTTGCGCTGACGGGGTAAATAATTGGCTCTTTATGGTTGTAGTAACTTCAGACAACAGGATATCCCGACTTCTTTAGGGATGAGAATTCTGTAACCTTTAAAGTGTGTAACTGGAGAAATATTCTGTAACGTTTAAAGCAGTAGAAACAGGTTCGAAGCGTCTTTATTAATTTAGACTTTTAGCGGGTTTTGTCAATTCTGTCCATCGTTTTAGTGAATTTGGCAGCATTAAGCCAGTTCAGCCACTGGTGACCCCTAAGGTGCTTTAATACTCTGGCCCACGAAAGAGTTCAGATGTTGCGCACAGGGAGTTAAGAAGTGAAGGACCCCTACATCCAAATGATCTGATGGTAAACCAAAGCCTGAAACATTAACCGAGACCCTCATTTGCATCGACTGAAGACTGATTCCTTTCATTTATAATTCATTACAGACTCCGAACCGTTCGCCAGATCATAGGAAGTGAATCCTTTTTACACCGTGACGAAGGAATTTGATGATTATTTGATCACTGATTGGTCAACAGTAAAATTATTCTACAATTTTCTGATTAAGTAATTCATCAAATAGAGTGATTCATCAGCGCTGTTTCAGCACAGCTCGAACGAACATCTGTCTACCATGTTGACTATGAACCACAATGTCAAAGGACCTGAAGACCTGATGGTGTCTTCATGGCAGGAGGATGTACTTGTCCCAACAAGCTGGATTCTCATAGAAATACCGTCTCAAAAAGCACACGAAGCCACCCCAAACACGTCTTCTCAAACCACATCACTGGCACCTAAACGCGAACACCACTTAGACAGTCACACCACTCAGGAGCTCCTTCATTAAAACGATGGAAGCAGTATGATATAAAAACCACATAACTCGGTGTCTTTACTGATATTAATTTACAATTTAGCATTTTACATTACAAGGAAATTAGTACAAAAAGCAAAAATAATTCAACAATAATAATCAGTACAGTCGTAAGCTTATACTGAATATGATCAGGACTAGCGCTGGAACTGAATGGCAAAATCAGATTAGATGGAAAACCCTCGGAACGCTGTGAATGAAAGAACTGAGCCAGGCTTGCACCTGATGTCTGGGTTGCGTCAGGCAGACCTTCACTGTTTCCGTTTCACATCTGAATACACATCTTTTATTACGTGTTCCTGCGTTCAGTGTCTGCAAAAACAACATTTAAACCCACTTTATTAAGCAGCTTGGCTGTAAAGGGATTTAAAGCGCTGTATGGGACAGCTCAGTTTACCTGGTAAGCCCAGAGTCAGAGAATTGAGTCTTTGACTCCTCTGGTTGGCGTCTCTGTGCTGTAAGTGATAAAAACCAGATGAAGCAACAGCAACAAAACTATCAAACTAAACTCATGTTTCCAGACAATCTGAGTGAAGCTGAGAACATAATAATAATAATAATAATAATAATAATAATAATAATAATAATAATAATAATAATAATAATGACAATAATAATAATAATAATAATAATAATAATAAATAATAACAACAACAACAGCAAACAACAATAATAATAATAATAAATAATGACCTAACCAACAACAACCCAACAATAATAATAATAATAATAATAATAATAATAATAATAATAACTTATTATGGAGCGTGTTTAAGGTCGGAGGAAATTCACCTCATTTGAAGGAAAAAAAAAAACAGGTGGTGTAACAACCAGTCAGTTACACTGTAACTCAGATTTATCAAAAAATAAAATTGGACAAAAAAATGAATACTTTTTGGTGAGGGTGACTGCTATGCTGTGCTATACTGTGCTATGTTATAGCTATGCTATGCTATGTATGCTATGCTGTAACATTATAACTAAGCTATGCTATGCTATACTTTATATATTATAGCTATATATACTATGCTATATATATAACTATGCTATGCTATGCTGTGCTTTATGTTATGCTATGCTATGCTTTATTGTTACTTTATGCTATATATATATACTTTATGCTATGCTATGTATATGCTATGCTATACCCATAGCTATGCTATATAACATGCTTTATGTATGCTATATGTATGCTATGCTATGTATGCTATGCTATACATGCTATACTATGCTGTACTATGTGTATATACTATACTATGCTATACTATGGCTGTGGCATGGCACAATGGCATGAAAACAGCAACATGTATGTCCAACAGTAACTGTGTTGTGGCTGGCCAACAGCCAACAGTGGCAATGGCACAGTGGCGCAGTGGCTGATGACACCGTGGCAGTGAACGTGGCTGTGTTTGGCTGTGGGTGGTTGGCTGGCAGACGTTTGGGAAACAGTGGGCAGTGGCTGGTGGGCTGTCAGCATTGGCTGTGGGCAGTGGCCGTGGACTGGTGGGCAGTGGCAGTGGGGTTTGGTGAGCAGTGGGCAGTGGCAGTGAACTGGGCAGTGGCAGGTGGGCTGATGACGTGGCTGTGGGCGTGGGTGGGCAGTGGGCAGTGGCAGTGGCGCAGTGGCCGTGGGTTGGTGGCAGTGGCTGTGGTGTGCCGTGGCAGTGGCTTGGTGGGGCGCAGTGGCAGTGGCCGTGGGCTGTGGCTGTGTGTGGGCGGTGGGCTGTGGTTGATGGCTGATGGCAGTGAACGTTGTGGGCTGTGTGTGTTGTGTTTGTGCAGCCAACGTCAACATGGATGGCGTTGGTTGTGTGGCTGCGTTGTGTTTGGCTATACTATACACACTATTCTATTCTATACTATACTGTATATACTATTATACCACTATATATATAACATATATATATGCTATACTATACTATTCTACTCTATACTATACTATACTATGCTGTACTATATACTATATATACTATACTAAGGATCTAAAATCGGATTATGCTAAGAATCTGAGATTAGCTTTATTAATCCTGTGGAAAACAATAAATACTATGAATATTATAAATTTACATAATAAAACTATAATTATTTTTCTATATTTTGTTGTAAATATACTTTACTATATTGAATGTTTGGATAATAACACCTTCATAAGACAGCACAGGAGTATTTTATCATAGACATTCTTTTTCCAAATGAAAGTAATTAAAATGATTATTTTTCAGTACACAACAACAAATGCTACTTTTACTGTATCTATATATATTCTTTTTAAATGGTAACATTTTAAAGTTAAAGAGAAAAGAAAAGATTTGGGCCTAAAATAAATAAATGAAATGAGTAAGTTTAAAGTCAGAAATGATCATTTGAATGAATTCATGTCATAAAAAGTAATAAAAATCATGTGTTGTACCTCTTTGAGAAGGTGCTGGAGAGGCCTTCCCTCGAGCGCAGAGATAGACAAAGAGGATGACCCCGAGCGTGATCAGGACATCTGCAACCATCACCCCTGTGACCACAATCACGTCCAGTTCAATACAGCCTTCACACACTGAGAGAGAGAGAGAGGGAGAGAGTGAGAAGGCGAGGTGAAGACTCAGTTCAGCTGATGGTGTTTTCTTCATTGTGTCATAGTTAAAACACACTTACCCTTTAAGTTGGTGTAGATGTAGTAGGTTAGGTTTGTCATCTTGCATTTATACAGTCCGTCATTCTGAGCCATGTAATTCTGAATGGTGTGCGTTGACCTGATCGTAACATCTTCACTCCATCTTTTTCCCAAGTACCTGACTTCTGGACACTGCAGGCGTGAGCTGTAGTCCCATCATCTACAGTCCCTGCAAGAAATGACATTAGTTTACAGCGGGACTGACTTCTGTTCAACCTAAACAAGTCAAAAATGAAATTCTAAACATATATAGATATTTGAAACATTTCAAAAGAAAAATTCTAAACACTTTTAAGATTTTTTTTATCTTTTAAAAGTTTAAACATTTTCTAAAAAATTAAAAAGGGAAAAAAATAGCTGAACATTTGTTATGATTTTAAATAATAGAAACTAGACCTTTTTTAAAAATATTATGAAAATGTTTGCAAATTTCTAATAATTATTTTTAAAATTCTGAAACTTTTTATCATTTCTCAAAAAATCTAAACATTTTTGAAACATTCTTAAAAATAAACAACCATCTTATAAGTTCAGGACATTTTTAAAAAATGAACAGGAATCAGTTCAGCTGCAGCTTCAGAGACTAGTATGATTTCGAAACCTGTTACAGTTTCTGCTCACATTAAAGTTTCCACTCGATTCCCTGCACCCTTCTCACGCTTCTCACCCTCCTCACCCTTCTCACCCTCCTCACCCCCCCACTCACCCCTCACTCACCACTCACCACTGATTTTTTTCTGCTGCACATCTGCTCTGATGTCTTGTTTTTTAGTTTGTTTGTTTTGTGTGTGCGTGTGTGTGTGTGTGTGTGTGTGTGCGTGTGTGTTTGTGTGTGTGTGTTATTTGTTGGAGTAACTGTCTCTACTGTCCAGGGAAGATTTTCTACTTTGGAGCATTACTGTGAGGATTTGATTGCATTCAGAGACAAAAACATTAGTGAGGTCAGGATGTTGATCATCCATCATACCGAAGAACACGGTTCCGCTGCTCCGCGGCTCAATGCCGGGGGGCTTTATACCCCTCTAGCCCACGCCTGGCATTAGACATGGTGCCAACAGGGTCACGTTCTATTCTTTTGGCCGAACTAAACATGTGCACATCTGTGTCAGTAATATACTGTAGAAGATCTGAATTATTTTGTAAGTGCTACGCGTAACTCAGTTTTGATTCCATCTGAAATGTTCATGTTGTTCTCATCAGAAAAACATAGAGGCGAGTGCATTTTCAAAAATGAGAGACAATGAAAAACACTTTCTTTCAAAGAAAGTTAAACTGATTTAAGTAAATGATATCAGTTTGAGGAGTAAATGGACATTTCAAGCCTTCTTTGTTTTATTCTTGATCTATATGGCTTATGTCCCATGAAAATCAGAAATTCAGTTTCTCAAATTATTAGAATATTTAATTTCGAGTTTGAATAAGTTACTAATCAGATGTTCAAAAAATGTGAAATAATATAATAATATTTTAAAATAAATTGTAAACAAAAAACAAACAAACAACTGTTGTACAATGTTCAATTATAATATTATGATAGAATTATAATATACATATATTTATAAATATACCACAAAATAAATAAGAATTCCGATAGAATTCACACTGAATTAACAATAAGCAGGGAAAAAACATCTATTTTTATTAAAGTTTAAGATTTTTAAATTCCTCCTAAAAAATCACAATTTAGAAGCGTGAGGTTTTGGGGTCTGATATGAAACAACAGTGCAAACAACAACAACAACAACAACAACAACATATATATAAATATATATAAAAATTTGAATTATTTGAATTATTTTGTTTGTCAATTTTAATTAATACTTTTAGCAAAAGTGCCTTTTTGTCTCATGAATTAAAAAAAGACTGATGAACTGCAAAATGAAAAAAAAATAAGAAAAAAAAAACAACAGAAAAGAATATTTTACCAGATCTCTCAGCTAAGCCATAATGACCAAAACCTCTGCGAAGAGCACCAGCAGACAGATCACACCACGTCTGTTCATCGTCTCTCTTTCTGGTCTTCTTCTTTTTCTTCTTCTTCTTCTTCTTCTTCTTCTTCTTCTTCTTCTTCTTCTTCCAGCTCTCCAACAACTTCTGAAAGTCCAATCACACTTTGTGGAGACTTGTGAAGGTTCCTCTCTGTTCTCTTGACTGCCTCTTCTGCGCTCTCTCTCTCTCTCTCTCTCTCTCTCTCTCTCTCTCTCTCTCTCTCTCTTCTCTTCACTATAAACTTCAGGGGTTTGCCCACACATCCTAATGCCGCCTGTACCTGTTGGCCTTGCGGAGCCTACTTTACGCTCTGGTGAAGTCAGCAGATTCCTTACCAGCCGTTGTCAGAGACACTTAAAAAGAACATTAAAGCTTTCATCGTTCAACACGCTGAGACATCAGCACAGAAGGAACAAAGACAACACCACTGCTGACACCACTCTGCTGACATTTCAGCTCTAGCTTGTTTGGAAAGTCTCGTCTTAACATACATCACATGAAGCTCTTCTTCACATCTTTAAGTGATTGTATCTCGGGCTCACGCCCTCACCCAGATGACCCATCTGGAGGCTCCGATGCTTACATCCCATGGATCTGGAATCTCTTGACCACCACAGCCAGAGATCTTCAGGCTCTCTCTCTCTTTCGAGCTTGAGGCGTGCAAGGCCTCAGTGGAGTAGATATATCACCCCTGGCTCTGAAACTTGACTGTGTGTAAAGTCTCTCTAACACCATCTTTGTGGTGTCGTACCAGTGAGCTGCACAAAACTCCACCTTCAACCACCAAACTCATACTGGGAAATGACCAACTATCCTGCTCTCAGCATACGCGTATGGGAACAGTTCTGAATGTAGGTTATAAAGCCCGCAGACGGTTGCTGGTTCATGGGTGCAGAGATTGGTTTGCAACTGGCTGCAGTAATCAGCTAAATTTAAAGCAGCGCTAACAGATGCTGGTGTAAAGAAGTAGCTATTTGACATTTTGGACTCATCAAGTCTCCTAGCGAGGAGGACTTTAGCAGGGTCCTCAGTGGGTGATTCGCAGAGCAGGGTAAACCCATTGGCCTTGTCTTCTCACCATGACCAGTAAACTACTTGGCCTAAACCAGGGGTCACCAACCCTGCTCTTGGAGGCCTATCTTCTTGCAGATTTCAGATTCAACCCTAATCCTCCCACCTGATCAGCAATTAACTCCGAAGTTCTTGATTGGCTGAAAGGGTGTTCGATTTGGGCTGGAGAAACCAAACAAGGAGGTAGATCTTCAGGAAGCTGAGTTGAACCAACCTGTTCATAATAGCATTACATTCTTACCATGTTTTAGACCAACCTGATTGGCCCTTCGCTGCCATCAGGTGGAAAGTCCTGGCAGCATTTGTAAGTGGGGGCTTCTGAAGTTCATGTTCATGTCAAACACACATATATCTTGTAACTATATACAATTCCAAGCAATTGATAACATAAAAATGAAACTTTTCATAAACAAAAAAAAACTTTTTATAATAACAGGACAGAGGAGTGACTCATTTCACCCCCACGTCCTTCACTATGACCAGCTGGGGGTGGGGGTGAACTGAGTCACTCTTGAATATACGAATATATTGATTATATATGAATATATAATAATAACTATCATGTAAAATGAAAGATATAGATAAAACTCCAGCTGTAATAGCAATGGCAACCTGGGACATGTGCCAGTTGGTCCTAGCTCAGGAGGAATGGGGCTTGGAGTCCCAGATTCAGGTGGGGAGATCCACAGGAGGAGCTTATGTCCAGTGTCCCAGTCTAGAGTCTGCACACTGAGCACTCTCCAAATCCAGCAGGATGTGTGTGAACCTGGCTGTCTCACGTTCTCCTACTTCGTTCAGTCTCTTAAATGTCAGGTGAGTTCTATAAGAGAAGAAAGCGTGCTCACCCGTGTGAGACTGGATCCGCTCGAACTGCACTGCAGAATGAGCCGAAGGTTATTATGGTTATTATGGTTATTATGATTATGGTGATTATGATTATGGTTGTGTAGGGCAACTTACCCCACATTATTGTCATTGCTACTGTATTGATTGTTATGAGTAATGACTGACTCTTGCCAGTGTTGAGTAATAATGGTTATCAGTGCTTAGCCCAGAAAAAATGTGTGTTGTCATTAAGGGCAGTAATAATTGGCGTTGTTGTCAGTGGGGCAGTAATAATTGAATGTTGTTGTCAGTGGGGGAGTAATAATTGAGTGTTGTTGTCAGTGGGGCAGTAATAATTGAATGTTGTTGTCAGTGGGGCAGTAATAATTGAGCGTTGTTGTCAGTGGGGCAGTAATAATTGGCGTTGTTGTCAGTGGGGCGGAGTAATAATTGAGCGTTGTTGTCAGTGGGGCAGTAATAATTGAGTGTTGTTGTCAGTGGGGCAGTAATAATTGAGCGTTGTTGTCCAGTGTGGCAGTAATAGTAGTGTAATTTCAGTGGGGCAGTAATAATTGGCGTTGTTGTCAGTGGGGCAGTAATAATTGAGTGTTGTTGTCGGTGGGGCAGTGCAGGTCAGGTGTTGTTGTCAGTGGAGCAATGTGATTGAGCGTAATTGTCAGTGTGGCAGTAATAATTGGCGTTGTTGTCGAGTGGGGGCAATAATAATTGGTGTTGTTGTCAGTGGGGGGTAGTAATAATTGAGTGTTGTGTAATTAGGCAGTAATAATTGAGTGTTGTCAGTGGGGCAGTAATAATTGAGTGTTGTTGTCAGCGGGGGCAGTAATAATTGAGTGTTGTTGTCAGTGGGGCAGTAATAATTGAGCGTTATTGTCAGTGGGGCGTAATAGTGAGCATTGTTGTCAGTGTATTAATAATTGAGCATAATTGTCAGTGGGGCGTAATAATTAGTGTTGTTGTCAGTGGAGCAGTAATAGTGGGCAGCGTAATTGTCAGTGTGGCGAAGTAATAATTGGCGTTGTTGTCAGTGAAACGTATAATTGAGTGTTGCCAGTGGGGCGGTAATAATTGAGCGTTGTTGTCGGTGTGGCGGTAATAATTGAGCGTTGTTGTCAGTGTGGCAGTAATAATTGGCGTTGTTGTCGAGTGGGGAGTAATAATTGAGTGTTGTCAGTGGGGCAGTAATAATTGAGTGTAGTGTCAGTGGGGCAGTAATAATTGAGTATAATTTTCGGTAGGGCAGTAATAATTGGCGTAATTGTCAGTGGGGCGAAATGTATGGAGGCGTTATTGTCAGTGGGGCGAAAGTAATAATTGAGTGTTGTCAGTGGGGCGAAAGTAATAATTGGCGTTGTTGTCAGTGGGGCAGTAATAATTGATGTTGTTGTCAGTGGCGGCGTAATAATTGGAGTGTTGTTGTCAGTGGGGCGTAATAATTGAGTGTTGTTGTCAGTAGGGAGACAGTAATGGTGGTGTAGTGTCGGTATTGGCAGTAATAATTGAGTGTTGTTGTCAGTGGGACTGATAATTGGCGTTGTTGTGTCAGTGGGGCAGTAATAATTGAGTGTTGTCAGTGGGGCAGTAATAGTGGTGTAATTGTCAATTGGGGCAGTATGGTGAGTGTTGTTGTCCCAGTGGGGCAATAATTGGCGTTATTGTCAGTGGGGCAATAGTGGCGTATTGTCAGTGTGGCAGTAATAATTGGCGTTGTTGTCAGTGGGGGCAGTAATAATTGAGTGTTGTTGTCAGCGGGGGCAGTAATAATTGAATGTTGTTGTCAGTGGGGCAGTAATAATTGAATGTTGTTGTCAGTGGGGGAGTAATAATTGAGTGTTGTCAGTGGGGCAGTAATAATTGAGCGTTGTTGTCAGTAGGGCACTAATAATTGAGCGTTGTTGTCAGTGTGGCAGTAATAATTGAGCGTTGTTGTCAGTGTAGCGTATAGTGAGTGTTGTTGTTGTCAGTGGGGCAGTAATAATTGAGTGTTGTTGTCAGTGGGGCAGTAATAATTGAGTGTTGTTGTCAGTGGGGCAGTAATAATTGAGTGTTGTTGTCAGTGGGGCAGTAGCCAATTGGAGTGTTGTTGTCGGTGGGGCAGTAATAATTGAGTGTTTATTTGTCAGTGGGGCAGTAATAATTGAGTGTTGTCAGTGGGGCAGTAATAATTGAGTGTTGTTGTCAGTGGGGCAGTAATAATTGAGTGTTGTTGTTGTCAGTGAGACGTAATAATTGAATCTTGTTGTCAGTGGGGCAGTAACAATTGAGTGTTGTTGTCAGTGGGGCAGTAATAATTGAGTGTTGTTGTCCAGTGGGGGCAGTAATAGTGCAGGTGTTATTGTCGAATGTGGCAGTAATAATTGGCCGTTGTTGTCAGTGTGGCAATGTCAGTGGGCGTTGTTGTTGTCAGTTGGGGGTAATAATTAGTGTCAATTAGAGACGTATAGTGAGCATTGTTGTCAGCAGGCAGTAACATTGGCGTTGTTGTCAGAAGAGTAATAATTGAACATTATTTGTCAGTGAGGACGTAATAAATTGAGCGTAATTGTCAGTGGGGCAGTAATAATTGAGTGTTGTTGTCAGTGGGGGTAAAAATATGATCAGGCATCATTGTCTGATGGGGCAATAATTGGCGTTGTTGTCGAATGTAAGATGAGCATGTAATTGTCAGTGGTAGCCATTAGCGTTGTTGTCAGTGTGGCAATAATTGAGCATTAAATTAAGGGCAGTAATAATTGGCGTTGTTGTCAGTGGCAGTAATAGTGAGCGCAATTGTCAGTGGGGCAGTAATAGTGGAGTGTTGTTGTCAGTGGAAAGTAATAGTGAGCGTAATTGTCAGTGGGCGTAATAATTGGGGTATTTGTCAGTGGGGCAGTATATTAGCGTAATTGTCAGTGCGGGCGGTAATAGTGAGTGTTGTGTCAGTGGGGCGGTAATAATTGAGCGTAATTGTCAGTGGGCAGTAATTGGCGTTGTTGTCAGTGTAGCGTATAATTGAAACGTAATTGTCAGTGGGGCAGTAATAGTGGCGTTGTTGTCAGTAGGGCAGTAATAATTAGCGTAATTGTCGAGTGGGCAATAATTGAACCATTGTCAGTGGGGCAATGTAAGGCCAAGGTGTTGTTGTCAGTGGGGAACGTAATAATTGAAGCGTTGTTGTCAGTGGAGCAGTAATAGTGGAGTGTTGTCAGTGGGGGCAGTAATAATTGAGCCAATTGTCAGTGGGGGCAGTAATAATTGAAAGGCGTTGTTGTCAGTGTAGCAGTAATAATTGAGCGTAATTATCAGTAGAGGCAGTAATAATTGGCGTTGTTGTTGTCAGTGGGGCAGTAATAATTAAATAGTATCCCAATTTGGGGCAGTAATAATTGGTAATTGTTGTCAATTGGGGCAATAATAGTGGCGTTATTTGTCAGTTCTGTCGATTGCTGGCGTGAAAAGCGTTAATAACTGATGTTATTATCACAGTGTGATGTTATTAGTTGTGTTCTTAGGAATCTGCTTGTCGCTATAATCATAAACGGGGTCCCGTCCTCGGAGGGAATTTATGACTTTCCAGTGTTTGGTGTTAGTGGAGCCAACACTGCATTGTTTTCTGCTTCAGTCTTTACTGTGTTTCCTGTCTGTGTGCCATCAGCAGCTGCTGCTTTCCTACCCTTTTCCCAAGTTGGTCGTCGGCTGAAAGGCAGAGTCGAAGGTTCATTTAAGCGATACTTCAACCAGAAACGTCCTCAGTAACCACTGAAACCCCGCAACAAATGGAATTATCCTCAAAACTGAATCCATCAGGCGCTGATCCGGGCTGGTTGACTGAAGACACTGTAATACCTCGGAAGATACTGCTGAAGAAGTTGATTTTTGGCGGTGATCCGCTGGTGGGTGTTTAAGCTGTGCAGAGGATAAACGAGGCTAATCTCATCCCACCGCCACACCGACAGCGGTGGGCAGTGACCTTGGCTCAGTGTGGAAAATTGGATTAGTGATGATAGTGCTTGGAGAGCAGATCATGTTGGGACTAATCACACAGTGGGTGGGGCCTACACACTACACTATCTGACCACTTTATCAAGAAAGCACCACCCTTGCAGCTCCCACCCTTGCAGACACCCAGATGAGGAGGAGGACATTGTTGTGTTGGTGTGGGGTGCATTCCGTATTCCATGCCTGCAGAACCAAGTCCTACCAGGAGAGGTATGTAAGGTATGGCCTGTTTCTCCTTTCATGCTCTGGGCCTCATTCCATTATTATTATTGTGTGTGTGTGTGTGTGTGTGTGTGTGTGTGTGTGTGTGTTCTGTGTCTGAGCCACAGAGCTCTCCCTGCAAATATGCTCACAGTTGGAATTTTGCCTGGTCATTTCTGGACAGAGCTTCCTGCTTAGATGTGTGGTAATCTACAGATTAAAACTTGATCTAGAACAACATCTGAAGTCAAAAACTAGCGCGTTAAGACCTCAGGTTTCTCCTAACCTGCTTTAGCCAAATGAATCTCTAATATCATTTAACTCTCTAGAATGAATCTCTAATATCATTAATATCCCAGAATGAATCCTCTAATATCATTACATATCCAGAATGGAATCTCTAATATCATTAATATCCAGAATGAATCTCTAATATCATTAATATCAGAATGAATCTCTAATATCATTAATATCCAGGAATGAATCTCTAATAACATTAATATCCAAGAATGAATCTCTAATAACATTAATATCCAGAATGAATCTCTAATAACATTAATATCCAGAATGAATCTCTAATAACATTAATATCCAGAACGAATCCCTAATAACATTAATATCAGAACGAATCTCTAATAACATTAATATCCAGAATGAATCTCTAATAACATTAATATCAGAAATGAATCTCTAATAACATTAATATCCAGAATAGATATATAACACGATAATATACAGAATGAATCTCTAATATCATTAATATCAGGAAGCAGACCTCTATCATTAATATCAGAATGAATCTCTAATAACATTAATATCCAGAATATGAATCTTTCTAATATCATTAATATCCAGGAATGAATCTCCTAATAACGTGTGTAAAATGAATCTCTATACTTATTAATATCGAATGAATCTCTAATATCATTAATATCAGAATGAATCTCTAATATCATTATCAGGAATGAATCTCTAATAACATTAATATCAGAATGAATCTCTAATAACATTAATATCAGAATGAATCTCTAATAACATTATCAGAATGGATCTCTAATAAATATCAGAATGAGATCTCCTAATAACATTAGCTCTCCAGAATGAATCTCTAATAACATTAATATTCAGAATGAATCTCTATAACGTAATATCGAATGAATCTCTAATAACATTAATATCGATGAATCTCTAATAACATTAATATCCAGAATGAATCTCCTAATAACATTATGCTCCAAGAATGAATCTCTCTAATATCATTAATATCCAGAATGAATCTCTAATAACATTAATATCCAGAATGAATCTCTAAATAACATTAATATCAGAATGAATCTCTAATAACATTAATATCAGAATGAATCTCTAATAACATTAATATCAGAATGAATCTCTAAATAACATTAATATCCAGGGGAAGCAGATCTCTAATAACATTAATATTCAGAATGGATATCTCTAATAACATTAATATCCAAGAATGATCTCCTAATAACATTAATATCCCAGAATGAATCTCTAATAACATTAATATCAGAATGAATCTCTAATAACATTAATATCCAGAATGAATCTCTATCATTAATATCAGAATGAATCTCTAATATCATTAATATCCAGAATGAATCTCTAATATCATTAATATCCAGAATGAATCTCTAATAACATTAATAATATCCAGAATGAATCTCTAATAACATTAATATCCAGAATGAATCTCTAATATCATTAATATCCAGAATGAATCTCTAATAACAGTAATATCCAGAATGAATCTCTAATAACAGTAATATCCAGAATGAATCTCTAATAACATTAATATCCAGTATGAATCTCCGATTAGGATCTAATAATGAATGTCCAGAATATTCTATGAGATGGAGAAACAATGTCCTGGGTCTCAATGGCCTGTCGTGGGTTTAGGGGTCATTCTAGGTGTGTGAGATGTTGTGTGTGTAAGGAAGTTCAGCAGCAGTTGAAGGTTCTCCAGCAGAACAATACAAAAGAATCGCATTGTGCTTATGATCTTAAGCGGAAACTATTTTGAACTTCCTACAAGGAAACACTACAGTATAGCACAACCCCTACCTCCACTCACTGGACACTTTATTACAAACACCTACCTCACACCTCCACTCACTGGACACTGCATTACAAACACCTACCTTTCACCTCCACTCATAGCCCTTTATTAAAACCCCCTACCTTTCAGCCTCCACTCCTTTAGCCACTTTATTAAACCCCTCCCTTTCAGCCTTCCTCCACTCACTGGATTGCTTTAGAAACCCTACCTTTCAGCCTTCCTCACTGGACTGCTATTGAAAGCCCTCCCTTTCATGCCTCCTCACTGGCCACTTTATTAAAACCCTCCTTTCAGCCTCCACTCACTGGACACTTTATTAGAAACCCCTTCCTTTCAGCCTCCACTCACTGGACACTTATTTAGAAACCCCTTCCTTTTAGCCTCCACTTACTGGACACTTTATTAGAAACCCCTTCCTTTCAGCCTCCACTTACTGGCCACTTTATTGGAAACACCTACCTTGGGGCTCCACTCACTGGCCACTTTATTAAGACCCTACCTTTCAGCCTCCTCTGGCCACTTATTAAACCCTCCTTTCAGCCTCCACTCTGGACATATTTAAAGAGCCCTACCTTTCGCCTCCCCTCACTGGCCACTTTGTTAAAACCCTACCTTTCAGCCCCTCCACTCTGCTGGCCCTTTTATTGAAACCCCTACCTTTTCCAGCCTCCACTCACCGAGCTTTATTAAGGAAACCCCTGCCTTTCGTATCACTCACTGGACACTTTGTGCAGAAACCCTACCTTTCAGCCTCCACTCACTGGACATATTAAAAGGAAACCCCTTTGTCACTGAGATGTTTGGATTGTTGTTGGAATTTGGGTTTTGTTTCCTGACTCTCTTCAGAGAATTATTAGGAGAACTTGGGGTTTTGCCTATAAAAGAAGGTTCATATTTCATTCTTTAGATAACACACACACACACACACACACACACACACACACACACACACACACACACACACACACTGTATATGTGGGGAGTGTTGATTAATGATGTGTGTAATCTCGATAGATAAATTGGTGTTTTTTCCTGATCTCAGTGCTTTGCTCAGTGGAACACTTTTGCTGCCAGGTTTGTGTGTGTGTTTGTGTGTGTGTGTGTGTGTGTGTGTGTGTGTGTGTGTGTGTTTAAAATAAAACTTTGTGAAAAAGTTCAGAAGAAACAGGCCTCGAGAACCAGTGTACTTCATACAGTCTCCTCCAGAAGGCAAATGAGCCCTGTTTGGGGTTTGATTTGAGTCCTGAGTTATTTGTGGCAGCAGTCAAGATCTGAGTTTCAGCTTCAAAGGCTATGTTTAATTGTTAGAAAGGATAAACCACCATGAAGACCAGAGTGATGTATATTGGAGAAAAGAGGGAATGAAGGTCAGTCGCCTTGGCGGTCAGAATAAACATCTGGAATGTCCTGAAAAAAGAAAAGCTCTGGTATACCAACACTCAGAGCTCAGAGGCTGGTGAAGATAAAGTACAGCAGTTGATGACAGCTAATGGGCTGAGAGGAAAAGCCTCAAAACACGGTAGACATCACCAAAAACCTTATGAAGAAGAACTTTGAGAACGAAATATGAAAATCCAACAAAAAGATGCAAACCAAGTACGTCGTTTGACCGCCATAAGACCGACAGGAGTTTGCAAGGTCTAGTCTGAAGTTTAAACATCTAGGAAAGACCAATGTGTGAAGAAGAGGATCTGTCGTGATCACAACACTCCCAGGCTTTATCTGTCCAAGCTTGGTGTAGGTAGTATCATGGCCTGGGTATTAGTGGCTACTTCGGGAATGGGCTCACTGATCTTTGCTGATGATGGAACTCATAGCATGAGCATCAACGAACTCAGATGTCTACAGAAGACACTTTACGAGACATGTGCTTCCTAATGGTGGAACTTGCATGGAAATGGGGAACCCAGAGTTTCTGCTGACCTAAAACCCTAGCCTTCATGGCTGAGGAGCAAATCAAAAGACCTATTTGCTCATTTACGCTGATTTCTGTTTTCTGATTTGATCTTCTTGTTATGATGATTTGGTTTTCCTGCTTCATTGTTTGCATCAATGATGGCAAACCAGGTCCAAACCATGAAGAGTTTTTTACGCTGAAGGTTTACCGCAAACGTTTCCTTTCTCCAAAAACACTCCTCATTTCAATCACAAAGGTCTATTAGGTTCTCATCTGTGTACAAAACATTGTTCCAGTTCTAGTAGCCTTCTGCCTCGTCCACGTCATATTTTAGGCAGCAATGTTCTTGTTTGTGTCCACATATCGAAAATTCTCAAAACAAAATCTAACAATGTGATCATGTAAAAAGCATGTGTGACGTTTTAACTCCCTGCCTAATCTCTATGTTCTTTCCTCTGAAGTGTGCTGAGATCTGAGCGTCATTAACACTCAGGTTGGCTTTTTCATCAAGAATTTGATTCATCAACCAGCTCAACTCACAGTCACATCCCATAATCCTCTTTAACATGGGCGATTATCTGCGGTCAGTCCAGCTTCTTTGTCCTTCACACTCCACCACCACTGAGTATGAGCTATCATTAACAGGGTTCCTAATAAAGTGGCCAGTGAGTGGAGGTATAAGGAAGGTGTTTCTAATAAAGTGGCCAGTGATCATAAGGTAGATGTTTCTAAAAGGAACAAACACAAGAAAGGACTGGAACTCATCACTCATTGAACTCTGCATTTTTCATATATATGGGTGCACCTCTCTCTCTCTCTCTCTCTCTCTCTCTCTCTCTCTCTCTCTCTCTCTCTCTGGAAACATGATGGAGAGTGTGAGTGTGAGAATGTGAAGGTCTGAGCCCTGGAATTCTTCAGCTTCTCTCTGAACATGTAAAATATGAAAATGTTGATGATGATGATGACGATGATGATAATAATAATAATAATAATAATAATAATAATAATAATAATAATAATAATAATAATAACAAACAACATTTTTTGTTTTTTATTAGTTGTAGTAGTAGTATTGGCACACACATACACACACACACACACACACACACACACACACACACATACACACACAGTTATAATAACTCTTTAGTTTAGTTAGCTGCTATGTGGTGGTCCTGTGGGGTCCGGATCAGTGAAGATTAGGGTGAAAGGAGGAGAATAAAGTCTGCAGAAACAGTGCTCTGTTGTGATCAGAGGCTGATAGGTGGACAGGAATGTAGAAACAAGGAGTTGGTCCTAATGTTCTGGTTGATCAGTGTATGGTGGGCATGGGGGAGAACTTTAGTGTGTTACACCCCACCCATTTATCTATATCCTCCATGCTGAATGTTTCCAGGTAGACTTTACTGGTATGGGGCATCAATCAGAGCAGACCTCATTGCATCTCTTTGCAGGCCTGGCTGGAGTGTGTGTGTGCTATTAGGTGTCTCGTCGCGGGGTCATGTGCAGAGGGTGAGCAGTGCAGATGTTAGGCTGAGGTGCACGACTCAAGCTCGGTCCCCATCAGACGCTCTGCCCTCACCATCTCCTGGAGCTTCAGGCCACAGAGAGAGAGAGAGAGAGAGAGAGAGAGAGAGAGAGAGAGAGAGAGAGAGAGAGAGATTCATTGTTGTCCCAGGTGGCACAACTGTCTAACTGTACTATTATTAGGAGGTTGTAAGGTCAACCCCTAGTGATGCCACAGTCATCCGTTCCTAGGATTCCCACATACGGCCTCTGTCTCTGGTTGGGTTGGATAGTCCTCCCTTGCTCCATCAGTCAGTCCATCAACTCCTCATAGCGTGTTGAGCTATGAAGCTTTGTGGTGTTGGGTTATCAGCAGATATTACTGGCCAAATGATCCTCCCACCAGGAAGCACCACGTTTCGTAGTGTCATACAGAGGAAATCACATTGAGTTGTGAGGTCAGTCGTGACTGGCATTGTTTCTAAAGCAAGCATGTTGATGACCCATCCTTCAGGTGTTCTACTACCATGAGAAGCCCTTCCCCCCAGTGGAGGGACGTTTCATGAAGAAGGTGATGTGGGCAGGGGATATTGCTTCACAGGATGCCTCCATTGTGGTGCGCAAGGTCAAGTTCAGCTACAACGGAACCTTCAGCTGTCAGGTGAAGAACCCACCAGACGTGCACGGAAACGTGGGAGAGGTGCGGTTACGAGTGGTCACCTCAGGTGGGTCAGGGTTCAGCTGGGCTGTTCATTTTACAATACACATCTAATCCAGGGGAGGACAAAGCAGGTGTTTCCAATAAAGTGGCCAGTGAGTGTGCGCTCAGGGTAGGTGTTTCTAATAAAGTGGCCAGTGAGTGTACGCATTTTGCCATTTTAGTATAATGCATCATTAATACCAGTATTTCGAGTAGATATGTAGTTATTAATCTATTAATCTGTCGTAACTTAAGGAATATTTCTCTGCTTTCTTTTTCAGCCTCGTTCTCAGAGATTGTGATTCTCGCCGTCGCTATCGGAGGTGCTGTCCTGCTGATAGTAATCGTCCTGATCACCGTTGTGTCTATAAGGCGGTGTCGGAAAAAGGAGAGAATGGAGAGGGAAGGGATTGTTCCCAGGAGACACAAAGACCCTGTGCTGTGGTGAGAGAGCGAGAGAGAGAGAGAGAGAGAGAGAGAGAGAGAGAGAGAGAGAGAGAGAGAACAAGGGAGATGAATTATTCCACATCCAACTGAAAAACAGGTTTCATATTTCATGAAATGCCCTCTTAATCTTCCTCACATGAACACACAAAAAGCCTTCCAACACTCAGTGTGACTGTAATTCCCGCCCGTCTCCTGAAAACCCCAGCAACGTTCTGACAACTGGCCATTTTATTGGAAACAGCTATTTTCTTGCATTTCCACTCGCTGGCCACTTTATCGGAAATACTCCTTTGTACATAAGTTAGTGGAAGCTCCGGGACAGTCTGGAGCTTTTAAGTGCCTTTCCATTGTTGTCTGTACATAAGTTCGTGTCTTGCAGCACTGAGGTAAAGGTTGTAAACAGCACTGCTTTGTAGTTGGTGTGGACAGTAGACATTGTTCCTGTTAGGACTGTTTTTAAACGATTAAAGATGATTTTTTTCAAATTGTATTCACGTCATCCATCTCTTTATTGTTTCGTGTGAACAGCTCTTGATGAATGGACCAATAAAAATGGGCTGCGATTTCTGTCAAATAAAATATCGTTATATTAACGTACATTAAAGTTCGTAAGAGAACACTGACTGCTAGTCGTTCCTCTGCAACACACCAGGTGACAGACTTGGAGAGTGGGAACATCTTTGGACTGGGAGATGCAGGATGGTGGTTTTGATGGATTGCCACCTTCTAGGCCGTTCTGACCAAGCCACCGTCACCTTTAGCGACAAGTCCAGGTTCGGTTTGGGATCTGATGAAGGTATGGTTTGAGCCGGTGCTTCAATCTTGTCTTTGCTGTGAAGAGACCTGCTGACCCAACGTCTGGTGTGATGATCTGAGGAGTCATCGCATATGACATTCACCCCTGTTCAAAGCCCAACAGTATGCTGGTTCATGCTGGTTATGCTGGTTATGCTGGTCTGGTGCTGCTTAATTAAGAAACTATTAAAATTTTGAACTGCACTGAGCACCCAAGGACTAAGACTCAGAAAAGGCCAGGAAAGCAGCAAATGGACCAGATCTTTCAGGACCACTGCAGGGATTAAATCCAACTGTAGGTGAACACTGCCCCCTGTGGGGAGATTTAAGGCACTACACAAACAGAAGAGAGGGGTCATCCATATACAAGGTCTTAAAGTGGTAACTTTTCAACAGCAGACTGAGTAGAAGAACCAAAGTAGCTACCAAACCTAGAGTATCTCAGAACTAGTTTATATATGAGCACAATTTAAATGCTTTAAGAAGTATAAATCAATGAAAGGTTTCATGTAATAATAATAAGACACTATTAATATCAGAATAATATTAATATTAATATCATAATACAAGTACAATGTTTCTAGTAGTTTATTACAGTCTGTCAGAATGAGTGTGTGGATCATATGAGCATTATAGAGCGTTATAGAGCGCCCCCTACACTTCTTTTTGTGTATTACAGTCTGTCAGAATGAGTGTGTGGATCATATGAACATTATAGAGCATTATAGAGCGCCCCCTACACTTCCTTTTGTGTATTACACTCTGTCAGAATGACACTGTGAATCATATGAACATTATAGAGCGTTATAGAGCGCCCCCTACACTTCCTTTTGTGTATTACACTCTGTCAGAATGACACCGTGAATCATATGAACATTATAGAGCGTTATAGAGCGCCCCCTACACTTCCTTTTGTGTATTACACTCTGTCAGAATGACACTGTGAATCATATGAACATTATAGAGCGTTATAGAGCGCCCCCTACACTTCTTTTTGTGTATTACAGTCTGTCAGAATGAGTGTGTGGATCATATGAACATTATAGAGCATTATAGAGCGCCCCCTACACTTCCTTTTGTGTATTACACTCTGTCAGAATGACACTGTGAATCATATGAACATTATAGAGCGTTATAGAGCGCCCCCTACACTTCTTTTTGTGTATTACACTCTGTCAGAATGACACTGTGAATCATATGAACATTATAGAGCGTTATAGACCGCCCCCTACACTTCTTTTTGTGTATTACAGTCTGTCAGAATGAGTGTGTGGATCATATGAACATTATAGAGCATTATAGAGCGCCCCCTACGCTTCCTGTAGTGTATTACAGTCTGTCAGAATGAGCGTGTGGATCATATGAGGATTATAGAGCGTTATAGAGCGCCCCCTACACTTCCTGTAGTGTATTACAGTCTGTCAGAATGAGCGTGTGGATCATATGAGCATTATAGAGCGTTATAGAGCGCCCCCTACACTTCCTTTTGTGTATTACACTCTGTCAGAATGACACTGTGAATCATATGAACATTATAGAGCGTTATAGAGCGCCCCCTACACTTCCTTTTGTGTATTACAGTCTGTCAGAATGAGCGTGTGGATCATATGATCATTATAGAGCGTTATAGAGCGCCCCCTACACTTCCTGTAGTGTATTACAGTCTGTCAGAGTGAGCATGTGGATCATATGCACATTATTGACTGCTGTCAATGAATTGAAACCATACCAAACATGTTAATTAAATTTATTCATTCTCAAGCTGAATTTATACAGATCTGATGTTTCCTTTCTTATTGTAGAAATTGTATTTAAATCTTTTTTGAATCTGTTTATGGTCAGAATGCAGATACCTTTGACACGTCCTGAATTAGAACTGTATTTAAGCGTGTCAGTCTGATAAATGTGGGCCTGAAAGTAGGCCTGCTGCTTCAGGACCAGCTCTATTTTGGACCAGTCTCTGACCCACAGGAAGAAACACTGACCCCAGATCAGCCCACTAGCTCTGAAACACACTGCGTATAGATGTTGCGGGCGAGTGCTGAGTCTGCGTGCCGGCTGCCATCCATCACTGTGATTTGTTTTCTGCTCTGCAGTCTTTAAATGTATATTTTTATGAACCCATAAGACTGCAAACGTCAGCTCTGATTGAGCAAGTTCAATTAATAACATAGAAAAGCCAAACAAATGCTGGAATGTTTAATGGAATAGAAACTGCAGATGTTTAGTTCTGAACTTAGCGTGGATGGCGTTTTTGAAAGTATTGGGTTGGGTGGCTTCATGTGCCATCGGAGGACAAGTTAACTTATCAGAATCAGGCATTACTGAAAGTAGTTCACTCACAAAGAGCTTTATTCAGAATATTATTCACTGATGGACAAAAAATTATAATGCATCCAGTGTCAGATCTGCATACAGTTGTGTCTCAGGCAGATATGTCAATGATTACTGGTGTGGTCAGATTAGACACTGGTTCCTGACACAAGAGGGTGTACAACTCATTGTTTTGCTCATATAAAGGCTGTCAGAGGCTGCTTTTGGGTAGTGTAACTCTTGGTCAGATGTTACTGCTGGAGTCATCACATACGACACTTAGGAGTGATACAAGAAACACTAACAGTTCAGCAGAATGTGCATCTAGGGACACTTATGGCAGGACTTCCAACTGGCATTCTTCAGCAGGATAAAGCTCAAACACACAGCAAGGGATTCCCAGGAATATCTTTGCTTCCTTGGTCTGGCTGGTCACCAGATCAAGCACTTGTGGGTGACTCAAGCACCTAGGGATTTCAGCTTCAGCAACCTATGAGTGTGCAAGATCTACAGGCCCAGCTCCAACATCTGTGGGACCCCGTCTTGTTTCCAGACCAAAGGTTCAACAGGGTACTAGAGGCTTTTTTCAAGTGTACAGCTTTTGCAAATAAACTTGCACTCCTTCATATAACCGTAACATTAAGACCACCTCCTTGATTCTACTTTCACTGTCCTCTCTATCAGCTATGATCACACAGCTCTTTGTGTTTCTATAATTCCAGACTGTAGTTCATCTGTTTCTCTGCAGATTTTATTCTCCTCCTTTCACACCGATCTTCAATGCTCAGGACCCCACAGGACCACCACAGAGCAGCTATTATGTGGGTGGTGGGTCATTCAGCACTGCAGTGACACTACAGTCTGTAATTATAAAACTACAGAGTGCTCCTGTATGGTCAGTGCATCAGATGGAATGGACAGTGAACACAGAAAGAAGGAGGTGGTCATAATGTTGGATTGATGTATATTATCATTACGTTTACACATGTAACGTTTCATTCCATTCCAACATCTGAGTGTACATCATGCGAGAAGGATGTGGAATATGTTCCTTTATGGTTCTTCAACCAGTGAACCCACTATTCTTCAAAGCACAACTTATTCTCACTGTCGGATGAAACACTGTACGCTGAAAACAGCAAGTTTACAGAAGGAGAAAACCTTCTTAACTGTCAATGGAAGTCAGCTGGAAAAGGATTTAAATCCAAGTCTTTCTACTGGTCCATTCATCATGGACTTCTGGTACAACATAAAGAAGGACTGCCAGGTTCATCATCATCATATCACAACTGTCAAAAATGGAGATACAAGGGTTTTGTGTGACAGTGATCAGATGCTAGTGGGAGTCTTCATGGTAACTAATAACTCTTCAACCAGTGAACCCCCTATTCTACTCAGCATCTTTTCTCCTAAAGCCCTTCAGTAACTGCTTCAATTTACTTCAGACCTTCAGAACAGAACCTAAACGTGTCTTTCTCATCCAGCCCTCAACATCCCCCCACCTTTGAAGTGGGGAAACTGGACTTCTTTGGTGAGTTTCCTCATTTTGGCATTTCAAAGGCAGCTTTGTTCAGGAGAGCGGTGCTCATTTTCCCCCAGAACAAGGCCGTCCCCTCTTCCTCTCTTCCTTTTCCCCTTCCCTCCCTCCTTTTTTTGGTGAGAACAGGCAATCACACAAAGTCATTGCCGTTGCCATGCCAACGAACAGCCACTTCAACGGATTCCAGTCACAGAGAGAGAGAGAGAGAGAGAGAGAGAGAGAGAGAGAGAATACATGAGGGAATCACTGCAATCTTCAGTCCTTCTACATCTCCAGCGGAGAAGGCCTCCTCAAAGTCCTCGAACCCTCTGTGAGACAGGGAGTGTATTTATTTTCACTTATTTATTTATATTTCACTGACAGTCCACATTAATCAAAGGTAAATGTGCCAGCGTTCGCCAGCTGAATCTAAAAGAAGCTTCAAGGCCTGACGCTAGAAACACTTCAGATACACAAAGCAGGCCCAGCTGACATCTTCAGTAGAGTGATGCTCTGCTGACCACCACCACTCAACCAGTAGACAAGATATCACTGGAATATATCTTTATAGCCTTGGTACAGGTCTGACAACATCTGTAACAGGTGTGAAAAGTGTGACCAGGTCTACAAACAGCTGGGACGTGCTTAAAAACAGCTAGAAGAGACCTACAATGAATGGAACAACTTAAAACAAGAGTCAGAAAACAGCTGGAACAGGACTAAACAGAGCTAGATTAGGTGTAGATTTGCTGATATGGAACAAAAAAAACTTAACCAGCTGAAACTGGTACGAAAACCTCTGACATAGATCTTCAAACATCTGGAACAGTTATAAATATGATAAATGATGATTATTTATATTTCACTCTACTGACCACCACCACTCGGTCACCCAATACTGGGTGTAAACAGTTGGCCATGGTTTTCCAAGCTAGACATGTTCACCTTTTTAGTTTGGCTAAATGATATCAAAATTATATAATATTGTAGAAATAAATGAATAAAAATAAATGACATGATAAATAATTACATTATTATTAATAAATACCTCACTTTAAACGTGAGGACTGTAGTACAGGTGTAGGACATTAAACTTTTTAAAATAATAAATAAATAAACAACTAAAAAAACAATAAAGGAAGCTAAAAAACTAAATAAATGTACAAAATAAAATACAAATATATATTTTTCCATGACGTAATAATTTTTTGAGTGGTTTCTGACTGGTGGCTTTGGCCCCGCCCACCTGACGGTGGAAACACCTGTTGGACAGGTGCGCAGTGCGCATGCGCATTGGCAACTTACCCGGAAAGTTGGGTCTGTTTAAGGAGGATCCGAACCTGAGCTTCTGGAGCGGGTTATTATGGGTTTAACGCGGCGGTGCCGTCCTGCTGGGGTCCACGGGGTGGGTTTGGACCTGCTGCTGGTCAGTCTGGGTAAGTGTGTGTGTGTGTGTGTTAGTGTGTGTGTGTGTGTGTTAGTGTGTGTGTGTGTGTCTCTCAAAATGGCGCAGCTGTGTTTGGTTGTGTTATTGTGAAAGTGCTCTGAGCTGTTTATAAACAGGGTCTGAACCTGTAAACTACCCTCACACATCCCTGTGAGGGTCTCCAGGGGCTTCTTTACACTCCAGGTGAGTGTAAAGACAGGAAACATCTGGAAGAATAGTTTCAAACATCTGTAAAGACAGTCTGAAGCCGTTTAATAAAAGGTTTACAGTCTATAAGAGCTGAACCAACTCTGACAAAATCTGTAACAGCTGTGAAATGAGCTCAAACAGGTGTGAATATGTTTACAATGGGTTTTTAAAACATCTAGAAGAGGCCTAAAAGTAGTTAAAACAGGAACAGGACTAAACATAACTAGATTATGTGTAAAATCAGGTGATTTGGGTGTGAACACATCTGTAACATGTGTGAAAGTGTAGACCAGGTCTACAACTACAGCTAAAAAGAGCTTGAAGAGGCCTAAAAGAAGATAAAAGGAGCCAAAAAGTGGTTAGAACAGGTATTTAAACAGCTGGAACAGGACTAAACATAGCTAGATTAGGTGTAAAATAAGATGATTTGGGTCTGAAAACATCTGTAACAGGTGTAAAAACAACTTAACCAGGCCTAAAACATCTGGAACATATGTTAAAAATAGCTTAACTGGTATTAAAACCCCTGAAATAGACATTTATACATCTGGAATAGGTTAAAAAGGAGCTGAACCAGGTCTGAAACAAGCTGACGCTGCTCTTGGATGAGCTGAAACTGGTGGGCAAACATCTGAAACATCTGGATCAGTTTATAGGCTCTAGTTCCCTGTTGGGCTCCTCTAGTCTGGATACAAGATGATATGGTTGGGTGTGGAGACATACAGGAAACATACATGGTCACAGGATGTCCTGCACGTATCGCTGAGATGTTGGTGTCCCTCATATCAGTCGGGGTGACCGACTGTCGTATGTGATGGATCCTCAGATCATCTCCGCAGCAAAGACTGGAGTGAAGTGCTCACTGTGAGGCCTCCCAAACAGAACCTGGATTTGTTGCTAAACACGATACGGTTCCAGTCCTGCTCAGTATGGTCAGAACAGCCTGAGCGGGGAAGTTATTGGAAACGACCATTCTGCTTCTCTCAGTCCAGTGAGGCGCCCCCTGCTGTGTCTGTCTGCTGGGTAAAATGTCTCTGAGACATGTCTCACCAAGAGGTACACTACCCAAAAGTAGCCTCCGAGAGCCTTTTTATAGGGCAGTGGGGGAAACACTTTTGCACCCTCTTGTGCCGAAACCCAGCGTTTAATCTAGTGGAACCACACCTGTGACCTCTCTGTTACACATCTGCCTGAGACGGATGCAGAGCCAACGTGTCTTGAGTGCGATATTTTTTGTTGTTGTCAATGAATCTGTTTCTGGATATTTGTTTGTACATGTCATATTAGACAGCTGTATGCATGCCTATCCTTTGAGACACAGTTATCGGTGTATCTGTTTATCTGTCCATCTGTAAGTTCCTCTCTGTTTACACCATGTTAGATGGCTCCCTTTATTTATTTATTTATTATAAGGACGTCCCGATCAAGTTATTTTGTCCCTGTTCAGCCGATATTGTTTTAGTAACAGTTTATATAATGAGACATTCTTGTTATATACTCATTTATTTAGTTTAGTTTTCACAATGTTTTAACACTGTAGTTTAATCTGTGTGTGTGTGTGTTTGTGTGTGTGTGTGTGTGTGTGTGTGTGTGAGATGCACACGTTGGGCTGATGTGTTGTTGTTTATCTGTTACTGTTGTGTAATAACTAGTTTACAGAGGGGTGAGCGTGCTATGATTTGGTTTGCGTTCGCACTTACGTTGTCTCTGTTCTGAACTCTCTCTTCAGAGCTGGTTTAAAAACAAAGGAAGGTACATGGTCTCAAATATTCCATTATGTTTCCATTTTCGACTGTAAAACAGCTCCACGTTGTGAGTCCAAACTTTAATTTACCTTCACGGAAATTCCTCACGGCTGCCGGCTGGAAATGGCTGGCAACTGAATTGAGATTAAATGATCCAGTGCGACTCCGTTAAAAATACGCTGTATCGGGATTGACACATCACTCCTGTGAGGTGTCGCACTCTTCTCATAGTGCACACACAGGCTGACTCACACTCCCTCACTAAACTAGTGTCTAAAATGATGCAACACAATTTCTATCGGCTCCAACGAGGTAGAGCATGTTACCTCCTTTCCACTGACTGAACAGCGACTGATATCATAGCTCAGAGTGGTTTGAAACCTCCTGAGTTCAGAGGAGCTCTCTTAAAAAAACTTCCAGAATAAACCCCTCATTTCCCAGCATTCGGAGGCCTCGCGGAGCGTCGGAGTGGATGTGATGGAGAGGTCTATTTTTAACACGTTCAGTCTTTTGCTGTGGAGATGTTGGTCTTTCCCTGCTGACGTGAATCCTTGACAGTAGCGAGTGAAATGAGCGCTGTGCCTGAGGACGAGCTGTCATTCTTCCGGCCTGGCCTACATTTCCCACAGCGAACCTCGGCTTCTTTTCCAGCCGCGACAGCTATGTTCATTAAGGCAGTGTGAGGTGATCTGGTTTCATGTGATGGGGTGGTTCATGTTCCGCAACATTCCTACATACGTTCGCTGCCATCTGGCAGCCTTTGGGAAAACCTGGAAGAATTCCCAGTCTGGTTTTTTTTTTTTGGTTGCTCGCTCATCCTTTAATTACTCCCGTGAGCATTTGGTGGTGTGGCGGTGTGTAACTTGATCATGCCGTTTAAAACAGTGGTCTGGTGTACGGATCTGATCACTCCTGCGTCTTTCAGGAATTGAAGAGCCAGGATCATGCAGAACTGACGTTGTGTCTAGAAACAAACATGGTTGAAATGTTAACCTCCTGTCCTTAAGCGGGGAAAGCTACACCTGTTCAGCCTACAGCAGTTAAGCCCCTCCCATTCTCCTGAAATTACAACGGCATGGAAAAGTTTCCAAACTTTGAAGCTAAAGATGGCAAGATTGCTTTGTATTTCCATCTCCTAGTTCTGCACAATTATTTCTCCAAACATAGACTGTGTGGACAAAAGTATCGGGACACCTGCTCATTCATCATTTCTTCTGAATTCAAGGGTATTAAAAAAAGAGTTCGTCCTGCTTTTGTGAGAGGGACTCTCCCTACTGTGCAGAGACTTTGTATTAGAGTCGGGATTTCATTGCATCCAGTGACGAGAGGTTTTGTGAGTTTGGGATGTTGGATGATGGTCATCCGCAACCGATCCCAAAAGTACTGGCTGGAGCGCCATCATTCCAGTGAATCATCAGTCCCATGATTCTGATCCTGGTTCGTGATTATCTGATTCAGAGAGGGGACGATTGTCAAGACTTCTCTACACACTAGACAAGCTGTGTGTGCATTTGCACATCTTTGTCAGTAAGGGATGTAAATTAAAGCAGCTGAATGGAGCAACTGGAACCAGATCATCAGGGTTATTCACCTGACAGTAGATTTAAGGTTTTGGCAGATCACACACGCGTCACTGCTTGTATAAGCGAAACAATTTGCCGTAATTATCGGCTTAAGAAGAGATTGATGGTATTATTGGTGTTATTGCCGTGCATATCGGCCTCTCCTGTGTGGCACTTTAATGACTTCGGTGAGGAAGATGCCGTGCTGCTCTGTTCAGCCTTGGCCACCAGAGTCTTTCATCACTGCGGATATTGGCTGTGTTTACCCATCGCTGTGTGGACTCAAGCGTCTGTTTGAACTCATTTCTCCCCTGCGCAGGAACATCCAGTGTGGATCCGTGTCCTCTTCAGTTCTTTCCTCATCTACCACCACTGCGCCGTCTCACTCTCAGTCTTCATGTCATCGGAGTGTCTGATTAGTCTTTAGTCTCCCAACAGACTTCTGAAGGCTTCTGAATGTGACATGTTCGCTGGAGCACTCTCTGGGTGTACTCTGGTTTAAATTAGTCTGTGAACTGGTGTGTGTGTGTGTGTGTGTGTGTGTGTGTGTGTATGTGTGTGTATGTGTGTGTGTGTGTGTGTATGTGTGTGTATGTGTGTGTATGTGTGTGTGTGTGTGTGTGTGTGTGTATGTGTGTGTATGTGTGTGTATGTGTGTGTGTGTGTGTGTGTGTGTGCGCTGATAGATCTGGCAAGTAATCAGGAACCTCTCCACTGAGAGGACCTGAGACCTAAATGGAGGAACCCATAGGAGGTTCAACTTTTGAGACCATCTGATCAACTGAGAGAATCAAACCCCAACACAGGAGAACTTGCGAAGAACATCATGAGAACCATTCGTACAATTCAAGAGACTTGGAGAAAACCGTCCACCGAGGAAGCCGCTGAGAGGTACCAACATTCACACAGAGGAGAACCACTGAGTGGAACTTAAAGCTTAAAGGACTTTGGCATGAGCTAGAGAGCGAGAGGAACCAGCAATCCCAGCAGAAGACTTCCTAAAAGAGGATGAACCACAGAGAAGAAACAAGACTCAAAATGAGAAGCTCCTTAAAGGCATGAAGAAGAACCATAGAGAAGAACAAGGCCTCAGTCCCAAATGGAGCCCTAAGCCCTGTGGTCCTGCTCTAAGTCCATAGTTATGGTGATGTCATATAGTGCATGAATCCTCAAGAGTGCCAGGTTTCCCCCAGTTCCAAATGGCATTTCTCATTCTGCTGATTTAAAGGACGTTTACGAGGGTCCTCTATGCGTCCATTAAGCCCTTCAGCAAGGGCTGCTATAAAGCAGACTCAGCGCCGTACTTATTACTCACAGTTCTCTTTTAACAATAACTGGGACCATTTTCTACAACTGGAAAGAACCCATTTTTTATATGTAGTGCAAAGTTTATCAAAAATAATGTTTATTTTGTGTTCATGCACCGTTGAAACCCTTAAAACTTTATAAGTGTGGTTAAATATCATTTACATAAGAACAGATGTTCTGAAAATCAGCCTTTGTTCTCCACAACATTAAGGAATTTTATTTTAATATAAAAAATATGAAATCCATAATTGACTGTCCAATAACTATATTCGGATTATGACTTGTTTTATGTACTGTATATCTAAACCCCCTGGCTGTTAGTATGTTTTGTACACTTGTATGAGTGTCCTGTCTGTCCCACTTCACTGCTTTTAAACCACGTTACTCTCGAGGGCTTTCTGGCTGTATGCTGTTTATGTCACCTGAGTGTGGACTTGGAGGAGGACCACGGGGCTTAGGGCACCATTTAGAACTGGGGATTTAAAAGCATTCAAGTGGGACAGAGTAGACGCTGACATTGTTGTTTGTTCTTTGCTGGAATAAAGGAAAGAGCATTGAGGGTAGTAGTGCACTGCTGAGTCTGCTTAAAGTGGCACATAGAGGTCGCTCGAGAACACCCTTTAGGTCGACAGGATGAGAAATGGGACACCCTGCAGCCTTCTCAGAGCTCACCGAACGCTGCCCATTGGATGCCGTTGGATGGGTATTTCTGGTTTGTGGGCTACTCTCAATCCAGCAGGTACTGGGTGGTTTAAACACTTCAGCTGCACCGTTTCTGATTTGCTTGTACCATTGTAATATACACTAACACTCAACCACCAGATGAACACCAGGCCTGTAATTAAAGAACTTCAAACTTGCTCCTGTATGCGAAGAAGATAAAATAGGCAGGGAGTGTATGAGGTGTTCGTTGTCGCACAGAAGAACTTGCACGGCGACGTAATGTGCATGTAGTGAACAGTGTTCAGGTGTTTTCAGATGTTGCTGATCTATAAAGTCTGATGAACTCCATGAGAGACTTACAAGTAGTATCGCCATCTAACCTGGTGAGTAATACTGTGCCTCACAACAAGTCCAAGCACGACCTAAGATCGTGGTGTAACCTCCTTGTGTCCTCTCCCACGCTTGCTGTGCCCTCTGGGCTTGGCGTGAGGTAGGGGTTCAGAAAACAGATCTTGTTCTTCTCTGCGACCTTACGCTTTAACAGTGGTCTGATGTGGGTTTCATGTCCTCTTCTATGCTGTTGGACCTGTTGCATTTGTCCGTTTAGTCTTTCATAGTTTTCTGAATGCACATGTGTGAGCAAGGCCACAGGAATGGCCTCTCCTCGACTTAATCCCATCAAATCTATTTCAATCCCCAAGATGAGACAGGATCAGAATGATGTGGAAAAAATATCATAACACCAGGATAAGCCATATTGTGCTGGTTGTGGTTGACTGTCTGTTAGAACCCTGAGAAGAAAGAAGACTCAAAGGGAGAAGCCCTTTTTGACCACATTTGTGACCCAGTTTTGAACCATTCTCTGCATTTTCACTAAAATCCCAGAACCCAGAAGTTTGTTCTCATCTGGAAAAGTTGAAACTGTACCGAACCAGACTGAAAACAGACTGAACCAGAATGAAACTCGTTCCATGTTGCTGGAAAAGTGCCTTGAGACTGAAAACGAGGAACTGCCTAAGAACAGTAGAACAGCCAAAAGGAACCAATACTCAAAACCCTTAAAAACATAAGGAACAACCACTGATAGGCCTTTTTCAGCTGACTCAAACTGGTTCTGGTTGGCCTTTAAGAACCTTGGTGTTTCTTAGAGAACATGAGGAAGAACCACTGAGAGGAACCAAGACTCAAATCCAAGAAAACAAAGAAGTAGGACAAGTTTACAAGACAGATTGGACCCAGACGTCGAGATCATACAATCATACAGAAGAAAGATATAGGAGATACACCAGTGAGTGATGGGGAAGTCTGTCAGGAGAAGATCTAGCAGATCGAAGTCCTCTACAGCATATCAGATATGAGAACCGTGGTTCAATGAATCATCCTCAACGTGTCCTGAAATCCGCTGAGTGCTGTAGTTTACGGCAGCCGGTCAGATACTCCTCCTTATTCCGCAGTTTCGGATGTGCTGCAGCATCGCTGTGGAAATTGACGGTGGAACTGGCAGCTGGACAATCTCTCTTCTGGGTGTTTTTCAGCGGAAGGGCTTTATAAAGACATGCAGATGGATAACTTGATCTGAACCCGTTCACGGAGTCAGTATATTGAAATGGTATAGGTCTTTATCTGCATGGACATTCGGACACTTGCCTCATCCTAGCCCTTGGTGTACGTGCATGCAGTACATGTAATCTTTAAGTCTCGATGCCAACTCATGGGGCAAGCAGCCGAACCAGAGGGACTTGGACTGAACTAGAACTTTCTGATGTCATTTGTTGAGGCCTCAACGATTTATCAGATGACACCGCACCTAGTTTTAGGCTTAAAAAGCTGCTGTGAGTGGCTACTTTTTATCTTGAACCTACAGGAGAGGATCTGAAGGGGATCCTCTGCCACAACAGACCATCTGAAGACCACTATGAGACTCAGAAAGTCAGCCTGACCTTAGAGACTTGGAACTGCTTTCACTACATTCATGTATTTTTTTTTTTTCTTATAATCAAAATTGACCAGCATTTTTTCATCATTAAACTGGCAAAACTCATTTCAGACTCTGTCTTCACTTGAATGGACTTTTTCACCAAAAAAGTCCACATAATACCACTGAAATTATGATTTTTAATACCATAAAAAATAAACCAATTAAATAAATGTTTCAACTTGAACGCATTTTCTTACTCTTAAAATAAGCCTTTGCTGGTAGCTGGTTTCAGATGTTCTAGCTGGTCTTTGATGGTCCAGATGGCTGAAGGCTGGTCATGCAGACAGAAACATGTCCTATAGATCTGTAGGTACACCTATATGTAATGTGAGATGTCAAATGAGATGTCAACCATCTCTTGACCATCTTAGTTTGTGTTGTAGTTGGTTTCGGTCATGCTGGTCAGCCGGCTTGGACTTGGCCTGGTTATGGTTAGACCTGTAGTAACTACAGGTAAAGCGGTTCTAGGGTAAGGTATAAAGTGAAAGGCAAAGACACACGTCATTTTCAATTCCAGTTTGGGTCACATTAATATATGGTATTGAAATCTAATGCATATAATTTAACAGCCAGATTGGGATTTGTACAACTTTTATGTCAGTGCAACACAATGTTCCTCATAAATGCTCACTAAGGAGAAGTGAAAGTGGAGGAGACCCGTGATGGAGCTTTTTAAATATTAGGGGCGATGTCTGTTCACGTACTCTGACCTGGTTTAAAGGACCGGGCAAATTTGGCCGGTGGAGGATGAGGTTGCAGCATCACTTCTCCATAGCTCCTGTGATGGTCTGGGAGTGGACCTTTTGTGCATCGTGTGTAGGAGCAGGAACTGTTCAGATGATGGTTGGCTGTAGGTCGTTTGGTGAGAAAAGAAGTACCAGTCTAGTCAGGAGACTCAGTCTGACCCAAGCTGAGGAATAGCCTGGCCTGGAGCTCAGTCTGCAGGACCGTTACTTTGTTGATATCTAACCTGACATTTGCAGGTTTTCCAAATTGCAGCTGTTTGTAATTGCGCTCCCTCTTTCCTTTGTGTGTTGAGCTCCGATGGGATGTGTACAGACTGGGTACAGCCTGGTCACCCTCAGTCGCAGTGTGATGTAATGGTGTGAAATTATACGGAGCGTGTGCTGGAGCGCTGCTAGTTTGCATCGTAGTGTCGGGGGCATTGCGATGCGATGACTGTGCTAGGGATATGAATATATTGTAACAGTTGCCGTGGGGACAGCTGGCATGTCAAAAGGATTTCAAGGACGTTATGGACGTAGGTGATTCTGCTGGTTATTCTTTCAGGCCACTTAACTTCTAAACTTCTCACTTTCTCTCTTCTCTTAGAAAACCTTGACTGGAACTTCTGCTCCGTACATTTGGTCCTCTGTCAGTCGGTGGATGAAATGTTCTCAGAAACGTCTTTCAGAACTTGACGAGGCATTTGAGAAGTCTTTTTATTCGCTCCAAAACCAGATTCGTCCCCAATCCGTCCTCAAATCCTTCCTTCGTGTTCTACTAAACTAATGTTGTTGTTCTACAGCCAACACTTATTGAAATACGATTGTGACTCAGAGACGAAGTGAGTCGTGTTGAAACACTGGACATGTCTGGGATCTCTGATAGTCAATGTGTTGAATGTGGACCAACCTCAGGATTTAAAACCAGGGTCTCCTGGCATGTCTTGGTGCAGGTTCCACCTTCATTGGTCTTGTAGACAGAGCTGTTTTGTTAGAATGTAAAGGGTTGTTGAGACAGTATCAATGTTATTTATATTTGTAATTGTTAGTGTCTAACGGTGGTTCTGGTGTAAAGAATCTGGTCATCTGGTCTTTGTTTCTCTCTACAGTGCTGCATTTGTGTCCAGTGCATTGTATACAAGTCAGTGCTCCTGAGGAGATTCAGGCAGTGCGTGGAGAGACGGTCACCCTGTCCTGTTCCTTCTACTCCACCAGTCGCATCACCAGCTTATTCTCTGTGGACTGGACGTTCAGACCCCAGAGCGGAGGCCTCGCAAACACTGTGAGTTTCTTTTTGACCCCTTCTAGCAGAAATAATATCAGAAATAATCATTACGCCTTTGCTTATACGTTCACAATGCTGTAATCATCTGCGCATTCCCCCTTTGGGTTCCTGTAGAGAATCTGGATCATATAACATGGTCCTATTAGTGTATTACAGTGTGTGGATCATATGAACATTATAGAGCATTATAGAGCGCCCCCTACACTTCCTTTTGTGTATTACAGTCTGTCAGAATGAGCGTGTGGATCATATGAACATTATAGAGCGTTATAGAGCGCCCCCTACACTTCCTGTAGTGCATTACAGTCTGTCAGAATGAGCGTGTGGATCATATGAACATTATAGAGCATTATAGAGCGCCCCCTATGCTTCCTGTAGTGTATTACAGTCTGTCAAAATGAGTGTGTGGATCATATGAACATTATAGAGTGCCCCCTATGCTTCCTATAGTGTATTACAGTCTGTCAGAATGAATGTGTGGATCATCTGAACATGATGGAGCACTTTATACATTAAATTTAATCCAGAATATAATCAAAACAGTCTAAATATAAAAACATACAAATCTCTCTCTTGCAGTTCAGTGTTTTCTCTGCCCCATGACCAGCAATCCTGCCTATTGTGTCCACAAAGACTGATGTCAGAGCAGCTAATTTCTTAATGTCTCCCTTAAAATTTCAGAATTCCATGCCTGGGGCCTGCTAGAGCGCCCCTTATCAGCTTTTTATCATCAGTTAAGGTCTTGATGGAAAGGAAACATGAGTGGACTGCAGCGAGTCTGTTGTGAGAGTGTGTGAATGTGTGTTGAGAGCTCTTGGCTGAACAGAAGGTGCAGGCCTGACCACATCCTGAGAGCCCTCTCTTTTCAGACCGCTTACCTCATGTGAATTATTCACTAAAGCGATATGACTCTATATGAACGCATATGAGGAGCGATTCTGTCTGAGATGACTCAGCTCTTCTCCAAAAAGAAGCTCAGCGATGGAATTAAAACCTAAAGTAATCTCTGGATCTGCTGGCTTTGCTAATTCTCTGACTTTATTCTCCTCCTTTCACCCTGATCTTCAATGATCAGGACCCCACAGGACCACCACAGAGCAGATATTATGCCTGAAGGACATTAGCCTGATGTACCAAACATCGCTTTTCTGGTTGAGACCTTTATTTAGCTGCTCTTGCAGATTTTCCTGCTTCTGTTTGAATCATTTCAACCTAGTCATTTTCACTCTGGATTTGGAACCTCCCTCAGCATTTCAGGTTCAGCGCATAAATCCACAACCAGGCTGGAGTGGCCGGCTGGCACCGAGCGGCCACCACTTTAAATATTCATTAGACTGTATTGATCGGGGGAGCTAAGGGCTGCAAGGTGTGAGTGACAGAGCTCAATAGAATCACATTTAAAACACAGGGGAGAGGGAGGGGGACGGGGGAGACATTGGAGGCCTGTATGTAAATGAATAGGTGGAGAATGCAGGTTAATGCAGGTGTAGGTAGAAGAGGGCTAGGTGTGTGTGTGTGTGTGTGTGTGTGTGTGTGTGTGTGTGTGTGTGTGTGTGTGTGTATGAATGTATGCGTGAACACGTTTGAGATTAAGCTACACTTTTAAAAAGAGTCTGTGAGGTCAAGTGTGTTTGAGAGTGAGTGTGACGGAGTCAGTGAATTTGAAAGTGTGTAAATATATTTGACTGTGTGTGTGTTGGAGAGCATACAAGTGTGTGTGTGTGTGTGTGTGTGTGTGTGTGTGTGTGTTTGAAAGAGTGCAATGACTTTACTCAAACAGCCACTCTCCATAATTAGCTCTCAGTGGAATGATGTCATAGCGTAGCTGTATTAGAAGGATGGATTCATATCTCTCTCTCTCTCTCTCTCTCTCTCTCTCTCTCTCTCTCTCTCTCGGGGTCGTTAGAGGTAGGTCTTCTTTACATATCTGAATTCATTTAGAGTGGTGATTGAAGTCAGGTGTTTCAGTACGGCGATCAGGTGTGAGTTAACGAGAGCCTTCCATGTTTCAAGACCAAATGTTTGTCTGGTGAAGATCTTCATGGCACACGTTTATGGAAGTGTGCTGACACTCGACCCCAAACCGACTCGGAGCTCATAAATGGTTATCAAAGCTCTATAGACTGGAGAAGCTGGAAGACTTTGGAATCCACCAATCCACTGTGAATCAGATGATCTGCAAAAGGAGGAAATCCACCACCATAGCTGCCTGCTGCTCCACAGGATACTTAAGCAGTATTCCCAACACCATTCCATAAGCGAATTGCGGTTTTCCTCTGGGATTAGTAAAGTATTTCTGATTGTGCTTAAATTGTTTAATTTGGAATGCCTTCAAGTAATCGACAGCGATCGATACTGATCTGTATCAGCCCCAAAAACACCATTTGGTCAATCTCTGTGCTGTACTCTCCACAACGATAACTACTGCCTGTCTGAAGACCACATGGGTAAGGAGTATCATGGTCTGGGGTTGCTTTGCTGCCTCATATCCAGGACAGCTTGCCATGGAACCCGTGAATTCTGGATTGTACCATCAGATTCTACAGGAGCAAGGAAACCACCCAAAGCATCAAAGTACGTCTACAACGAGTAGTTAAAGCAGAAGAAATGGAACATTTTGGAACAACCAAGACTAATAGGGCTGTTTAGAAGGATTTCAAAAGAGCTGTTCATACAAGGAAGCCCAAGACATCCCTGGACTCGGATCGAATACCAGTTCAATTCTTTCTTTGATTTTGGCCTCATATTCCAGTGTTTATGGACAGATCAAGAATCTTGAGTATCACCAGTGATTGCAGCTGCACACAGCAGTGTGTTGTCAAGCTACCAACACAAACATCTTCATAATGGAAGCAGGAGATCTACTGTTATCCTCAATAAGCTACAAAGCCCAAATACTTTCCGTGGTCCTTACAAGGAAAAGAGATCATCCCGATTCTGTAAATAAGATGCACAATCTTATCTTATCTAATCTTCTCTAAGTATACTGTCCAAAGTGAAACCTGGAAAAGGTTGATATCCTGGGCACCTGGATATCGTGGAAATGTGAGCAGTAATCTCACTTGTGCCGATCCTAAATCCGTATGTGGAATAAGCGAGACACAAAAGTAATTCCTTTATTCCCATAAGACCAACTCCGACTCCCTGAATCGAAGAGATCAGTCCGTGATCACATGATGACACACGGGCCACTCGAGGCTGACGCACTCATTTCTTCTCAAAGGAGATGATCCACCAAGATGTAAGTGGAGAACATTGCTGATGATCGAAAATGCCCGGCACTGATTCAGGACGCTTCCTGAGATGTTTAATAAAACACTGCCAGCAAAGTTACTGGAATTCTTGTCTCTCTCCAGTAAAAACTCCTTTTTTCAGACACACCGAATAGGGATCCTGGTTGTACATATGGACGTTCATAAGCCTGAAGACTGTGTTGTATAAATGTCTGTACTAATGATTATGATTTAGTGGGGATTTGAATCATTTTGCTCAGTATATGCACTGATAACACATAGAAGACCACCTCTTTGTTTCTGCTCTCATTGTCCGTCCTATCAGCTCCTCTGATCATACAGGAGCTCTTTGTGGTTCTATAATTCCAGACTGTAGTTCTTCTCTTTCTCTGCATTCTTTATTCTCCTCATTTCATCCTGATCTTCAATGATCAGGACCCCACAGAGCAGTGCAGTGCATTGCAAAGTATTCACAGTGCTCCACTTTATGCTTATTCCGTGATGTTACAGCCTCTTTCCGAAACGGATTCAATTCCTTTTGTTTGTAATCTTGGCAATTTATTAAAAATAAAACACAAAAATAGAACGTGTACATAAGTTTTCACAGCCTTTGCTCAATACTTTGTTGAAGCTCTTTTGGCAGCAATTACAGCCTCAAGTCTTTTTGGCTCCTGTTTTTGGGAAGGTTCTCCCATTCTTCTTTGCTGAACCTCTCAAGCTTCATCAGGTTGGACGGGGAGCGTCGGTGCACAGCCATTATTAGATCTCCATAGATGTTCAATCAGGTTAAATTCTGGGCTCTGGCTGGGACACTGAAGGACATTCACAGAGTTTTCCTGAAGACACTTCTTTGTTATCTTGGCTGTGTGTTTAGGGCCGTTGTCCTGTTGGGGGATAAACCTTCATCCCAGTCTGAAGTCCAGAGCACTCTGGAGCAGGTTATCATCAGGGATGTCTCTGTACATCACTGCAGTCGTCTTTCCCTCGACTCTGACTAGTCTTTCAGTTCCTGCTGCAGAAAACCATCCCCACAGCATGATGCTGCCACCACCATGCTTCACTGTAGGAATAGTATTGGTTAGGGGATGAGCAGGGCCTGGTTTCCTCCAGACACAATGCTTGGGATTGAGCCCAAAGAGTTCAATCTTTGTTTCTTAGATAAATTTGTTTCTCATTGTCTGAGAGTCATTTAGGTGTCTCCACCTTCCGTCTGGCCCCTCTACCATACAGGCCTGATTGGTGGAGTGCAGAAATAGTTGTTCTTCTGCAATGTTCTGATGAAAGTGTAAATAAACAATATAACTGTCATTGATATCATCTGTGATCAACACCTCTTCTCAGGTGAATTGAGATGGAATTGTAACCACCTCACTTTCTGGGGCTTCTGGAGTTGGAAACCTGCTTGATCTTCTAATTAATTTTCATGAAATAATGAATTTAATTTTCTTTCATTTATTTAACTCATTATCTCACTGTTCTCTGTTGGCCCTTTTTAATAGATCATTATGGAAACAAGTCACCCCTCTGAGTCAGTTCTTAATTAAGCATTTACGGGGTGAAATCTTAAGGGGTATTTCTTTTGCGGTTCTCAAAATAAGCACTAATGCTTGAATAGATCGTTTCTAGCACTGACGTAACGGATCATTCGATGCTCTGCCCGCTAATGTATTCTTACATAACTACTGTGTCTAGGTTGGATAAGCTTCACAGAACACCTCCATCTTCAGGTTATTTACAGTCTGACCTTTGCATGGACACACTGTTTTTTATTCTCGTAGGGTCGCAAGTTTGTTTTAAGTATATGCTGGTATTTCAGTGACTCCACTAGTGAAATGTACCACTGGCTGCAGCACAAACCCAAATCATGATCCATCCACTCCAGTGCTGAACAGTTGGAAATGTGCTTAAAGGGCATCCATCTTGATTTTGTAGTGAGGACTCAGGAAAGCTTTCTCCTGATGATCATATTATTGCAGGAGTCACTGCACAGTGGAACAGTGTCCCACCACTCCAGAGTCTGATTGTCCCTGAAGGTCTTTTACTGTCAAACAGGGGTGTTGGATTGTCCATCAGTCCTACCAACAGCTCTCTCTGGTCCAATGCTATTATGAACTGAGGAAACTGCTCCCTGACAACACCTACTATCTCATAGTCTCTCCTGCTTTGTGGGCATCAGTTATGTTGATCTTCAGTGTGTTTGGCAGCTGCTTAGAGGATCTCATTTCTCCTGAGTAGTGGCTCCAACACTGCTGTTCATATTAAGTAGTCCACATGGAAAAGCCAGAAGCCTCTTGGAACAATGTTCTGTGGATAGATGTTTCAAAATATTTTCTTGTAAATGAAAAGTGGTTCAGCTTCATGAAACGCGTGCCAGCTGTTAAGCATGGGGGTGGCAGTGTCATGGCTTGGGGCTGCAGAACAAAGCCAGTCTTAGGTTTTCTGTAAAGCTAACTCTGACTCTGTTTCCCGAATCTGATGGTTCCTGCCTTCCGAGGTTATGCAGCATCCTCAGTGACCTCACCAGTGACTTCATCCATGAGCTCATTATTGACGAGAACTGCTTAGAGAATAAAATAGAAGACACGCACACATACCAGGCTTTAAGCCAAGGGTGTGGCCTTGCCTCAGACTGGCAGTGCAGTGCAGCAGTGAAACGGGTGGTGTGTGCTTTTGGGCATCGTTTAGAACAGTTTTGATATATTTATAGGACATTTTATCAAAATAAAGTTGAACTAGTGTGCCTTGCTGGGCTGCGACTGTCAAAATGTCAGGTTTAGTCCTTTATTATAGCGCCCCCTGTGAATAAATTAGTGCTCTATTTGGCGTGCCAGTCAATATTCAGAGCCCTTTTGTGAAAATGCCAATTAAACCCATCAGTTAAAGCTGCTAAATGTCAAACCAGCGATTACCTCTTCAGAGCTGAAGAGTAAATAAGACTAAACCCCACCACGTGGCCAGCTCAGGAACTGCAATGTCTGCTAATCCGTTCACTACAGACAGTTTAGTCTTGCCTCGCCCCTGGCCTTCTCTCTCTCCCGCTCTTGCTTACTCTCGCTCGCTCCATCAGTCGATCCCCAGTGTGCAGGTAGTCCATCAGATAAGCGGTCACACAGCCATAAAGCTCTGGCACTCCGTCCGTCTCCTTCTCCCCCGGCAAGCATTTCACTTCAGCTGTTATTAAATGTCATTGAGCAATTACTGAACGGTTCAACTCTTTCCTACTGTCTACATCTCTGTCCGTCCATCTGTCTGCCTCCTTCTCTGTCTCTCTTTATGGCTGTCCATCTGCCTCTTGAGGCACATTTTAAAGTGCAAGATAGTAAATGCATTGCATTGAAGTGTTACTTACTATGAAAGGGATTATATCCTGGTCATCCCTGGAAATCCGAATGTTCAGTCCATGTCGGAAGTAAAAGACCAGTCCGCGTCCAGCAAAACAAATGTCCACTTTGTTTTTATTTTCAAAACCGTTTTGACACGTTCTCCTGTTCATCATAAAGGAGATCTACCCATTCGTATACGGGTATTTCAGCTCCTGTTTTTCAATGCAGCCAATCAGATCAGATATCACTAACATTGCCGTCCTTATTAAAATGTACGTTATACAGGGCCTGTAAGTGTAGATATTAGATGTATAACAGCATGTGTTTTGAATATACATCGTGTTCCTGCAGGTGTTGTAATATTACTGTATCAATTCTGTCTCCCCCCAGTTTTTCCACTTCTCCTCTGTGGCGTTCCCCCCGGAGGATGGTCATTTTAAAGGTCGCGTGAAATGGTTGGGCAGCCCCTCAGCAGGGGACGCATCGATCCAGCTCGTCAACGCCTCTCTCAGTGATAACGGCACGTACAGCTGTGTTGTGCGCAACCCCCCTAACGACGTCCATGGCCTGCCCTCTCAGACCATCCTCACCGTCACACCCAAGAGTGAGAGACCCTCTTTGATTTCAGCATCGTCTTAGTCTGAATGAAAGTGATAGTTTGACACATGATTACATTTACATTACGAATCCTCAGTACTAAATACTAATTCATAGTGGATTCTGAACAATTCATAGTGGATACTGAACAATTCATAGTGGATTCTGAACAATTCATAGTGGATTCTGAACAATTCAAACTGGATACTGAACAATTCATAGTGGATTCTGAACAATTCATAGTGGATTCTGAACAGTTGGATAATTCATAGCAGTTATTGTATAAATACAGTAGATGCTGAATAATTTGAAGCTCTCTCTGTCTCTGTCTCTCTCTCTCTGTCTCTGTCTCTCTCTCTCTGTCTCTGTCTCTCTGTCTCTGTCTCTCAGAGCTGAGTCTGCATTTCTCAGATGTTGCTCTGTTGTTGGCGTTTATCCTCGTACCATCAGGGCTGATAGCTCTGGTGTTATTAGCACGAATACTGTGTCCATGCTGCTCACCTGTGCAGAAAAGCTACAGCCTCGGCCACCAATCCTCTATAGAGGTCACTGATAGGTAAGCACACACACACACACACACACACACACACTTTTAGTATTACATTTGTTTAACACTTGTGTATCAGAACAGACTGCACTTCAAAAATAAGGGTGCTTCAAATGGTTCATTGATGTGATGCCAAAGAAGAACCTCTCTTGATTGCAAAATTCACACACACACACACACACACACACACACACACACACACACACACACACACACACACACACACACACATCTCTATTACAAAATTGGTTCTTTATATAAACAGAAATGGTTTGTCTGTGGTATTTGACATTGTGTTCGGAGTGTATGATGATACACTTGTTTCGTTGCTGTATGTAACTCTTAGGTGACATTTCTAATGGCTGGTGTGTTTGATCCTCTGCAGGGACGTGTACGGGTACAAGCAGCCTCCAGCCAAGCAGAGAACTCTCACATGCTATGAAATCACATGCCTGGTGAAGTATCTCACATTCTGTGTGAAGCGAATGATGAAGCGAATGTCTCAGACTGTTGGGCTTTGCAGTCTTGTTCTCAGTTTAATGAGGGCTTCTAATGGAGAATATCCGCTCTCATCCCAGTCTAATCCCAAACTGGGCCGTGTGTGTAAATGGGAGACACCAGCTTTGGCGTCTCTAACGGTCTGCTTTATTTCAGCCATCAGGAGATGTTTTTCAAATGTAAAGCTCATGGGTGGCCAAGACTCAATGATACATGTGAAGGTAGACCCAGGTTCTATTCTGTTGTGCAGATCTTTTGTGGCCAGACAAAGAGAACATGCTCAGTATTGGGTGGTGGTCATAATGTTATGGCTGATTGGTACAGAGGAGTGAAAAAAACGAGGGATCCTATCCACCCAGAGGACAGTTGTCCACAGAGAGAGGACAGCTGTGCTCTCTGGGACCCCTGGCCACAGATAACTGTGGTATCACTACAGACTAGAACTTATAACCTTCTGATGATGGAGCTTTAAGATGCACGTTGGACGCAGCTGACCAATCAGTGTTGAGGAAAAGCCTTTCAGTTTTTCTTTTTCTAAATGTTTGTGTATTAATCTCTTTCTCTTTTTTTCTATCCTGGTTCAGGACCCTGAAGATGAATATTACACTGATCATGAGAAGCAACATGTAGAAGCCATGGTGGAGACCCAGTGTTAGCTCCTGCTGGACGCTTGCTCCTCCCTTGACGTGACGTGGATAGAAAGCTGGAAAAGAAACTGGAGAGCCTGTTTTACCCCATCCTTCACAGCATGATCTGATCTTCTACTTAAGCACTTTCTATTTCTGGTCTTGTGGTCAGTGTTGACAATAAGTTGCTGTAGGAAACCACTTTTAATTCCCCTGAACCAGTGGTCCTCAACCTTTGCCAAAGGCCCATTGATTTCCCGTTCCCGACTTGAATCAGGTGTGCAGGAATTTGGAACTCTCTCCTCTTAGATCTTTATTTTATGCCCTGGTCCTGGAGGCACCCTGCTCTGCACATTTTCTGGAGCTGTTCCACTGCGTGGTACCTACACTACTGGACTGCTCTGGTGTGATCTTCATGCCAGAGCTCCAACTAATGCCCCCCAAACAGGATTTAAAATCTCTAAAAATTCGATGAACAGATATCGCCTGTTTATACCTCGATATCAATAATATGAACGATATTCCACCCAGCCGTACAAGGAAGCAAAGGGCTCTTTTCCACTGCATGGTACCTACATCACTCTACTGCTTTTATTGATTTTAGGCAGGCATAGAACCTGGTACCTGGAACTTGGTACTTTTTTAGTGTCTGCTTGCTTGGAACCGCAGTAGGAATGAAAATATGAAGTAAATCTTGCAGAGTGCTGATTGGCCCTCACTCTGTGATGCCGTGCAGACATCAGCACAACCTAGTCATTTGTAAAATGTCCAAGCAATCACATTTATCATCAGATTCTCAGTCAGTAGTGCAGTGCGGGCTCAAGGGAATACTTGCTTTCCCTGCCCCCAACACACCTGATTCAGCTAATTAGCTCATTAACAAACGGGTCACACACACCCACACACACACACACACACACACACACACACGACGTGGGACACACCCGACCCCCAGTCAAATTAAAAGAACAAATTGGGACACCCACTGGACACCCATTAACAAGCACTTTCAGTACTGCAGGGAAACCACCAAAATGTGCAGGTCAGGGTGCTTCCAGGAGCAGGGCTGAGAGTCACTGTCCAAGATAAATTACATTTAACTTTGATTTTCCATCAAAATAGTACTTTAATGATCAAAGTAGAAGGACTAGCATCTATAGCGTCAGTGTAGCTCCAAAACCGAGAACACCAGACCCGTCAAAACAGCTCACTGCAGGCGTCTCATATTGTATCCTTGGTTCCATTATGTTACAATCATTGCGAGATCAGTTTAGGTATCTTCAATTATTGGGACGTCGTGTCGGTTTTGGCCCGACGGGACTGGTTTGATGGTATTTTCTTTGTCTCATACCGTGGACCACTTTCATTAAGGCAAATTGAGCTTACTGCTGGAGTAATTACTTGCTTAATGGCGTTTCCCTGCTGAAAATGTCTTTGGAGCAGTTTATGGCAGGTCTGGCTTCCTTGCTGCTCGACTGCCAGCTGCTACCATCTGATGTTGGCGCTTCACAAATGAAAGCTCTCTACTGCACCTTGTCCTGGGATTGTCCTTAAAGGAAAACGGCTAATAATAGTAGCAGGAACCAGTTTGTTTGATCTTCACTAATACTAACTGGCCTCCACCAGTGTTTGCAGTTTTATATGAAGTATTACTTCAGTTTGTGTGGAGAACTGGAGTCCATTATACTGAAGAAACACACACGGATTCTGGCTTCCTGTCTTAACAGTCAGATTCATTGTCTTCAGGAGAATGTGAATGACCGGGCTGGGGGTCACGATTCCTGTCTGTGAACACAAAACACAATACTGTAGCTGTACCGTGATAGAAAAGACAAAACCACGATCAGATCACCAGACTGCAGTAATGACCTGTAGACTGGGATGTTCCAGCACTTGGTATTTAACTGGTTATTGTGGACAGTAACTGTCCTGACCTTTGACATGCTTACTTCTGGCTGAATGTTGATATAAAGGCGTTTTTAATGGGCAGTTTTTAAGCTCCCTTGAAATATGCAACTCGATAACACAAATCTGAAACCGAGTGAGCTTCTGAGGAAATGCCTCACCTGAAGAGTTCCTCTCCAGGTTTCCAACACTGGAACAACCACAGGTTGACACTTTGGCGTTCCTGGTGCTTTTCTTGTGTCCATGGTCCTCAGATCAGTTTCTTCTGCAAATCTGGAAGAAACACAGACGTACAGCTTGTCTCAACTCTGGAAAAATTATATTATACAAAGTGATGGACACATTTCTCCCAAACTCAAAAATTAAACTGTTGGTGTTTATTGGCAGAAGTGGCCCAAATAAGATTAATAAAATAAAAAGATTTGGTATTTATAGAATTATAGAATTATTGAAACACCATACTAATGATTTGACTCGTGATTGACAGTCAAAATGATCATGTCTGGGTTCTCTTTCTACCAGTCTTTCACTGCTATTGGGTGACTTTACTAGTATCTCAGTTTGATAGAAACAGCTTGAAAGAAGCAGCTGTTTCTGAAGCTGATTGAAGGACTGGACTCTGTAGAGATGATTTGGTATGAAATGCAGTTCT
>CM067517.1:28495335-28520335 GCA_034509495.1 Acestrorhynchus altus | reverse complement strand
GCTCTCTAATGTTCATATGATCCACACGCTCATTCTGACAGACTGTAATACACTACAGGAAGTGTAGGGGGCGCTCTATAACGCTCTATAATCCTCATATGATCCACACGTTCATTCTGACAGACTGTAATACACTACAGGAAGTGTAGGGGGCGCTCTATAACACTCTATAATGTTCATATGATCCACAGTGTCATTCTGGTTGAACAGCACACATCCTGCATCTGTCTTCCAAAACGTAATCATGCCACTAACATCGTTACTAGGTTTCACACTGTGAGAAGGCCTACTTACGGCAACAGGCGAGGCACTTGTAGCAGCAGAAATGTGAGAGCGAAGCCCGGTGACAGGCTGGGAGATTGAGTACACACAAAGCGCTGAATCCCCTGCTGGATGACTGCTAACTATAGACCATGTGCTGAGTGTTGGCATGCTTTGTTCTCTAAAATGCCAGCGCTGCACTGAGGAGAAAAGCAGGCCCACATGCACCGAGGCGCAGGTGAACAGCCTCACTGTGTTGGACCTTAAAGCCAGGCTTGTAATCAATTCATCAATAAGCTTTCCTTCAGCAATCAGAGCTCGCCGGCATCATAGCACATCTAGGGTTGTTGCATTTGCTCGGTTTTCAGCCGAATTAATTGGTCACTTTTATGCGCGAATTACTTTGATATTTACATTAAATACATGAATACATATTTACTTTGCCTCCGAGTAATATTCAATCCCCGGCAGATCTTGAAAATTCAACCAGGGCCTTCAAACACTGAACAAGAGGAGCGTTTATTAACGGATGCCTAAATATTACAAACAGAAGAGAACATGGACATTCCAGCCCCTCTAGCTCACATTCATATACAGTCTGTACAACTAAAAACCTTCGTAAAATAGTTTGGGTTCAGCAGTTAGAAGGGGTATCAAGATGTGTTCGGACATATACAGCTCTGGTCTGAAGAGACCACCCCAGTTTTGCACACAGGGGAATTTGTCCTCATGAGCACACATGCCCAGAGTGGTGGGCAGCTCTATCCACGGGGCCTAGGGAGTTAAGTGGCTTGCTTAACAAGGGGGCCGATAACGCAGGGTGGTCTCTGAAAGGCTATGAAGTCGGAAAAGCCTGGAATGCTCTCTCTGGGTTCCTGCCTCAAGTGGAGGATTTCAAATATCTCAGGATTTTGTTCACAAATGAGGGAAAGATGGAGTGTGGGGTTGGCAGACAGATCTATGAATCATCTAGTCTTGCAGAGTCTGAGCTGGCCTGTTCAGCTGAGCCAAAAGGCAAGGCTCTCAATTTACCGGTCAGTCTACATTCCAGACCTCACCTACAGCCACGGGTTTTGGGTAGTGACCAAAAGAATGAGGAGAATGGGGAGGTTGTGGGTTTGATTCCCAGGTGATGTTACAGTCGTCTGTGGCCAGTCGTCCCAGGTCTCTGTGAAGGCCCTCCCTCTCCCTCATCACTGATACCTGATGAGGGGATGATATGCTGGCCAGCACAGAGATCTGTTAGGTGAAGGAACAGAATTTGCTATAGCATTCTTCTCAAATCATGTTGAGCCCCAGTGGTGGTTCAATAGTGGCAGTTTGAGAAGATTTGGTGGAGCTTTAGGTGCCCTCCCAGAGCTGTGGGCATTATTAGGGGTAATTTAGAGTCCTTACCAGTGCAGGGGAACTGGATAATCTGGGGAAGTAGTTCTATATTGCTCTGCTCCAGAAGTAACCACAGTTAAACAAAGCCATGGCTTCTTCTCAAAGGTTTCCACCTTTTCATCTTCATTACCGCCAGGAAGATTGCACCTTTCCAAACCAAGAGAGAGAGAGAGGGGTTGTTTACCTGAGCCACTGGACACCATCCAGGTGGTCATGAATATTCATTACAGAGAAATACCCACAGCCCATATGCATCAGGGCTGAAATACAGTAAATAATTCATTGCTAGATTACTCAAACACACCTTAAAAAAAAAAGAAAAGAGCTTCATTTGGCCAGACAGGGACTCATCTGCTTTGTTTGGGAATCTGGACTCTGCAGCAGCTCCGGGTGATAAGTCCTTGTGTCGAGAGCTCACTGTCGAGCTGCGCTGAGAGGTTTTTTAATCTCCTGTCCTCCGGCCTATTTTATCAGAGAGCTTCGTTCAGTCCTGACGCCCACTTGAGCACCCCCCTCTCTTCCGTTCTCCAAATTCATTGTATGGATAAATGACTCTCCTTTGGAAGCCTCTGGGCCACATGCCACGCCCTTAATCATCTTTAATTCATGATGGTGGAATTGGCACAGAGCAGTGACCTCTTCACCCCATTATTGACCCCCCTGTACGGCTGTCTTGAATGAAGACGCTCAACTGCATGTAAAGACTCAATTGTCTTCAGGATCTAATAGTGCAGAGGTGACCTACAGAGAAGTCCCATTCAGAGCAGATCAATGTGTTGGTCTCCCTCGTGAACACCAAAACACCTCTGACCCGTTGAAGCATGGACTCCAAAAGACCTCTGAAGGTGTCCTGTGGTATCTGGCAACAAGGTGTTACAGCAGATCTTTTAAGGCCTGTAAGATGGGATGTGGGACCTCCATGACCCTGTTGTCTGTGTTGTCTGTGTCCTTCCTTGGGGCACTTTTGGTAGGTACTGACCACTGCATACTGCGAACCAGGAGCATATAGGGCTCAATCCCTATATGGTTTAGTGTCAGTGTAATAATATATCCATATATCCACTTTTTTGTTGGATGTGAATTCTACAAAGTCAGCCAGGCTATAATTTATAGTGCTCTATGGTAATTTGGAAAAGATGAATATGAATGTTGGCCAGATTTCAATGGTGGAGTTTACTAAATGGAGTGGGGAAGTGTGGTTTTCCAGTTTCTTGGACAGGAACCCACAGTTTATTTATTTTGAGCATTGAACTCAATGGCCTGCAGCGCTGACTGCAAACTAGAAGCAAACTTCAGGAGAGACTGGAATGAACATGACTGTTGTGGACTCCTGTGGGTAATGAACAATCAGTCTTTAGTTTAATAGGCCTCCAGATCAAATCCCTCCAAATCCCTCCAGATCTCTTTCACAGCTGGGCCTGGAGCTTCAATGAAGATCAAATAATTTCCTATAAAAATGGGTTGTCAGGAAATAAGAGCATCTCAATCAGCATTAACATACTTAAACATCATGATTCATAATCATTACTACTGTTGTTTTGGTTCATTGGTAGGGGTTTGGAGATGAGGAGACAGGGTTGGTTCATTGGTAGGGGTTTGGGGATGAGGAGACAGGGTTGGTTCATTTGTAGGGGTTTGGGGATGAGGAGGCATGGTTGGTTCATTGGTATATTTTTGGAGATTGCTCTGGATGGAGATTATTACCATCAGGAGGGCTAATTATGTAGTGTATTTTGACACATTGCACCACCTTGACATGTTGGTCCTTGGCTGTCATATGGGGGTTTGGATTAGCCTGCCTTACCAGTATATGAGCAGTTCTCTCTCAGAGCTTTTATGGTGTAACAGATCTCATCTTGAGATTCATTTTCAGCTCAAGAACAGCATTTCTGAGATATAAAGTGTGTTTATAAGCAAAAAACACCAAAAATGGTAGAATCATTGTAATCATTGTAAATCAAAACAATGTCATATAAATATTTAAATTCTGTTAACGTTTACATCTCAAACAAATGTAGCCTAAGATCTCCTATAAATAATTTTTTATTGCTTTGCCAAATAAAAGGGTGTCAAACTTCCGCAAAATTAGCCTAGGGTTCTAAAGGCTCATATACAGTAAGGAAATACACTTGGACACACTTTTCTTAACCTAGTACATAATACATTTGCTTGTCATACGACCCTATATGTTGATAACCTTATATGTTAATTAGATTTTTCTAATCACTGGAGGCAATTTGAGTCCCTGGTAACCTTTCAAATGATGTGGAGGTCAAGGATTGTCAGCATGAGCAGTGTCTTGTCACCTGCAAGAGAATCTCACACACTTCGCTTGATCAGCACAACACACCACTGTCATGTTGTCCTTGGGGCAGGACAGAATGGGTGAATAGTGTGAATGCTAGTGGACACTAATAGCCTCTGACAGAAATGACCACAGCCTTCTGCTGGTCGATGTCTGATCTCCTCAGCGACTCAGCGAGGCTTTGGTGATGCTACGCCTTGGCGGGTGGGTGCAGACAGAATGCTTTCAACATCAGACACTGTTCAACACCCTGGCTAAAGAGCGTCATCCCCCATGCCTACACATGATACACCTCCAGCAGTGTCTGCTTGTCTCCCTGTGTTTTGTATGCATGGTTAAGGAAACATCTGAAGTACAGTGGTGGATAGGTTTCTTTCCTATCTATCTTGTATCGTGAACTATATTTGCAGATGTGTTGGGCTGATTTCACAGCTGGTAACTATTCCAGACCTCACCTACAGCGACATAACTTATTATTGTTCAGTATCTTTACACTGAAAATCCAAAAGTCACTAGATTTCATGTTCAGTGGCTTGTCTGTTCACACGGACAGTTCTAGCCAGGCGCTGTGCCACAGTGGGTGGTAAAACCATCAATAGTACACATCTGACACAGTGGACTGAGGAATGGTAAATACTTGCAGAACTTCAGAAATGGACTATCCCGCCCATCTGTCAAACACCGTCAAGCCTCCCTCACACTGCGCCTTAGTGTCTTATGGGATAAACATATGGGTATGATGCCCCACTGTAGAAGATCAGACCTGGGTTTCTTATCCACAGCTATTTCCTATAACGCTTTTTAATTGATTTGTCTTCATGAATCCATTACAGAAAGATTTCTACCATTATAGCACAGTAACAAACAGTTAGAGCCGAACTAATCCTTATTTACAGCCGAACTAATCCTTGACTGACACTGGCTTGAACCGAGAACCCTGGTTGTGAAGGTTCAATTAGCAGTTAAGAGCACAGTTTTGCTCAAAATATTGCAATGAACACAACATTATGGGGGACATACCAGAGTTCAAAAGAGGACAAACTGTTGGTGCACATCTTGCTGGCGCATCTGTGACCAAGACAGCAAGTCTTTGTGATGTATCAAGAGCCACGGTATCCAGGGTAACATCAGAACCACCAAGAAGGACCAACTACATCCAACAGGATTAACTGTGGACGCAAGAGGAAGCTGTCTGAAAGGGATGTTGGGGTGTTAACCCGGATTGTATCAAAAAAATGTCCTTCCCAAGACAAACTGACACGGTATTGGCCGCAAAAGGAGGCCCTAGTTCACCAAACTAATCAATTATTGTAGTCTAAAACCAGGTGTTTCAGCTTCATTGTCCAACCCCTGTAGATGGCCATATATCAGACTTCTGTATGGGAAACTCCAGACTGAAAGAAGAGAGAGTGGAATTAATCAGGAGTGATTATAATATTGAACCGCGGGCAGGAACAGTGCTCATTACAAACCTAACACACTGATATAATCTCATAATCTTTTATTTGAGGAGCCGTCATTTGTTTCGGCGTCTTTGTGATGAGATAATAATCAAGTCTTCCAGCAGCAGCTCTTTTACAGAGGGGACCGTACGAGGATTTGTCGTTATATCAGTGAACCAAACGATCGTGCTTTCTGGTGTTTTCATAAGATACATTCATATTCCGTATCATTGCCTTCAAAGAGCAGCCTGGGCCGAACCTCTGTGTGGATGGGGCGGGGCTAAAATGCTGTTGGATGATTAGGCTGGTTTTTATGCATTTATGACGCAAATAAATGAAGGGTCTAAGACCCCATTTACACCTGGTCACTTCATCTGATTAGTAAATGGATTCAATCCACATGCGTGTACATTTGGTAGTCAAATGCATCTCTGGTGAGACCTAATTGCTGTGTGGGATGGAATTTGCACCTGGCCAGTGACATCCTGCATAATAAAACTCAAAACCGATGAAGTGACCAGGTGTAAACAGGGTCTGTGTGCTTCAGGGATGACACTGCTGATTGCTCCAGGATTTCAAGGCTTCCCAGGTGTGAACCACTCTCCATGGTGCTGAACCCCCCTCTCAGTGGTTCAGCATCACTGGACAGCTGGACTGGCTGTGTGACTCAGGGGTGGCTCTCCTAGAGCAAATGAGGCCACGTGACTTCGCTCACCTGAGATGCCACCGCAGCGTGGCGGTAAACCTGTGAGTGAAACCTACTCCATGTCCAGGTCTAACTTGTGTTTCTCTCTCACATCATTGTTTTGTCTCCTTCTCTCAGGTGGTTCCTGCTGGCCATCTACACAAATCTCACTGGTTCCTCCTCCACACATGCTGACCAAGTGTGAATTTTCCCAAAAAGCCCTGGAAGGAACAGTGGTTGCTGGAATGAGAGCCACAATTGGGGAGAAACCCAATCATCAGAACCCCCTTTATAGTGCAGCCAGTGATGGCATTGAAACCAACTCAGCAGCCCAGAGTCATGCCCAAAGGCATGGTTCCCTGGCTGCCCCCTCTAGCAGCATCACAAGGAATCCACTCTCTCCCACTCATACACTCACTCCTGGAAGAGACTGTAGTTGATCTCCTTGGTACCATGTTCCAAAAGTTCTCACAACTCAAGTCTAGATCAGGATTGACCTCAAGATGTGGGCCTTCACCAGTGGGCTAGTCCCTGTTCTCCTCATTGTCCTTTTACTTGACCACTGCTTCACCAGTAGGCTAGTCCCTGTTCTCCTCATTGTCCTTTTAGTTGACCACGCCTTCACCAGTAGGCTAGTCCCTGTTCTCCTCATTGTCCTCTTAGTTGGTCAGGACTCTGGTAGTTTCAGAGGACATTTTTTACCCCTGTTCCACCCCTTCTTGACTGCTCGAAGTGGCCATGTGTCAGCCTGCTCACCCCGAAGGCTGACCGCAGTAAGCATACTGGCTCCAAAGATGAGAGGGCAGACTCCTCTTTTCTTTCCACCAGCAGGTATTTTCTTATGACAGCAGATCATTTTACATGGCACTGTGCAGGGTGGCCAATGGGAATGGAGCTCATTTACATATAAAAGTCTTAAATAAAGGGGCAGTAGCCTGTTCATACTTAAGGGATAAAGGAAAGGAGGCTGTTTCTATTCATAAAACCCACACATTATATGTGGACCTCAGGGGAAATAATAAGATACAAGAAAAATGTAAAACAGGGGGTCCTTTTAGGGGCATGTCTTTGAAAGTGTTCCCACCCCTGTTGGAAAGTGAGAAGCCGCCTGGAGTGAGCCAGTACTGCTAGGAAAAAGGGGTCTCTAATTTATGCTGAAACGGATGACTAAGTTATTGCATCACACAGGTTGAGGGGTTCTTGTGGGTGGCGGAGGCTTTGGCAGAGTCAGATCACTCTGTTCTAGAATGTCGGGCAGGTGCTAGAATCCTGGACATTATAGAATCCTGCATATGGACTGGGAAGAACAGGCCCTTTCCCTAAGGAGGGGCTCCAGGCCTCGGGCATCTTTTTTTATTGGAACTCTGGCAGCTGGTTGATGAGGTGGCGGTGGAGGAGGGGGTCAACCAGCACAGACACAGGGATGATCCTGAGAGTGTGCATGTGAGTGTATGTGTGTGTGTGTGTGTGTGTGTGTGTGTGTGTGTGTGTGTGTGTGTGTGTGAGAGAGAGAGAGAGAGAGAGAGAGAGAGAGAGAGAGAGAGAGAATATTAGAGTCCATATTAGGCCTGTACTGGTTCTACTGGTAATTCTTATTGCTGTATTGCCCTTTACCTATAGAACCATAGTGCAATTTGTGGGATGTTTTTTGTATTTTGATGTAATTATTCACCAAAAAAATATGAAAAATGAAAAATATTCATAGTCATAGACAGTCAGACAGTCCAGATATTGTTATTTGTCAGATCTTAGGCTACTCAAATTTGCCTTCATTTGAGATGTAAATATTAAATAATATTTATAAATAAATTTGAACATTTTGATTACAAATGTACTTGCAGCTCCATTCAAGGCCTGAAAAACAAAGAACTCTGAACTCCTGTTGAAAATTCATAACCTGTGTTCAATGTGTTATTCACGAATTCTTCAAAGACTCAAAAAATAAAATCAATAATAAATGTAATTTATTATTTTTGTTTGTTATGTATTGGTATTATCCCTTCTCAGGACTTTCCTTCTGAAATTTGAAGAGCAAAGAAAGAGAGCAAACAGACCCTCCCTTCTCATTTTTCTCTATAAATCAATGGTGTCTTTAGCTCCACCCCCTCTCTCTGATCAGTCAGAGTCTGTATGCAGGCTGAGCATCAGCCCCGCCCCCTCTCTCTGATCAGTCAGAGTCTGTATGCAGGCTGAGCATCAGCCCCGCCCCCTCTCTCTGATCAGTCAGAGTCTGTATGCAGGTCGAACATGTACATGTAGACAGATCAGTAAACATGCACTGGAAGCTCCTTTGGCCTTGAAACTGGGATTTAATTCCAATGGAACATGAATTTTTGCTGTTTTACAGAGGACTTATTGGAACAGGCCAACTTCTTTCATTGTTTCGAGGTCCAGATCAGATGCTCACATGTTCATTTCAGGTGATGGAGGTCACTGGTCAGCATAGGCACTCTTACCAGTCTCCCAGCTCCATACAAAGCTTGGAACGCTGCACTATTCTGTGCCGTGGCAGGTTCCTCCTATAAAAATCATTAAACATTTCTGCTCTTGTGCTGCAGTCAAACCTCTGTCAGGTCCACTCTGATGGTATAGCCTCCCTGTTGTTAGTTACCCAACATTGCTGACCGGGATTTGGGAGACACTCCAACAGTCCAGTTGTCTGGACACGTATTTTCTGACCCATGTCAAAGTATTTCAGCCCTTCTTTTTGCCAACTTTTCCACAGAGCTGACTGTTCGGTTTTATCAGACCTTCCCAAGTGGCATTATAGGTTTTTGTCTTGAGAGTGGGCAGCATGGTAGCGTCACAGGTAGTGCATTTGTCACAGACATCCAAGGGCCCCAGAAAATACATGCAGTAGGTAAACTGTCTAGGCTAAAAACTCCTAGGTGTGACCTGTTATTGTAGACTGGCACCCTCTCCAGGGGGTATTCCTGTCTTACACCCAATGGTTGCAGGTAGACCTTTCACAACCATGAGCATGAAGAAGAGGACGAATGGACGAATGGATGGATGGATGGATGGATGGATGTTTGGGGGCGGTAAGGACCAGGGAAGTGTTTCTGCTGCCCGGTCCAGTCTTTCTCAAATGTAGCCTAATGTCTATCCTCTGCCTATCTTAGACGGCCAAATATTCATCGCCAGGTCCACTTCAAGTTCAGATGATTCGATTCCAGTTGCTGGCCATGGTAAAAGTAGCCCTCCCCGTTTTCCTGTTTATTCAAACCCACCCCAGCCAGGTGGCAAAACTACAAAACGGACAATTTAGTGCCAAAATTCACAGCAGTCTTGCATATTGTACAATATCATCATGCCAATGCGCAGTGACATAATTGCAATGTGGAATCCCGTCCACTCTCTTGCAGGCCTAATCCACACCCTCGGGCTTTCACACGGTCATCGACTCAACAGCGTTACCATGTGAACAGAGCTTGGAAAATGCAAGGGAAGGCTTTAATGCTGCTGAACCCCCTCCCAACCCTACAGGCTGGGAACCTGGGGACCCTGTATATATATATATATATATATATATATATATATTTTAACCCTGTATATAAATACACAAAACTGTGCACTTTTAGAGCACCTGCATTGGAACATCTATAAGAGGACCACACTGAGAACCTGCTTGCAGCCGACAAGGCCACCGCCCTGGACCGGGGGAGGGAAAAAAAAGGAAAGAATAGTGATGGTGGCAGTGGGTAAGGGGGGATTGGACATATTCAGTCATTCATAGTCTACGAATGGCAGGGAAGGGTGGGGTTAGAGCCTTAAAGAAGCTTGGGGAGAAAGAGGGGGTGGGCTACAATGGGTGGGTTCATGAGCGTGCGAGGGAGGTAGAGAGGAGAGAGAGTGATAGGAGGGGTTTATAGTGTGGCTTTAGTAGTCATTGTTAGGCGGCGTGTCTCACAGCGGACTACTGGCGGAGTGTGTGTGTGTGTGTGTGTGTGTGTGTGTGAAAGAGAGAGAGAGAGAGAGAGAGAGAGAGAGAGAGAGAGAGAGAGAGAGAGATAGGGATTGCATGTGTGTGTGTGGGCCAAGTGGAATGAGTAAAAGCATCAGACGCCTCAGCTGTTGATACAGCCAGGAGTGTGAGTGTGTGAACGAGAGAGAGAGAGAGAGAGAGAGGGAGAGAGAGAGAGAGAGAGGGAGAGAGAAGTGCAAAGGAAAAGAGAAGGCAAAGAAGGCGGAAAAAGGAGGAAAGGAAAAAAAAAGAAGGGATAGTCCAAGTATGCTGTGCTGCATAAGAAGAACAAAGCCGGTAAATATTCCCAAATCTTTTGCTGTTTCTTTTTTCCTAGAGAGCCTAGATTTGTGACTAGGGGTGTTCTTATTTTAGCAGACTTGGATGCTCAGGACTACTCTGGGTTACTCAGCTAGCCTTGAGGAAGCTGGTAGTGGTGGAGATGGTGGTAGTGGTGGAGGGGGCGAGCAGGCGCCTCCTGACACGCCTTGGTAATGTAATTAAGCTGGTGACAGCACTCTGAGCCTGGAGGAGCTTATGGCACTTTCAGACCTGGGTATCATTGCATTTGTGACAGTGTCCACTAAAGAAAATGCGGAATTCCTGGCCGGATCGGAGCGTGCACCTGAGATCCAGCATTCCAGGTGCCATTGTGATGGCTCCTTTACAGCATTTGCACGTGTTATTTCTTTTCTCCTTTGTATAGGTGATGGCAAGCTGTGCACTATTCTACTATGCATGTTTGCTTTTAAAGGCAATGCAAATGTGCAAATGCATGCATTTAAGCAATGTGTGCACTTGGAAGGCAAGTTTGAGGGTGTGAGAGAGAGAGTGAAAGAGAGGAGGAAAAAAAGGGTGGGGTGCAGACTGGCTGCACCCAAGTGGCACTTGCATGGAGCGTGCACATGCATTGGTGATTTGAAGGATGCAAAAGGGACCCCCTGGAGCAAAATCTTGGGATTTGGGCAAAACTTGCCTCGCCTCTACTTTTTTTTCCGTGCCTGTAAGTGGGAGAGGGTGGGTCCAGGGGGCACCCGGCTCCACTTACACGTGCACAAGAAAAAGACGTGAGCGTCTTGTTTAGTCTCATGCCTGTTATTTGCATGCATAACCAAGCGTGAGAGTGTGTTTTTTTGGCTTTTGCAACCCTAACAGGAGAGTGCAAGGGTTTTTGGACCTGCTGTGTTTTGCAATGCCACACCAACACCCCAAGCAAGCACATGCGCACACACACGCACACTGCATGCATGCAGGCAGGCAGTCTCACGCGAAACCGGCATGACAGTCGACGTGCCGGAAAAGTAGAGCAACGGTGAGGTCACGAGGTGCAGGTGGCAAAAGAGGAGGAGGAGGAGGAGGAAGGAGGGGGGTTTCTTTTGTTCTCACAGAGATGAAGCCGGCTACTTGGAGTGAGTTGAGGCGTGCGCGCTGGGCTGCACGTGACGTGAGCGTCCGGCAAAATCCAGGCGTGGAGAGGAAAAAAGAGAGAGGGGGAGAAAGGGCGTGGCACAAGCACAGGAGGATTCACCGCAGAGAGAGCGGGAGATTGAGAGAGGTAGAGGTAGAGAGGGGGAAGGGAGAGACAGAGAGCGACACCCTTTTTCGAATAAATCCATGCAGGCTGATCTTCTAAACATCTGAAGGATCTCTCAGGGTTCTCCATGCCTGTCTTGAGGGGCTGGGTGGTGGTGGTGGTGGGGGTGCAAATGATTTTTTCCTCCTGTCTTCCGCTTTCTGTCTTACCCCATTTGCCCAGAAATTCCCAAAGGATTCGTGTGGGAGTGGGGGAGGTGATATTTTCCCCCAGCAGTATTCCGACAAGCCGCGCTGGTCAAACCCAGTGCAGGAGGTATGGTATGGTAGTTTATGCTAAGCTGCTCTTAGGTGGGGCGGTGACTAGGTAAAATCTAGGCAATCGGACCGTCAGTACTGTCCCCTGAAAGCAGGGGTGTGGATTTTGAGTCATCAGAAGGTTATGGCTAATGAGTCATCCTATCATTGAGTCTCAGGGCTCATTTCGAGGCAGGGATGTGGTTTATTACTGTTTCAAGGCGGGGCGATATCATTTAAAGGTGGTGCCATCGGGAGTCAGGACTATGGTGAGCTATTGATCGGGAGTCAGGACTATCTCGAGCTAATGATCAGGTGTCAGGATTGTGGTGAGCTATTGATTGGGAGTCAGGACTATGGTGAGCTAATGATCGAGATTCAGGACTATGGCGAGTTAGTGATCAGGAATCAGGATTGTGGTGAGCTATTGATTGGGAGTCAGGACTATAGCGAGTTAGTGATCAGGAGTCAGAACTATGGCGAGCTAATGATCGAGAGTCAGGACTATAGCGAGCTAATGATTGAGAGTCAGGACTATGGTGAGCTAATGATCAAGAGTCAGGACTATAGCGAGCTAATGATCGAGAGTCAGGACTATGGTGAGCTAATGATCAAGAGTCAGGACTATAGCGAGCTAATGATCGAGAGTCAGGACTATAGTGAGCTAATGATCAGGAGTCAGGACTATAGCGAGCTAATGATCGAGAGTCAGGACTATGGGTAGCTATATATGGGGAGTCAGGACTATGACTACCTACATAATAAGTAACATAAATCAGAGGATTTTTTTTAGATTAGTAGTTCATTCTAGTTTGGGAGGCAAAGCTATTGCTAGAAGTTCAAGACAGGCCAGCTCATTAATTCATTTTAGTTAAGCAAGCCGAGCTACTACTAAGAGTTCTTATTGGCATTTTACCATCATAGCATAATTTGGAACATGCCTAGCTACTCGCAACTCCTTGATGGGATCATCAAGAGCAGAGCTGGCCCACTGAAGAGGTACATCTTAAGAGGTGGAACAAAACTAATCCATCCTAGCCAAGAGACAGGCCTACTACTAGGCTTCCACATTAAGCAGATCTATAGATAGATAGCTAGAACTTATTAGTCAGGCCCTTATTAGTGAGATGGTAAGATCCTTTGGACGCTCTAAAATTGGTCCTCAAGGCTGAACAACATCTCCCAGTCGTCAGAGGTGTGGTTTGTCAGAATACAAGTGGGGAACGAAATTAAAGCATGATTTAAAGCTGTATCTCCCACTGGGGTGTGGCTGTCAGCGCTATTACACCAACACAGCACCATAAAACACATGCAGCTTATTGGACACGGGCCATAAAACCTGCAGCTAAGACTTCACGCATGAAAAGGCGGCAAGGCGACAGCAGACACCTACACAGGCACCTGCAGTGTCCCAGATTTGCACACACTGACTGCATGAGCTGCTGCATTTCAGACTGTGCTGTAGATGTGATAATAGCCATATACGTGGACGTGGGAAAACAGCGAATTAGACAGATTACTTCAAAGCCATCTCCTTCTCAGCCATCATTTTAGTTTAGGCTGGTTAAACCGTGCTTCGGATCGATGGGTGTCTCTATGAGTCATCCTTTGGACCACCAGTTGATGGAGGCCTTGGTAGTGAAGAGAACCACACAGACATGGTGTGCAGTTTTCATTTGACTGAGTTTCGCTCGGTTCAGCGCAGACGGCCAGAGAATGACAAGGAGTACTATTTTTAATTACCTCAAATATTAATTAACTCCCTTAGTGCCCAGGAGACCCTATAACAAGAGGAAATCTTATCGAGATTATCGAGATTACCATGTGAGGTTTTTTTTTCTTGCTTTAATATTTAAGAGGCTGTATTCTGAATTCCTCCATCCATCTGGGGTCCACAGCGATCTCTCTGCAAGCTCTCAGAGCTGTGGATGGATGGCTAATCATCAAGAAGCAGGCCCACAGGTCCTGGATGTGTGGCTGCTAATATTAACTAGTCATCAGAATAATTACCTTCCGCAGCCTCGCCTACTGATGGTCAGCAAGTGCCACTACTACATGGCAACCAGCCTAACCTGGGATTTGAACCGGCTATCATCAGATCATAGTAGTAGCGCATTAGACCCCGTGGGGCTACCATCCAAAGAACTGCTCATCATAGGTAGGTGAGGTAATGGCAGGTAATGCTCAGGAGGTGGGAGGGCTTCTGCTAGAAATTCCGGTGGGGTTTATTCCGTTTGAATGTAAGTAGCCTATCCAAGCAGTCCTGCCAGTAGCCCCACCCATTCATAAGTGTAGTGTTTGTGACATCACAAACCCAAACTGTATACCTTTAAATGACATAATAACGCATCTCCTCCACCTCTTTACAAACACTAATCTGGTACAAAGGTAAAGTTTGCATGTTACACTTTCCATCCAGTTCTCTGCTTCTGTAAACCTACCACGAGTCAGGAGTCACTCCTATAAAATGACAGCATGCTTTATTGGTGAGAAGTGCGACCTCTAAGGGCTAATGCCTTTATTGTGCTGCTGGAAGAGCTGCTGATACAGTCAAGGCCGTGACAGAGTGCTCACGTGGAGGATGAGAAAATATATTCAGAGCTAACCTTAAAGCCCTACCCCCTCTTTAAACACCTCTGCCGTGCCTGCCTCGTAACCGCCAGGGTGAGTTATGGCTGTGTGCCGATGAAGTTGCTCCGAACACTGTGTTATCTGTCAATCATTTTGATTGGACACGCTTTCCTCTAACAGGCCTGGACTGATCGGAGCTGGACAGCTGCTCTGTCAGTCTTCATACATGGCTGCCTGTCTCAGTCCATTGATTTGAGGCAGGCACCTCCATTAGGGCAAATTGTGCCTCAATTGAAAAGCGCTCTGGTATTCCGGTGCTACTCAGATTGACCTGTCCATGCTCCACCTCTACCTGTAGCTCCTCCTCAGTGTATATCACAATACCTACATTTAGAGTTATTAATATTCACCCTAATGAGAGACTGTAGCTCCTCCCCCTCAGTGTATATCACAATACCTACATTAGAGTTATTAATATTCAGATCTGACTCGTTGAGGAGACCATTTCTGACCCTGTCGGCCTCCAGCATGTAGGCTCCCCAAGACCCCCAGCAGGTCAGAAACATTGACCTCAAATGCTTCTAAGGTGGCTCCCAGAAACCTCAGGTCAACCAGTTCACCAGACCTCATTCACTGACTTCAGGCAATAGTCCTAGATTTCCTCATAGCAGCAGAAAGAGCATGAATGTAGAGCTAGGTTTCCACACAAATTGCGAATAAGTAATATTGTGTGTGTATGTGTGTGTGTGTGTGTGTGTGTGTGTGTGTGTGTGTGTGTGTGTGTGTGTGTGTGTGTGTGCACAGGCGTCTGCTTGTTCTTTGCTATTTTCAGTACATTAGGGTGACTCTGTTCTATTGGTCCTAACATCCCAAATGGTGACGATTTAATGCCCGAGATTCGGGAAGCACGCATTACTCATCCTTGTGATAAATCACATTAATATCAGCTTTCAGACTGAATCCCAAAGCAGAGGACAGGCCAGCAGCCTGGTGGGCTTCTGGAATGCCACGCCTTAATCCAAACGTGAACACATCTCAAACTGGAATTCACATGAATTAAATATCGGCAGCTTTTCTCACTCGTCTGCTCTCGCTTTGTCCGCGTTTCACATTATCCCGCTTCCGTCTCCCTCAGTTTGATCCTTTTTCTTTAATCCGCCGTGGAACAAAGGCTCTAATAGCGTTTACCTCCGAGACGGGGGTCTGCTGGCGTAACGCACGGATGATGTCATGGTCTCGGGTGATCAGGGACCATGATGATGAGCATGATTCATGAGAAATGAGTCATTCCGTAGCGGCGGTTGTGCTACAAGACGTCACCTATTACTGGACAGCGTTAACGCGAGTGTGCAACAGGTTCCCCGTAAATGGGGGATTACTCTTTTTAGCTGCTCGCCACGTGCAGTTTAATTACTTCACGATATCACGTGATCCGATTACGAGGACGTTTACCTTAGTGATCCTGACTAAAGCAGCATTGCATAGCCAGTCATGTAGTGCCGCTGTGCAGCTGCCGTAACTGAAGACGTGGGTGTTTTTATAACGGACGGGGTCAATAGTACAAACGTTTAACACGCCCGGGAGAACACGAAAATATCATCTGATCTAATAGCGAGTGTGATGACTCTATCGATTAGTCATTGATTAAAGGTAGCTCATAGCCTAGGCAACGACAGTAACCACCATATCAAGGGAAAAGCCACCTAAAGGAGCACTTTTGGAATTTAATCTCTGTCGGACACACCCCGTCTCATACGCTCACTTACCACGGATGATCACTTTTATGTTCTCCTGTGGTTAGTAGAAGCCGATGGGCAGCTGCTCCAGCTGTCGTTTCACTAAAATGGATGGACACAATGAAACTGTATAAGGGACAGTTATAATTACATATAAAATAGTTGCACCCAGAAGGACGTGTGGGATTGCAGTGCTGTTGGGAAGGAAGATGAAGGTGATCAGGATCAATAACTGATAACTGTAGGCTGATCTGATCCATGTTTATTGATCTACTCATACAGAAGTCGTGTCTCTCGGGCGTCCGGTTTAACGCAACACGCCAGACGTCTCTGCATGGAGGTGTAGAGGTTCCTAATGGTGTCCTGTGATGATCCATCCCATGCAGCTTGAATGTTCTCACTCAGTTCTGCAGATGGTGTGGTAGGGCTGGAGTGTTGATAGAGCGTCCAATAGCATCCACACATTTTCAATCGGGGACAGATCTGGAGATGAGACCGACCACGCCGTAGTGTCTGTGTTGACACTATGAGACGTCAGCAGTAGGTGGATGAGCGTCGTCCTGTTGGAATAGTTCACCGGAGTGAAAAGGTAGAACCACTGGTTGCAGAACCTCATGAACATAATGTCAAAGTGTCTGTAATGAAGACCAAAGGTGAGCTGGCATCATAGGAAACTGCACCCACACCATGACACCAGGCCTTCTGGACGTGACGTGGTGATGACCACAGTGCCTCCATATACGGATTCGTCGGTCATCTCCACTACGACAAAAGTGGGATTTGTCACTGAAGATGACCAGCTCCATGACAATCTGGCCCAACACCATTGCAATCAGTTGATTCCTTCTAGGTGCAACTATTTTTTTAAATGATGAGCATGTTTACCTGGCAGTACCAGAAAAATCAGTTTAAAATAATCTGTAAGTAATGTTACGTGCATTTCTGTTGGTTCTCCACGTAGCAGGTTTCCTTCTGCTACAGCATCTGACCCCTGATCTATGTTAGGAGGGTCTGTTATTGCCCAGCACGGCGATAAGAATCAAAATTATTCTTGGTTCTTTTCATCACTGCAATAAAACAGGGCTCCTTTAACGGTCAGAGCAGCTCTATTACCTTCCCATTGCTTTCGTGAAGTTCAGGCACCTCATACGGCTCCCGCAGCCCATTACTGGTAAGAACCCAATAACTGGGAGGGCAACACGGGAATCTGGCCTCATTTCAGAACCTGAGTCTGCATTCAGCGAGTGAACGGTTTGAGTGTAACTGTGTGTGTGTGTGTGTGTGTGTGTGTGTGTGTGTGCGCTATTCTTTCTGTGGACTAAACTGGGACCCATCAGGGCCTAGTCATTGTCTATTATGTACAGTTACGTGAAATAGGTCACAGAGGTCGTAACTATGTTATAACAGAGCCTGATTCGCTCATCACTTCACAAATCCAGTTTGTGAGAGTGACCGGACTATTTGCACCTTTGCTTTCGCTCCCAGATGGGTAACAGTCTGCCAGGCCGCTCGATAATTCATAATTACACCCGTGCTTATTTCAAATACATGTTTTCCCTCATATATATATATATCAAATACACATAAAATATATATCATGTATATATGAACAAATCCTGCTGGTTTGATATTATTCATGCTTTTATAAATAGATATATATATATATTTTTTATTATTTAACCATTTCCTCACCGTAATGTATTGTAATTTTATTCAGACTCACCTCATCCACATGCCTAATTTCGTGGACAATCTCTTTGTTTTTATTTCTTTGCTATGGTTTGATTAACATCTCATTTCCACAGGAAAGAATAACGCTCCAGTCCAACTTTGTGTTCCCATTTGCATTGTTTATGTTATGCTTCTCCTGTATTTTTGTTGTCCATTTTGATTTTCTTCATTAGAGACATATGAGTATTAAAATAACAACGGTGCGGAAATTGGGCTGAGGACCCGAGCGCAACAAGGTAAAGAAACGCACCTCTCACCTCTCCATGTCTATGCTCCACCACACCAAGCCAGAGAAATATCAATCCAGATTCAAAACTGCTTTAAAGCAGGTTATTAATACGACACAAAAATGCAGACCAGCCACGTGGATCTAGAAGATACTATACAGTGTCATATAGTTGGAACCTCAATATCCTACCTCATATCCTCAATATCTTGTGGCTTTAATGTATTGTTTTGGACTTTAATATGTACCATCACTCATACCATCGATATACGTATGATCCATATATCAGTTTATTATTTTGTGGCCACTAGACGCCACTAAATCTTTGTCTTGGTTCATGGCCTCAATCAAACACACACATATTAATAGTTAAGTGCTGTTTTTCATCAGCGGTTAATGGCATCGTGTCTTTGGCTCGATGGTGATTTATGACATAATTCACTGCTCTCTCTCCTTCACCGTATCTGTCGGTGCCTGCTCACACACTCGAACACACAAACACACCTCAGTTTATAACCTCTAGGCCTCGGTATATTCTTTCATGGCCTTAATTCGTGGTCTTGTGTCCACGGCTTATTAACACAACAACCACGTCACCTTAACGGGGTCTGTGCTGCCTTTCAACACACTGTCTCTATATAACACCTAAAGCCTCTGCCACCATTTACAGACCATTGTCTCGGAACAGTCTTCTGGAACAATCAGCAGGAGGGTTGTGATGTCATGGCTTTATTATCGAACATAAGGCTTTGCTCCTATGATGTCATGTTCATGGTGTGATACTTATGACTTTGCAGTCGTGGTGACGTGCTGATGACTCCATTTTATGACATCGGACTTAAAGCGTATGGCTTTGCACCTGGTGATATTAAGCTTATGAGATCGCTCATGGTCACACTTACAGTTATGATCTCGTACTTATGTCGTTAAGCTTGGCTTTGGACTTACAACGGCCAGTGTGTTACATGCAGTCGTGACATTTTGCTTTAGGCTTTATCGCTTTAAACGTGCAGCCGTGTTTGATTTTGCTCCTCTAACGTTGCGTCTATGATGTCGTAACAGCCGTAAGCATGCGATGCAATGTAAGCATGCTTTTTAGCATTCACTTTAGCATGTTTCATAAACGCAACAAATACTATTATGAATGCAATTTCTTATATATATGCAATATATATCTCATATTATATATATATATATATATATATATATATATATATATATATATTTCATTTGCACCAATTGCTGACACAGATGTAGAGACGTACTGCCAATAGAAAAGGACTCACTGGAGCAGATAAGCATGATTGGCACCATGCCTGATGCCAGGTGTGGACTAGAGGGTGGTGATCGTCTAACATCCCCACTAACCTCACTGACACTCTTGTTGCTGAATGCGATCAAACCCTCACAGCAATGTTCCAGAATGTAGCGGAAATTCTCAGCTGTACAAAAACAGGATGAACTCTCTTTAATAGATTTCAGAAGAACCTGTGAACGAGCAGGCGTCCCATTACTTACCGGGGTTGGACAATGAAACTGAAACACCTGTCATTGTAGTGGGAGGTTTCATGGTTAAATTGGAGCAGCCTGGTGTCCAATCTTCATTAAGTGCACCAGTAAGAGAAGAGTGTGAAGGTTCAATTAGCAGGTAAGAGCACAGTTTTGATCAAAATATTGCAATGAACACAACATTATGGGGGACATACCAGAGTTCAAAAGAGGACGCATTGTTGGTGCACGTCTTGCTGGCGCATCTGTGACCAAGACAGCAAGTCTTTGTGATGTATCAAGAGCCACGGTATCCAGGGGTAATGTCAGCACCACCAAGAGGGACCAACCACATCCAACAGGATTAACTGTGGAAGCAAGAGGACGCTGTCTGAAAGGGATGTCGGGGTGTTAACCGAGATTGTATCCAAAAAATGTCCTTCCCAAGACGAACTGACGCTGTATTGGCCGCAAAAGGAGGCTCTAGTTCACCATACTAATCAATTATTATGGTCTAAAACCAGGTGTTTCAGTTTCATTGTCCAACCCCTGTATGTCCCTACACATCCCTTTAATACTACTATTTTGTAAATTCAGTACCATTACAGCGGAATGTGCAGTCCTCACTGTAACCTGTTGAAGGTATGGTGGATTTTGAGAACTCCTGAACCCTCTAAACCTGATGCCCCAGTCGGTTGTCCTAACCCACACCTCCTCAGACTTTCAGGCTTCAGGGTTGTTTTATTGGGTCTGGACTCTGTCCAGCAGTAAATGGTCCAGCTGAATTATGGACTTCTAGAATGAACAGCTCGTCACCCCTATTGGACCACAGTCCCAAAAGCAGTGCCAGAAGCATAGTTGGGCAAACAGACTATATATCAGGAAGCCCGTTCAGCCCTTGCTATTTTGAACTGTGCATCTTGAATTTACAGTGGACGTAGAAGAGTTCTGCTGCCGCCATTTGGCCTCTCAGTGGTTCCTGGCTCCCGCGAGTGAGGACAGAAGGAGAGGTTGTATGTGTGAACACTAGGACTGTCCATTAGAATCCGACGCCAAGTGGCATGTGACTGATGGTGAAGCGAACCTCTACGCTGTATCTCCATCATTTTACATGGTGTGGGATCTCTCAGCAGAACTCTTCTCATGGTTTCTCTAGAAGCTTATTCAGGTTAAACAGTGGTCCAGTACAGGAGATGCTGTGGATGCATTGTCCCTAAAGTTGCTAAATGCGAGCAGATGAACGCTGATGTGTGCGGGGGATGGACCGTAGGTTGCTGCTGATGCCAGTGATCGATAAATCCTGGGAAGTCTTGGGCGCGGAGCCATGCAGGAGCATAAGGAGAGGGCAGAGTTCCTGGCTGCTGGCTCCACAACCTCATGCCTCATCCAGGGGCTTCAATAGAGGTGGCTTGTTAAGCACTGAGCCAAGACCTCATCAGCCCAGTCCTCCATCAGGAACCAGCAAGCTAATAAAGAAATCAGACACTGACTATGTCTGAATCTGTGACCTGCTCACAATAGAGGACACTAATTTGAGTTGTCAAATTCTAGCCCAATTTTTGAGTTTGCTGGACACTCAATACATAGTGTCCCTATTTACTATATAGTCCACTATGTGTGGCCTTTGCCCAAAATGTGCCATATTCATGCAACAGGGCATCATTTTGGGTTAGGTCTGAATCTGGGCCTTCTTCACTATGTAGTCCACTATCCCTTTTCACTGTCTAGTGCACAATTTCTGACAATCGTGAATGTGAATGTGATTCACAATCTAGTACCCTATCTTTATTTACTATAAAATGGTTTTCACTTCATTGTGCACTTTTATGTAGGTATATGCCAAACTGTGTATATCTGAAACTGTGCCTTATTCACTATATTGAGGAATATACGTGTGCACAAGTGCACCACCCTTATTCACTATATAGTATGATCAGTTCAACTATATAGTACACTATAGAAACTTCCTGTTTCACTATGTAGTGCAGTATCCTTTGTCACTTCAAAGTGCCCTATTTTGGCTTATTTGAAATTATGCCTCATTCACTATATAGTGCACGATGCTTATTCACGACATAATTTAATATCCTTTTCACGTTATAGTGCACTATCTGAAAATGTTCACTTTGTTGGGCTGTGTCCTTATTCAATATATACTGCACACTGTTTTGGGTTCCCTCCAAATCCGTGCGCTACTTAGTGCACTATTGAAGGATAGTGGTGTCCAGGAACATTGTGGTGAAATTCCAGTGCACAGTGGACATTTCAGTTGGTGTTTTGCTCTTGTAGTAGTGTTCTAGATACACTGTTTAAATTGTTTGCGTGATAAATGTGCATATTGTATGATTTAGAGTTCATTTCTTTGGCTTCTGTACCAAAACTCTCAGGTCTCTCAGGGGTCTTAGAGCCACACTGCTTCCGGTCACCACCACCGTGCACTATTCTGGATTCGTTTCTGTCGACGGAGGCTCTCAGAGCGACTCTGTTAAACGTTAATTGTGCCACGGGTTTTAAATCAAGAATCTCAGCCGTTATGCGTACGTTTATGCAATCTCCACTCAACCTTTAGCTCCTTCATTCAATTCTGATCCCATTTGAAAGATTTCCAGTCCTAATGAAGTGCTAAACATTGTTATCGTGGACCATGACGCAGAGCGTGGAGCTGCTGCATGGGCAGGTTTCCTGCCTCGTTAAAGTCTGTCAGACGAACATGGCCTCCTGCAGAGCGTGCATCTCCACCACCGTGTTTACCGCGCAGTGTGATGTCTTTGCTAGAGCTGCTGGATGATTACGGTACTTTGGAGAAGCAATGTCGTTTTGGCTACAACTACAGAGACGCCGCTGCGTTGCACAACCACAGCATTCCAGAGCCTCCGGCTGAAGACACAGAATTCCAACAAATTCTCCTTCTCAAGTTCTACTAATCAGTAACATTATCAGACTAGGATCAAATATTCCTTATTATATTTACGGACTAAACAGCCTCAATTGTGTCGCCTCCAAAGATTGTTCTGGTATTTTACATAAAGCAGCGTAAACAGTGTAGAATGCATGCTTAGAACTTGGAACCAGTGCAGCTTAAGGTGGTAACAAGGGCCTAGATCAAGTCCAAGATCATTCCTACTTCATTTGTAAAGCAGCATTATGGAATTAGTATTTCTTGCTCCTGGTCTCACCCAACATTTGTGCCTAGAGACTCCATTAAAGGTTCTAAATGCAGAACTGTCCTGAAAAGTGAGAGAAGTATGTGGACTGAGGCAGTGGAGAAATATTAGTCTATATGCATAACAAACGTTACATCATAATTATTAAGTAAGAACGTTTTAAATAGAACAACGTTCTCCAACCTTTACACTCTTCTCAATCACTTTTTACAATTCCCTTTCCAAGAATGTTCTCCCTGTTCACACGTTTGGGAATAGATATACATTGTTCTTTCCAAAAGCTCTAGAATGCTCTTACTCTTTCACGTTGTACGCATATGTTCTTCAGGTTCACCCTGTTCTATATTGTTCTTTTTCACATACATGCTTCTAAAATACCCTTACTCCTACAACTGTTCTAGAATGTTCTCACACCTTCATTGTTCTACATGTTTTTTCAATTTTTAAGCATTGCTAGATTTCCACATTATTCAACAATGTTCTCCCAAGTCACACTGTTCTAGAGTATCCTGTTCTAGAGTACACTCTCCAGAATCTTATCCCCACTACAGTGTTCCAAACTATCCTGCCTATTCCGACTCTTCTGACACTGTAGTTTTAATTCTATTAAAGCGACAAGCCATTCACACTGATCTAGAATGTTCTTGTACATCTACACTGATCTTGTTCTTACCCACTCAGATATCATGACCAGGGTTCTAGGGTGTTCTGCTCCCATTTATGCTGCTGAATGTAGATTTTCCAACATGTCGGCAGCTTCCAATAATCATGAGAATGGGGGGAATCAAATGGGGACAACATTCTAGAGTTCTAGAGGTCATGTTCTGACCTTAATCTTCATTGTTTGTACATCAGGTGGAGAAGAACGAAGAGGCTGACCAGGAGATCAAGCAAGATGGTACCAAACCAGAAGACAAAGCCCATAAGGCAGCCACCAAGATCCAGGCCAGCTTCCGGGGACACATAATCCGGAAAAAAATGAAGGACGACGACAAAGAGGAGGACAGTCCTGCTGCTCCGGAGGAGTCAGCAGAAGCGGCCGAGGCGTCCGCGGATGCACCCAAGGATGGAGAGGGCGAGGAGGAGAAGAAAAAGAAGGAGGAAGCTACTTCTCCTGCCACGGAGAAGCCAGCTGAGGAGGCCAGTGAGGAGAAGGCCAAAAGCCCCGTGGCTGAGCCGCCCACCAACTCTCCGGCCGCAGCTGACGAAGCCAAGGCCGAGGCCCCGGCGGCAACCTCGCCCTCAGAACCACCTGCCAAGCAGGAGGCCAAGGAGGAGACCAAGGAAGCGGAGAAACCCGGAGAAGCACCCACCGAGGCCGAGAAACCTGCTGAGAATGTAAGCGCCGACAAGAAGGAGGAAGAGGAGAAGGTGGAAGCCAAACAAGCCGACGTGCCTGCCGCTGCTAGCGAGACAGCTGATTGTGAGGAAGCAAACCAAACACAAGACAACAAAGGTGCGTCAATAAAGACAACAGAACAACAAACAAATATGAACCAGTTATTATACACCTTTACCAGCTTCACCCGAACCATCCACACTGAGGGGTAACACCTTAAACATAACGCTGTTATGTAACACTGACGTAACACTGTTATGAATTCTTATGACGGATTATGTCCAGTCATACATTTTACGGCTAATTTTTTATGACAGATATGATTTTTAAATTGTTGTTATTACTTACTATTACTAATCTTGAGGATTTAAAAATACCACTGCTAAATCCAATATCCATGATGTATCACTCTGCACAAAGTTCCTCACTCTCCCTTTGATGAAGGGTCTGAGATCACGCTTCTTATCAGTAGGTGCAGAACATCCAGCAACCACGTGAGAAATCCAGTGCATTGTGGAGCTTTCTTAACAAAATAGCATAGAAGGTGTAAAATACAACAAAATAAGGTGGCTAGTGTTAGTAGTTTGCTGAGTTTAATGTGGCTCATGTCCTTAGTTAGTGTAGCTGGGTGAACAACGTCATGGGTGTTAACATTGTTGCTGATTTGGGCAGAAAATGGTCATTCAAATGGTTAGTATTTGAACTCTTTGGTCAGAAAATGGCCACAAAGTTGAAATGAAGCTCATTTTTACAGCTGAAATTCTCTGTAAAGAAGAACAGATGAATGGACAGATCTGAAAATGACACCACAAGATCGATCTCCATCCCCTCAGTGAAGCTGGTGCTGCATCGGCGGCGTCGGGCCTTTTCAA
>CM067517.1:28320335-28492835 GCA_034509495.1 Acestrorhynchus altus | reverse complement strand
TGCCACAATGAAATCCAATGGTCAATATGAGGGAATTGAACCCTCATAGCACCAAATTTAACAACCCTGCTCCCCGTTCACACCTGGAACCTCCTAACTCTAATGAGTCACATGACACCAGGGAGGGATGATGGTACCACTGTACACAATTTAGACACGTTCACTGTGAGGCATCTCACTTACGTTGCAGCTACTTGGACACTAATGGCTGTGTGTTGAGTTACTTCTATACAAGCTGTATGGATTTCATTTCCCTAGTGTTGTCCAATCAAAAGATATAATATGATATGTGAGTGGTGTGTGTGTGTGTGTGTGTGTGTGTGTGTGTGTAAACATAAATATATTTGCATTAGTGGTCATTATATGTTAGTTGTTAAAATAATATGTTAAATTAATTTATAATTGTTACAATAATTCATACACAATTACTCAGAATTGTGGCTAATTTTGATTAAATAATTAATTCTTGATAATTAGACAGTAATAATAATAGTTATATACATTTCTTTACACAAAACATCTTTGAATTGTGCTTGAATTCAACTCAAAACTGACAAATCTGAAGTACAAAGTATCGAATTCAGTTGATAGTATCATACAGTTGAATGTATAAATGTATAACTGGAGGGATGTCAGCTCAGTTTCTTTGCCTCTGCTGCCATCTAGAGGAAGCTCTCTGAGCTTCTGATTGCATATATAGACTTCAGTTATATCTGAATTTATACAGCGAGATAAATTCTATAAATATATAAATTCTATAAATATATAAACGATATAAAATAATCAAGCTTAATAAACGGTATTCAGTAATAAATGATAGCTGATACTGAGCTGGTACCTCGCATCGCACACTCAAGGACACAGTTCAGTTTTAATACAGCAGTGAAAAGCACTGGAAATAGAACAGTGGAGAACTCACACGAGAACCTACTGGTTCTGCCCGATGCCCATCGCTGAGTGTGGGCTCGAGGGGTATCAAGCCCACTCAGGACAGATGGAGCTGCATCAGATACCTCTGGGATGAGTCGGAGTGCCAGAACTAATCATCCGACATCAGTTCCTAACCTCAGGGATGAACACACTGGGCTGAATGCAATCAATTGGTCCTCATAAAAATGTTCTTCTGAAGAGTAAAGGGTGTTTGGTGACCCAACCTCCAGATATCGTGTCACGGGAAAAGCTGGGAGACCTGAACTTCACCAAACACTTGACTGAGCAGGTAGGTTTTTGCAGGTTTGTCCAATTTTAATAATCATAGATTTGACAGAGAATCTGCCCCCTGGGGTCAATGCAGGTAAAGTGGATCAGAATATGATGACACACTTTGATGCTATGATGTCAGACCATTTCTGTAAAATATGAGGGTTGTATTATAGCCATCAATATGGAAATAGGTGCTAAGATCCTTCAGAAAGACCAGAGAACGAAAGAGGCTTTAGGACTCATCACGTGCACCATTTCTGACAGTAGTAAAGGACCTATTACTTCTGTAATGCAACCGAATAACCTGAGTGGTTGAAGCAGGTGTGTTGGGAGCAGGAAAAGCACTAAAACGTGCAGAATAGGGGGTCTCCTAGACCAGGATTGTGAAACTGATCCAAACAACAGTATTCCACAAGACCACTAGGGCCAGATGTGATGCAATCTGTTGGTCAGTCCTGCCTGTCCAGCTCTTATTTGTACAAAAAGATGTGTCTTTTTTTTTAATCCAACCTCTGGATCTGTGGACTCAGCTTCTTTGGTCCACCTGGCGAGGCCTGTTCCGAGTGGAACCCCTCCTAGAAAACCTCAGTATCGCAATGAAGGTGCCACAATGAATATCCAATGGTCAATATGAGGGAATTGAACCCTCATAGCACCAAATTTAACAACCCTGCTCCCCGTTCACACCTGGAACCTCCTAAATCTAATGAGTCACTGTGAAACTGATCTAAACGACACTATTCCACAAGACCACTGCATCTCAAGGCCAGATGAGATGCAATCTGTTGGATCACATTTATTATGTGAAAGCCTGCAAATTATTGAACACAGTCACGGTCAAAACATATTTGTACCCTGAAGGAACCATGGAGTCATTCAGAATGGCAGCGGGTCATCTTCAGTTACAAGTCCTGGTTTTGTCTTGGTGGAGATGACCAACTAATCTAGGTCTGGTGTCATATGGGTGCAGTTTCGTCTGATGCCAGATCACCTTCAGTCTTCGTTCCAGGCACGTTCACAGACCAACGTGACGTCAATGAAGTCCTGCAACCAGTGGTTCTACCTTTTCTAAACACACTCCGGTGCTCTGTTCCAACAGGACGACGCTCGTCCATACACCATCGGTCTCATCTCCAGACCTGTCCCTGATTGAAAATGTGAGGGGTGCTATTGGACGCTCTATCAACACCTTAAACCCAACGCTGTACTGAGAGACACGACTTCTGTACGTGCAGATCAATAGATACCGATCAGATCAGTCTAAACATCTAATCATTCATTGTTCCTGCTGACCTTTATCTTCCTTCCCATAAGCACTTCCGTTTGGGTGCAACTATTTATTTGATGATGAGTGTCCACGCTACTCCAATGCGCTTTTAAACTGTTGATCATTTTTCAGCTTCAATGATTTGTTTACACATAAACCCTAAAACTTGATTAAGTGAAACGATGGTTCTACATAGAACCACGACTCAGAGAACTATCTGAATACATAAAGGGTTCTTGACCCAGTGAAACCTTTAGTAGATGGTTCTTTGTTGACCCGTCCAAAATAACTCTATGCAGCGCCAACAGAGGTTCCACTATTGTTACGAGAACCATTTAGAACCTTTTTGAGTATATCTATACCAAATATCCATCCCATCCCACATTCCCCTCTACATTTACGACTTGACCGTAGCTATGTACTTAGTTTTCACAGTTGGTTTTTTTTCACGTGGTATAATTCGTTCATTGGTAACATTAAGATCGTAAGAAATAAAGGACGTATTTCAATCCATTTTCAAACACAGCACGTCAAATTCAAATGACTTTATTTCATTTTCCGAACATTTCATGGGTACTTTACAGTACATAAGGTTTTTAGAAATTGATTGCAGTAATCTTAAGAGTAAACCAAAGCCATTATAAAATGTTCATTGCATTGAAATGAGGGTGCAGAAACTTCTTGGAATTTACTACCAACATGAGAAGTTCGAAGGATGACGTTCCCATTTCCAGGAGCACTCTATAGCCGAATAAGGTTCACGGATACAGATGGAAAAGAACTGAAAGTCCTCTTGAAACCTCAGTTCAAAGAAATTTGAAAAAAAAAAAAAAAGAAAAAGGTAGAGGAATATGGAAGCCTACACATAAAGCATCTCTTGTTAGCTGGACGTCCTGGCTGGAAACCACAGCCATGGGCAGAAGCTTTAATAGCTTGCGTGAGTGTCATAAAATAAGAGTACACACACATATACACAGTTTTACAGTGGCGTTCATCTGCTACGATACACATTGCGGTCACATTTTAGAGCAGGAGGATCTGATTGCTACTCAAGACTGAGTGACAATGGTTCGTACAAAACCTGGGCCTCTTCCGAACGGTCGGAATATTAGTCTAAAGGGGAACGCTAGCCCTTCATGTTCTGACTGCTTTAGGACATGGCCTAACCTACTCTAAAGTGTGACGGTCCAAGAAGTGGTCTGTTCTCGTCACACACACACACACGCACACGCACACGCACACACACAGCAGGAGGTGAGTAGGAGGGTGTAACAAGGCATCAGGACTCTGGTGGAGAATGTGGGCAGACTAACGGCATGGTCAGTCGACTCAAAGGGGCCTTGGGTGTGGGTGGGACCAAAGCCGTCAATGCTGCACTGAACCATCAGCCTGCTGGATGCCGTTTGTGACTGAATACACATGTTAAAAGTGATACGAGATACAAAACATAAATGCAGGTCAAAGGAGAGAAAATGTCATGTTCTTTAACTTTGTGTTTTGGCAATAAAGCATGTAGGTGTTCCCATTTCAATGCTAACATCTCCATAATGGAGGTCATTACATTCTATATAAAAAAGGACAATAGGAAGGGACCGGCGATCTAGCTGTTGTCCAACAGGTCATAATAGTGTTAAATTATTCAATATTAATATTAAAAGTCTTTAGTTTTGTACCCTAATCATTTTTTAACACTTATAGGGCACCCCCGGAGGTGCCAATGATAACTACAAGTTAATCCTCAACAAATTCACTAGCCTATTAAGAAACATGGACGTAATATATTATTATTATTATTTTTTATATATATATATATTTAAGGACAATGGATTCAAGTAGATATATACAACATTAATTGAAATGGACGACAAAAAAAACCCCCAAACAAACAAACAAACAAAAAAAAAAGTAATGCTTTCTGAGATTTTCGTCCAAATTAAATACACAGGAAAGAAGGATAAAGAGAAAGAATAAAAAACAAGCAAAGCATTCATTGGTGTCATACATTTCAGTCTAAAAGTCACACACAGATTTAGCCGTATGGTACATAGTCCACGAATGGTGGATGATAACTCGGAGCGGATGGAAGTAGAGGAAACAATAACAGGAGAGTTTTTCACAGTTCAAGTTAGTGACCAAGAAACCAGCCTGACTTGCTTAAAAGACCTGTTAATCTGCTGTAGTTTTTACAATCAGGATCCTTTGTTCAAAGTGAAGTGATTATGACAGACCACCATTTCCACTTGTGGATAAAAAGAAAATACAACAACCCCTCCCCCCCCATTACTGTACGCATCTCTCGGCACATGCCACGCTTCCCCAACAGTGCAACAAGAGATTCCAAAGACTTTTATTTTAAACAATCTCATAATTCGCCTTCATTCTAATCTGCGTCATTCATTTCACCAGGAAAAATCTCGTCCAGTGATAAACTGCTCAAAGCTTTATGAACTTTTATACTCTGATGATATTATTATCCGACCTCCAATTTACAGATTAAAGAAAAAAATCCCAATGGACACAACTCTACTCTCACCGCAAATGTGGTCAATTATTGTAGATGTGAAGTCAGAGACAGGAGCTCGTCTTGCCACAGCAGTGCTGCTGGTGTGTTTAAACCCATCAGTGTCACCGCTGGACTGAGAATAGTCCGCCAATAAAAATCTGCTCTTCAGTTTTGCTCGGAATGAATCAGAATCTGTTCATCTGTGTTTTGACCACAGTGTCCTACTGTTGCCGACAAACATGGGCCGCATTTCGCGCTGCATCGCTGAGCCTAATGACTGCGTTTCTTGACTAAAGAGGAAAACTGAGCAAATGCAACCTTTCCACAAGTTGCCCTGCAGTCCAGTTGTTTGCTTCCTCAAACATCCCCTTCAAGAAAAAAATCAAGTTTTGAAGCTCTAGCTTAGAATGGTGGACTGAGCTGGTGAGGGACTCTCCCACCAGCTGGCTAAGATAAAACCCAGCTAAAGCAACTGTATGACACTTTTAATGCTTCCAGCTACAGGTTTAACAGGCTAGTGGACGAGTACTGTAAATTTTGGCATCTGATGTGTAAATAGTGATTAGCACACCATTATAACTATTATTGTAAATAGCACACTAAAGCTACGCTGCTCGAAAAGTGGAATAACTGGCTATTTTCCATTTGGTAATGCTTAGCGCTGGTTGCTGTAGCTTATACAGTACGTCTTCCTGCTGAGAAACGGGCATTTTTATTAGTTTATTTATTCACTCATTTTACACTAGTTTTCTTTACGTTACACATTTGGCAAAAAAACGTAGACACTTCGGGATCGTGGTTCGGGATTCTTATATCAAAATGAACATTCAGTAGTTATATCAGAATATCTGGGTTGATTGTTGAGCGACGCGACTAAGAGTCGATTTGAACTCCTGCTAATGTGCAAAGTTCTCTGCTCGGCTTGTTCTCGAGATGGTGTGAGAAAAGAAGAGCCAAAGAAACCAACGTAAATAAAAGAAAAGAAACTCCAGGACGGTGGAAAACAAGGATCTGAGGAGCAAAGATAACATTTATTGTATCCTAAAATGAGCACGGTCGTCTTCGTACTTCCTCTCAGGTGTTCCTTTTCTTTTCTTTTGTTTTGCACTTGTTCGACACTGACTCGCGATAATAGCCCGTCCCGTTCCTCTGCTTTGAATTGTAAGTGTACCTAGTTTGGCGTGCGTGGAGGCACGGTTCGTTCTGAATGGTAATGCAAACAGTCTGGGACAGAGAGTAAGGAGGAAAGAGAGAGAGAGAGAGAGCGAGAGAGTGAGAGAGAGAGAGAGAGAAAAGAGAGGGGGAGAAAGAGGGGATGAAGAAGAGATAGAAAGAGAGAAAGGAGGTGGGGTGGAGTACGAGTGCAGCGCTGAGTATTAACACTTGAGTAGAGTCAGGAGGAAGGGCAGGACGAGGAGCCACATGGACTGAGAGACGCATGCCGAGCCATTGATGTCCCTTCCAGTTCCAGGTCCTTTAAAGAAGAGGAGAGAGAGACAGGTCAGAATGAGTTTAGCCTATAAGAGGTTTCTCTGACGTTGCCTGTGGTGGTCACGGAATGAATTATCTCTGGAGCTTCACGGCCTCCAAGTAAAAACGTAATTCAAAGTAATTTCGGCTTCCTAAGTGTTAATATGGCAGGGTTGCAAGGAGAAAGCCGCTGCTCTCCATATGCAGTTTCTTAAAGATCACAGCATAAAAACCTTATCCCACCTGTGAAACGTGGTGGTGGTACTATCATGTTCTGGGCCTACATCTGGGCCAGGATGGCTTGATATCATTGATGGTGCACTGAACTCTGAATTTGGATCGTGCACCAAGACAACGACCCTAAGCATACAAGTTACACAATGACCCAGTCAAGGTCCTGACCTTCATCCAATAGAAATGTTGTGAAAGGATCTGAAGCAGCAGTTCATGGGAGAAAATCCACCAACATAACAGAGATGAAGCTGTTCTGTATGGAGCAACGTACGGCTAAAATGACTGCATGACTAATTAACAGAAATGTTTAGTTGCAGTTATTGCTACAAGAAGAGGGTCACACCAGGTGCTGATATTTAATATTGAATCACTGAACAAATGTTATGGTTATATATTATTCTAATTTAATTTATGAATCGATGCAAAATATTATAAAGTTAATAAACTTTCAAGCACCTCTATAGTATGTAATATAAGTAAATATTATATATAAATTAAGAAAAGCATAATATATAATATAAATATATAATATAATATAATATAATATAATATAATACAATATAATATAATTTTATATAATATAATATATAATATAATATATAATTTTATATAATATAATATAATATAATATAAAATAATATAATACAATATAATATAATATAATTTTATATAATATATAATATAATATAATATAATTTAATATAATATAATTTAATATAATATAACATAACATAACATAACATAACATAATATAATATAATATAATACAATATAATATAATATATAATATAATATAATATATAATTTTATATAATATAATATAAAATAATATAATATAATATAATATAATATAATATAATATAATATAATATAATATAATAATATAAATATAACATATCATACCTTCACCTTCGCACCAATGCAAACAATAAGCATTTTCACATTTAAACATATAAAATTAATGAAGGTTAATTTATCATAATTATCTTCATATTTAATATTCATTACATGTAAAATGAATTATTTAAAACTTTTTAATTGTGGTTTTTGATCAGTATGGCTCACGCATCAGAAATCCAACTGTCAAATGATTAAATTTAGGTTAAAAGTTAATAAATAGTAAATAAAACAAAAACAATTTAAAGGGCAATTAATATAACATCACAGATCACTTTTGAATGAAGGTTTGGCAATAAATGACCCTGTTAAGGGGACTTGATTAGCAGAACATCTCCAAAACATCAAACAGCTCTTGTGGGGTGTTCGTGGTATGCACTGGTCAGTACCTACCAAAGGTGATCCATCTTGGGGTCAGACACCTCAGGACACCTTCAGAGAGGGGCCTAGCCAAAGCAGGGCAGGTGTTACTAATGTTATGCTGCTTGATTACTCACCATTGTAGGTACTGACCACCCCAAAGCCCAGTACGTTATGGGGACTGAACATGTGTTCAGAATCATTTATTGGCACAGTGACATCTTATGGTCAACGTCTGAAATGCACTATATCACCGAATGTCCCACATTCATAAAGTGAAGACCTGCTGTTTCGTTATGACACTGCAGCAAACGTATCAATCATTATTGATCGTTATGATCGGTTCGTTTTGTAAATAAGCAGACTGCTGAAATGGCTGAGAGAAGATGAAGTGTTAGATTGGAGGCAGAGATACATTGGCGGCTACCAGGTGGCTCCAGTAATGACCAAAATCTGCTTTTAAATTGACAAATTGTAGGAATGTGTGTGTTCTGACCTGTGTGTGATCTAACACTACCTGCACGGTGTGTGTGATTACTCACTGTAAAGGAACACGCTGGCGTTGTGTATTCCCAGGCGGTTGGTGGCCACGCAGGTGTAGTTCCCGTAATCGTCTTCTGTGACATTCGTGACCATCAAGATAGTACGAGTACCCACGATCTGAATATTAACGCCTTGAATATTAGACAGCCTGGGGAGAGAGAGAGAGAGAGAGGGAGAGAGAGAGAGAGAGAGAGAGAGAGAGAGAGAGAGGGAGAGAGAGAGAGAGGAATAATGGATTATTTCAGATACACCCTACTAACAAAAGCCTGATCAAAGTCTAAGTTGGGGACCACCGAGGCCGTGAAGCTCTCTCCAGTGGTCCATAGATCCATCCTAAAGGCACTTTGTCCCATAAAGTATGTTTGACGGTCAGTCACTATTATCCACTTCTTCCTGAACATCAGGGTCACAGCTTATCCAGTGCCCATGTAGAGTCATCAGGTGCCAGGCAGGAACACCCCCTGGACCGGGCACCAGTCCATCACAGGTACCACACACATTTCACACTTAGGGGCCAATTCACCAGCCATTTGCATTTTTGGGAGGAAACTGGAGAACCTGGGGGAAACCTGCACAGACACTGACATGGAAACAGTGACCTGAGCAGGAATCGAAGCCACAACCCCAGGCCCCTGGAGCTGTGAGACACATGCAGGAGCTGCGGCTTCCACTGTGCCATGCTCATTTGATTTGGCACGGTTAATAACACTGCAGAAACGATGGAACAGCCTGAAACAGTGACCCGTACGAAGAAAGAACGGAGACACTGATCTTCGCAAAATGCAGAAAAGCATAGCATTAAAAGCCCTGTTTTCTTGAACCGGTGGGCAATGAGGTGGGAAACATTAGGAACCCCTGGTCTAAGTGGTGCTCTACACATCGATGATATTTTGTATTGGACTGCTTGTGGTGTATGTAAGCAGAGATTGTCCTCACATTGCTGGAGTAAACTGTTCATACGCCTCAAACCCCTCAGCCACTGGAGGGCTCCCACTGCTCCATTCATCAAGACATTTTGACATAAACACACAAAAAATGGAACACAAAATCAAGACGGACACTGCAAACAGTGTGAAGAAATCAACCACACACTGAAAACCGTCCCAAAATCAACCACATAAACAACCTCAATGCATAAAAACCTTCCAAAAAGCCTGCCTCACCAGTTGACCAGTTGCCCATATTGTCCCTTTTGTCTTTGTGCTTGTTGTGCAGCCAGTAAAGTGAGTCTGTCTAGATCAGCGCTGTCACCCATTTTTCGGTAAAGCTGAAGCTGAGACGAGAACATAACGGAAGATGTTTGAACTCAGCGCGTATGAGCCGCTGAACCCACAGTGAAAAGATCTGACAACAGAGAAAGAATTTAGAATAAAATGCTTAAAACACTGTAATTAGGATCTGGAATGATAATTAGAGACAGAAGCGGACAAAAGTAATTAAAGCTTAGATGATCTGCTCACAAACTAGACATTTATAAACCCTGTGGAGGATCAGGAACTGTATTTATCTCTGCTTAACTCCTCTATATCTGGCAACCTCTATTAACATTCATTCTGTGTGTGTTTATCTCTATGTTGAGTGTGTTGTTTTTATCTCTGCTGAGTGTTGTTTATCTCATGTTGAGTGTGTTGTTTATCTCCCTATGCCGAAAGTGTTGTTTATCTCTATGCTGGGAGGTAAGCTGTTTATCTCATGTTGAGTGTGTTGTTTATCTCATGCTGAGTGTGTTGTTTATCTGTGTATGCTGAGTGTGCTGTTTATCTCTTATACTGAGTGTGTTGTTTTATCTCTCATGTTGAGTGTGTTGGTTTATCTCATGCTGAGGTGTTGTTTGTCTCATGCTGAGTGTGTTGTTTATCTCATGTTGAGTGTTGTTTATCTCATGTTGAGTGTGTTGTTTATCTCTGTTGAGTGTGTTGTTTATCTCTAAGTGCTGAGGTGTTGTTTATCTCTATGCTGAGTAAAGTGTTTTATCTCTATGTTGAGTGTGTTGTTTATCTCTATGCTGAGTGTGTTGTTTATCTCTATGTTGAGTGTGTTGTTTATCTCTATGCCGAGTGTGTTGTTTATCTCATGTTGAGTGTGTTGTTTTATCTCATACGAGTGTGTTGTTTATCTGCATGTTGAGTGTGTTGTTTATCTCTCTATGTTGAGTGTGTTGTTTATCTCTATGTTGAGTGTGTTGTTTTATCTCTATGCCGGTGTGTTTATCTCTACATGTCGAAAGTGTGTTGTTTATCCTATGCCGAGGTGTTGTTTATCTCATGCTGAGTGTGTTGTTTATCTCATGTTGGAGTGTTGTTTCATCCTCATGTTGAGTGTGTTGTTTATCTCATGTTGAGTGTGTTGTTTTATCTCTCTATGCTGAGTGTGTTGTTTATCTCTTATGTTGAGTGTGTTGTTTATCTCTATGCCGAGTGTGTTGTTTATCTGTATGTTGAGTGTGTTGTTTATCTCTATGTTGAGTGTGTTGTTTATCTCATGCTGGAGTGTGTTGTTTATCTCATGTCGAGTGTGTTTATCTCTACAAATGAGGTGTTGTTTATCTCATGCTGAGTGTGTTGTTTATCTCTATGCTGAGTGTGCTGTTTATCTCTATGTTGAGTGTGTTGTTTATCTCATGCTGAGTGTGTTGTTTATCTCTATGCCGGGAGTGTGTTGTTTTATCTCTATGTTGAGTGTGTTGTTTATCTCTCATGTCATGTGTTGTTTATCTCTATGCTGAGTGTGTTGTTTATCTCTATGTTGGAGTGTGTTGTTTATCTCATGCTGAGTGTGTTGTTTATCTCTATGCCGAAAGTGTGTTGTTTATCTCATGTCGTGAAAGTGTGTTGTTTATCTCTATGCTGAGTGTGTTGTTTATCTCTGGTGCTGGAGTGTGTTGTTTATCTCAAAGTCGAGTGTGTTGTTTATCTCATGTTGAGGTGTTGTTTTATCTCTTGTTGCTGAGTGTGTTGTTTATCTCCCATGTCGAAAGTGTGTTGTTTATCTCTTATGTTGAGTGTGTTGTTTATCTCATGCTGAGTGTGTTGTTTATCTCATGCCGAGGTGTGTTGTTTATCTCTATGTTGAGTGTGTTGTTTATCTCTATGTTGAGGTGTTGTTTATCTCATGTGCTGAGTGTGTGTTGTTTATCTCATGCTGAGTGTGTTGTTTTATCTCATGCTGAGTGTTGTTTATCTCATGCTGAGTGTGTTGTTTATCTCATGCTGAGTGTGTTGTTTATCCTATGCTGAGTGTGTTGATTTGCAGTACTCCTCTTTGTCGTCCCGGTACCCACTCGAATTTGGTTTAGCACACAGAGCCTCACACTGAAGGACTCTGGACGCCCACTCATGTTTCCAGAGTTTTTAGCAACTTTAATGAAAGGTGGATCTGTGAGAGAGAGAGAGAGAGAGAGAGAGAGAGAGGAGAGAGAGAGAGAGACAGAGACACAGTAGAGAGAGAGAGAGAGAGAGAGAGAGAGAGACAGAGACACAGAGAGAGAGAGATTATTGTTGTGAACACATCTAGAGCGATAGAGCAAAATCCATGAAGCAATGCAGAGACTATATCCTGCAGATGAGTGTTTGAAGGAGATGAGTACATTCTCCATTGCTTCAAGTGCCACAGCCAATCAAAACAGACCTTATTTGCATACGAGCGACGGTAACATAAATGACTGTTTATTGGCTGGAAATGTGGGAGCTTTAAAATCAGTGGTACAGAGAGCCTGAAGGCTCTTCAGGCCTCAGGAGCAGAACTCTTCACAATGCTGCAGGTTCAGTCCTCGCTGTGGGTAGAAATGACTTCCAGAGGCAGATTTAAAGGGCGCAAATGAAAGTCTTCATGAGCAGCTTGCAGTGAGGCTAAAGAGACCGAGCAGGAGGTGGACTGAAACAGAACAAATCAACTCCAGAGAAGAACGAAAGGTCAGCAGGTCATTGTAAAGGCCAGTTTGCACAGGTAAGGGCCTACAAATATGAGAGAGAGAGAGAGAGAGAGAGAGAGAGAGAGTGGTGTCTCTCAGATCGGCTTCGGGTTTAACGCAACACGCCAGACGTCTCTGCATGGAGGTGTAGAGGTTCCTAATGAGGCCCCAGATGATCCATCCCATGCAGCTTGAATGTTCTCACTCAGTTCTGCATGGTGTGGTAGGGGTGGAGTGTTGATAGGGCATCCAATAGCATCCCACACATTTTCAATCAGGGACAGGTCTGGAGATGTGCAGGTGATTCGTAGGACGTCTCCACAAAGACAAAAGTAGGACTTGTCACTGAAGATGACCCACACTCATTCTGAGCGAATGGTGACCGCTTCGTTACGACAATTACTGCAGCCTTTGGCCGTGCTGATGTGGTGTTGGCGGCAAAGTCTTCATAACGGTTCGTGTGCGTAGTCCTGCATGGTGGTGGCATCAATCATCATGGGGGTCTCACTACATAAATGGCTGCATTGTTGGCGATATGGTATGCTTGTCAGACAATCCATAGGTTCTCCATGTCTGTGGTTTGAAACGAGGTCAGGAGGTGATCATGTGATTAGCTGTGAACTGACCATTAGCCAGTTGTTTTATTAACTGTATTTCTAAAAGTTTGTGGGGGTTATTAGTTAGGATTTTCCATCGGCCGATACTCACAGTTGATTTATCACAAGGATTTATTTAACGTCGGGCTTAGCCACGCCGTTACTCGGCTTTGCACCGTAGCGTCCGCCCGCGCGCATGACTCGAAATCTCCAAATACCGCCCACTCTGAGCTCCCTGCTGCAGAAGCACAAACACACCAACATCTCCGCACGATCTGTATTATTAACATCAGTATTGTTCTCTTTACTTCCCTATCACACGTGATTCTCCGACACTCAGGGGAGAAGATACACATGCTACACTGGCTGACAGACCCTGTGCTGACCAGCATCACACTGAGTATGTGACGAGGGGAGAGAGCGCCATCTACCCACCCAGTGAGGGAGAGCAGGACAATTTAGCTCTGTGAATTATCTGTTTCTCTGCAGACCTCCTTTCACCCTGATCTTCAATGGTCAGGACCCCACAGGACCACCGCAGAGTTGTGCTATGATGTGGGTGGTGGGTCATTCTCAGCACTGCAGTCACACTGTGACCAGTGTGTGTCTACTCACTGTCCACTCTATTAGACACTCCTACCTAGTTGCTCCACCTTGTAGATGTGATGTCAGAGCTCAGACCTACTACTACTGGCTGACTTCATTACCAGAATCATCAGCATCACCAAGGTCACATTACGGTGCCAGGAGAACCACCACAGGACACCTTCAGACGTCTCATGGAGTCCAGTGGGTCGTGCTGTTTTGGTGGCACATGAACGCCTCACCTCGCCTTCATGCTCATGGATGATCCTCGACCCCAGACCATGCGACTGGTCCTTAGATGAAATCTGTCCTTTGCTGGTCAGGCCAGGACACACCGAGGGTCAGCTGTTTGTGAAGGTGGCTGGTCAGAGCTTGTGTTCCAACAGTGTCATCAAATCCTTTCCAGCAAATCTGATGGGAAGTTAAATAACACTTCAGACAAACTGCCCGTGGTGTGGTGAAAGAGAACTGGGCTGCGTGCTAATAATTCATGCGGCAGCATCTGGGAGCGTCCTTTAAAGTGAGTCCAGGCCGTGGAGATACGTTTCCATGGACAGACGCCAGAACAGCAGGTATACGATACCGGCCTGTAAATAACGTGATTCCCGTATCTTAATGAGAGTGCCGCTTCATCCTCAAACACAACACACACACACATTATTAGCGATATATTATTGAACACACACACATTAATAGGCCACACACACACATTATCACACACACACACTCAATACTGTTCTACAGGACAATCTTTCTAAAAGATCTTCAGTGAGTGTGTGTGAATGTGTGAGTGTGTGTGCGTGTGTGTGTGTGTGTGTGTGTGTGTAGGCCACTCTGGCCAATCTGAAAGCATCTTCTCCGCCTGTTCCTGCCCTCAGTCTGTGTAGGTGTGTGACGGTTCTCTGAGGATCTGTCTTAATCAGACATGCCATTAGAGCTGCCATTCTCTGACTCAATGAGGTACTGCGGTAATGTCAAGTGGGTGGACAGTGGCTGCGCTTGTGCTGATCTCAGAGCAGTTTCTCACTTTTGCTCCAGGCAAGTGAGAGGCACTGTCAACCTACATACAGACTCTGACCGATCAGAGAGAGGGGGCGGGGCTGATGCTCAACCTACATACAAACTCTGACCGATCAGAGAAAGGGGGCGGGGCTGATGCTCAACCTACATACAGACTCTGACCGATCAGAGAGAGGGGGCGGGGCTGATGCTCAACCTACATACAAACTCTGACCGATCAGAGAAAGGGGGCGGGGCTGATGCTCAACCTACATACAGACTCTGACCGATCAGAGAGAGGGGGCGGGGCTGATGCTCAACCTACATACAAACTCTGACCGATCAGAGAAAGGGGGCGGGGCTGATGCTCAACCTACATACAGACTCTGACCGATCAGAGAGAGGGGGCGGGGCTGATGCTCAACCTACATACAAACTCTGACCGATCAGAGAAAGGGGGCGGGGCTGATGCTCAACCTACATACAGACTCTGACCGATCAGAGAGAGGGGGCGGGGCTGATGCTCAACCTACATACAAACTCTGACCGATCAGAGAAAGGGGGCGGGGCTGATGCTCAACCTACATACAGACTCTGACCGATCAGAGAGAGGGGGCGGGGCTGATGCTCAACCTACATACAAACTCTGACCGATCAGAGAAAGGGGGCGGTACTAAAGACATCGCTGACCCAGATATTGGGTTATAGAGGAAAATGTTAAGGAAGGGGAAACAAGTCAGAATGAAATTTCAGAATAAAAGTTCTGAGAAGAGATAAAACTGATACATAAACAAAAACAATAAGGGATATTTTTTATTGTTGACGTTTGATTTGGACCACTGTGAACTTTTTATTATAATTATCCTGATTTCTGATATAAAGTGATTGTAGTGTTAAAAATAAAACAAAAATAGAAAAGTAGCAATTTTTGATATGAACATGGTCAAATTCATACAAATATCTGACCTCTTTTGAAAATAACAGTATCTGGTTTGTGTGATTGTCTCCTATAAATACCTTTCTAATGTTTTTGGTGAATCAAAATACATCAAACGACAAAAACATCCCACAAAATCTGCAGTTACAACCAGTATTAATTAAAACCTCATTATTACTATTATTAATTATTGTACTATATAATTTCTATACAATTCCAGTAATTATTCACCCTTTAATGCTGATTCTGCTACTAAAAGTTATTTTTCTACCATAAAAAATGTTAAAGACAATGACATCATTAGAATGACATCACAGAGAGAAGTGCTCATACAGATGAATTAATTGTGCATGTAGGTCCGTATAGGTGTGTGTGTGTGTGTGTGTGTGTGTGTGTTAGGGGGTGGGCTACAGTCCCTTTCAAAGGTCTTTTGGAAGAGCACTAAAGCCACATAAGCCCCACGGTGAGCCGAGCGCGGCTGAATAACTCTGATTAAGACCGAGTCATTCAGTGGGGCATAATATACAGCCACACAGGAGCTGTAAAGATGGGGGTCCAGAGCCGCTGTCTGAGAGGAGGCCGACAGGGAAGCACAATCACACAGCATCACCGAAAGTTCGGTGTTATTTATGCAACAGAGCACAGGAGGTGGTGTGGTGTGGTGAATAACACTGTGATTGGATAGCTCTTCAAAGCTCTCACGTTATTCACTACAACACAGCAGCCTAATTGCTCTGTTGCGTTAACCCCTTAAAAGCTCGGCCATATTTAATCTCATAAGTATAGTCACTACAACGTGGAATCGGGCATTACGGCCCAAACAGTCTCCCGATTACGGATCATCAGCTTCAGGGTTGAGTCTGTTGACTTTCCAGACCACGGGACAACCCACGCAAGCTTCAGGACTGAAGCGCACAAGGTCGTATCTCCTGCAACTCGCAGGACAACTGATCAGAAGTCTGATATCACCATTAAGAGGTCATGTGACCCAAGCTTTCCCAGTCGAACATCACCCAGAACCTCGCATCGTCTTCTTCCCACAGGGCAGACCAGAAGACCTTCTTCCATCACCCCAGAGTCCAGCTCTGATACTCGTGTACATTGTAGGTGTTTCGGATGGTGGACAACGGCACTGGGAGAATACCATCTCCGTGAAGAGTTGTGAGCCCGGGTTTCCCAGCAGAATGTCACCTAGAACATCACAATCCTTTCGTCCACTATTCTTTCCACAGGGCTGACCAGAGGATCTTTTTCCAGTTCTGATGCTCATTGTAGGTGCCTCAGATGGTGGACAAGGGTTAGCAAAGGCACTTTTTGTTGGTTACTTGATGTTTCCACAGCGGCATAGCATATGTCAGGCAGACCAGCTTGCCACGTGGGCATTCCCACTTGAGTTGGCCACCAACACCCCGCATCATGGTTCCGTAAATCTGACTGAAAGTCCAACTTCTGCCAGAAAATAAAAGCTTACCACCCCAAACTCTTGAAACTGTTGCTATGATATTGCTTTGTTGCCATGGTTGCTCCATAAGTCCATTACTGTACATTACTGGAACAGGCACACATTCCTTATCTACCAGAGAAGTTCTGGCTTTTGTCTCCATTTCAGCGATTGTTTATGACTAATCGATCAACGCACAAAGGCAAGCTGACAGCGGAACGGGTCTTCGTAACTGGGCCCTCTCATTAGCACTTTCATCCTGCATCCAGCAGACTTGGCAGTGAACATCTCATAAGTCGAGACTCCACTGGAGGCCAGCGATTTGAATTGAGCAAGAGCGAAACTAAAAAGACAGAGCCAGAGGGGGCAGTATAGCAGGCCTCATAAATAACAGCACATATCTGTGTTTCCCTTCGGTTTGACAAACTACTAACCCAACGGCAGATTACTCACCAGCCCAGACACGACACTGTCCCACAGACAAACACCAGCACTGTGATCTCCATTCATCTCTGCTACTGACAAACCAAACGCTGATTCATCACCAGCACTCGGTAGAACTCCGCCGGAGGAAAAGAGAGTTCTCCGAGCCGATGGCGCCAAACAGAACTCCTCCACGTCGTGGAATCATCCCACCATGACTGACGCATGATAGGTACATGAAAACACTACAAACAAAAGTGATGGTGGGGGATTTCAGACCCCCTTCCGCATTTCACTACATTCTAAGAAAAAGGGACCTTACTGACAGAGGGCTGGTACCTTGGTATCTTCAAGGGTTTCTTAAGTATCATATTTGTTTTTATGCATATTTGGGCCAATCGATATACTGTGATATACATGTCTGACCAAACCAAACATACCAATTTCATTCGTAATTTAATAATAATAAAAAAAGATGGAGATAAAGGTAAAGCATGTGAGTAAATTACTATTCAAACTGTGTAAATACAGTAACTAATACAGGCAACACAATCATGGGCAAGACGCTTGTCCAGAAGATGATCTTCAACCCCCTCCACAACGAGGGTGATCCACAGAAGGTCACGGCTGTCTGTTCTCAGAGTGCTGTATCAAAGCATATTCATGGAAAGTTGACTGGAAGGGGAAAATGCGGTGGGAAAAGGTGCACGAGCAACGTGATGACCAGCCTTGAGAGGATTGTCAAGAAAAGTGGACTCAAGATTAGACCTGGAGAGCTTCACAAGGAGCCGACTGAGGCTGGAGGCAGCACACCAAGAGCCCCCATGTACAAACGTCTCAAGGAAACATCAGGAACGACATCAGAAGTGTCTTACATGGACTTAGGAGAAGAGAACTGCACTGTTGCTTAGTGACCCAATGCTCTTTTCAGATGAAAGTAAATTCTGCATTTCATTTGGAAATCATGAGTCCGAGAGTTTCAAGCCAAGCTCCTACAGTCTGGAGGACGAGGGTAAAACCACAGAGTCTAAGGTTTCTGAAGTCCAGTATGAAGATCCCACAGTTTCGTAACGGTTCAGGTGATGGTGGTGGTCCACTGGTTATCAAGTCAACGGTCAACGCAGCATCTACCAGGGGATTTTAGAGCACTTCCTGCTCTTCTACTGACCGCTTTACAGCTTTATGGAATATTTTCCTTTCCCAGCAGGACTCAGCTGCTGCCCGTAGTGACCAAACCTCTTATACAGCTTATGAAATATTCAAATAATTTGACATACTGGGGTTCTGATGAGCTGGAACCCGTACTGATCAAAAGCTTTAAATATTTCACTTTATATGTAATGAATAGAAGAATATAAGACACTTTCCACAATGTTCCACATTTCTGAGAACGGTTCTATGTAGCATCAACAAGGGGTTTGATTGTTATAGAACCAAAGTGAAACAACCCTTTTGCAGTAGAGTAGAGAATCCATTTTTGATGGGAATCTCCTCTGTATTCCTACAATCATCCCCCAACTCCTACAAAGTGACAGAGTGATTTGAGGGTTCTATAATAAGTTCTATAGTAGGTTCCACTGTTGTTACAGAACTAGTATTACTATTATTTGAATTTTTTTTCTTGCTAAGAGAATGGTTAGGTGACTCCCACACACTGTGTGTGTGTGTGTGTGTGTGTGTGTGTGTGTGTGTGTGTGTGTGTGTGTGTGAGTGAGATGCAAATGGCAAATGGACCTAAATGGTGAATCATTTAGGTCCATTTGCCTGAGGTTCTGATTGGTTGTGTAGTTCCTTGCAGCTCTGCTTCAGGCTGGGTTGAACAGTGTGCAGTGACAGCTGTCTCCACACACACACACACACACACACACACACACACACACACACACACACAAGCACTCATTATTTCCAATATCTGGGATTGGTGTGTAGAGTGTCAGAGCGAATGTTGAGGCTGGGCATCACGTGGTCAGGCTGTGTCACCACTAATTACACACCCTCCGTATCACTCTCCCTGCACTCTCTGCTCACTCTTCGTGGTGGGTGATGGTGGGGGGCTGCGGCTCAGCGGGTGGAAGCTGAAACACTCAGCAGGTGATTCGAAATGCTGGAGAGGAACAGGAGCAGCCCTCATCACATCCACAGGGAACAGATACATCAGTGGATGGATGAAGGGATGAATTCTAAAAGAATACAAATGGATGAAAGTGAAATGAAGATGAATTTGAAGGAGCCGACAGATCAATGAATGAATGAACGTATTAAGAGTGGAGTGATTCAGCGAACGAGTGCAAGAATGAACAAAAGTTAATGAGTGAACGAATGAACATGTGACTGAAAAAAGAAAGAAGCAGATGATTCTTGACTGAAGGAAAGAATGAGTGAACAAATGAGTGCAAAATGAGTGCATGAATAAGTACTTTTTTAATGAATTAATGGATGTTTTGGACCAAAAGTCCAATCAGAGTGCGCTGTGGAATTCTGGGGCGGAATTCCAGGGATGACTGAACTACTAGCAGGAATAAAAAAGAGGGAAAAGAGGTGAAGTTTCCTTTATTCATCCCTGTGCTGCGTCTTATGGTCAGAAGTGCTACTCAGCGGAACAGCCACGGAAGAGGAACGTTGACAGGAAACCATTGTGTAGGCCTTTAACCTAGCTCTTACACTCTCTCTCTCTTTCTCTCTTTCTCTCTCTCTCTCTCTCACCCTCTCTCTCTCTCTCTCTCACCCTCTCTCTCTCACCCCCTTCTCTCTGATTGATTTGCACTGTTCACGCATCTCATCTCATATTCGTTTAAAATCATGCTAATGCAGGAAAGGAGCGACGGAGGGGTGTGTGTGTGTGTGTGTGTGTGTGTGTGTGTGTGTGTGTGTGTGTGTGTGTTAATGTGGTGGGGCCAAGAGGGACTGACAGCAGGAGAAAATTGAGTGCCAAATTCATTTTCCAATCCTGGCAATCACTTCATATTGTCACATACAGGAAAAAAAGGTGTAAAAAGCACTTACAGAGAGGCAAAGTGTGTGTGTGTGTGTGTGTGTGTGTGTGTGTGTGTGTGTGTGTGTGTGTGTGTGTGTGTGTGTGTGTGTGTGTGTGTGATCAACACACTTCCACACACTCCAAGAAAACTGGCCCCAGCTTTGATGACTCATTGACTTGCAGAATGGCTCTGTATTGAGCAGTCCTGCAGCCAGGCTGTGAGAACCGGTCAGTGCAGTGTCCGTACAGGCTGTTGATGCAGCTGGACCCTGTCTAATTCTGCTCGGGGCAAGGGTCAGGAAAACATCACACACTCCTGCAGGCCCCCCCTTAATGCATTACCAACAACACTGAGTAAAATGCCTTTAGCTTTCAAGACGCAGGTACTGGTGCCATCCCCCGGGCAGGTCCAGAACCAGTAACTAGGGGTCAGCAGGGAGAGCGGGAATGGGGACAGAGACTTGGGGTGGGTTCAGACGGTGACCGATACTGTTTATGGTGTTGATTATATACTGGGAATACCGAGTGTGGAAAATACGACAAAGCCCATTTATCAAGATGGAGAATACATACTGGTATCAAGGTGTGAAATACATACTGGAAACAGAATTTCTCAGGGTGTGAAATACATACTGGAAATATAATTTCTCAGGGTGTGAAATACATACTGGAAATAGAATTTCTCAGGGTGTGAAATACATACTGGAAACAGAATTTCTCAGGGTGTGAAATACATACTGGAAATAGAATTTCTCAGGGTGTGAAATACATACTGGAAACAGAATTTCTCAGGGTGTGAAATACATACTGGAAATAGAATTTCTCAGGGTGTGAAATACATACTGGAAATAGAATTTCTCAGGGTGTGAAATACATACCGGAAATACGGTTTATTAGGGTGTGGAATATGTACTGGATAAAGCATTCCTTGGGATATGGGATACGTATTGGAAATACCACTTATTAAGATATGTAACATTTAACTGTGAAGTACATACTGGAAGTACTATTTTGGGATATGGGATACATACTGGAAATATTATTAAGGTGTGTGGAATACATACTGACAACAAACACTGTTTATTAAGGTGTGGAATATGTACTGGACCTAGCATTTTGTGGAACGCAGAAAACATACTGGACATAGCACCTACCACGTGGGATGTTTATGTAAATACTATTTATCAAGATGTGAAATACATACCGGAAATGCCAGTTATTAAGGTGGGGATTATATACGCCAGATCCCAGGGTGTAGGGTATATACAGGAAGAATACATACTGGGAAAAATGGAATATATGCTATGTGCTGCAAATGGTGGAATTCATACTGGATGTTAGTATTGCATAGTGCAGGTCTAATTTGTGCATTACTGACCTCTGACTGAGTGGCGCCCACTGGTGGACAACACAGAGCCTGGAGAGGGTTTACTGTGGACGTCACACAGAATCCCAGTGCCTGCTTACATAACGCGATTCCCAAAGGGATGTGCGGGGATTGTGTAACGGACTATGACGCTGTTTTGTTGTGGAAATGAGGATATTGTACACAAGCAGGAATCAGTTTAACGTGCATCTGTGAAAATCAGCTACAGCAAGGAAATGCAGAGCACAAACGGGCCCGGGATGCAGGGTTCTCAGGGATCGTTCTCCTCCTACAGACGGTTTGTATTCCACAACCGTACGTCAGAGACGTATTAACGTCGGGTTCATGTGCTCTGGCCACAAGTGGACCATGAAGGATGAAGGATACCACACGCCATCGATTACATAACTGTACTCGATACTCAGCCATTACGATTGGATGTCCCCGGACAGCAGTTAATGCCAGGTGTGAATGAGTACTTTGAGACCCTGACCATTCCCAGTGGTGGCTCGACGGGTTACTGGTTACAGGGTTGTGGGTTAAAGACCCACATTTGCTAAGCTGCCACTGCTGGGCCCTTGAGCAGGGACCTGAGCTCTCTCTGATTCTGACCCTGCACTTTCACCCCAGCTGTCCAGACTGGGATATGAAAGGGAAGGACGGTGCTTTACTGCCCAAGACACCACGAACTCTTTTTGAAAGAATTTTCTGTGGGTTTTTCTCCTCGATTTTCAATTCCATACATGCATGAATGGAAAAGTATTTATAGGAGACCAGAACATATTTTCAGGTTCGCGATCGGGGAGGCCCGACTGCTCTGGGGGAAGATCGGGGGAGTAACGATTAGACTCCCCACTCTACAGCAGAATCTGGGAAGATCATCTTTTGCGATCACCCTGACATCAGGCAACCTTTTGTCGGGAGGAGCAGACGTAAGAAAAGGGACAGAAACCGGAGCAAGGGTACAGTATTCCGTTCTGACCTGATTTCTGATCCAAAATCCAGCTCTCTTCATCAGAGTTCATCTGATTTCAAGGCCGTAATCGGAGCAAAAAGTATGTTCTTCAGATACCTGCAGAAATACGATCGATTATAAGTGTATGTAAGCACACTGTAAGGAGAACTGTGCACTGGTCCCTGGTCTGAAGGGCTTGTTAAGGAGCTGATGGGGTGGGAGCAGGGAAAGCTCTAAGCATGCAGGGTAGGGGTAGGGGCGCCTCCAGGACCAGGGTTGAGAAACACTCTTCTAATCATTGGCCTCCAAATTCAGGACTAAATGAACCACTGTATGTACGACCGATGGAAGGTAAAGTATCGTAAGGCAAGGTCAGCGCTCATTTTCAACCCTAATATAATGGTCATGTACATCATTTCAATGGTAATTCAACAGTTAGCGGGGTCACCTGGATCAACAAGGAGGAACTTACGGCAAACGCTGACACAAGCTATTGTTCACCTCTGAATAATCCCGGTTAGATAATCATCGCTCAAGTTATTGAAACAGACTGTGTTGATGCCGAGGTGAAGGCCATTGTGTCTTATTGTCCCGCTCTCTTCTCCACTCCGATGTCTCGGGCTCGGGTTCTCCGGCTTAGCGTTATTGCTTTCTGTGAGCAAACCGAGTGAAACAAAGCAGCATATTTGATATGACATTGTTTTCATTGAGTGGGCAATAAGACCCCAGAGAACTGCAGCTGTGGACAGTATGAGCCAACACGGATCAAACAGGATTCGCTCAGTGCTCATACAATAAGATAGAATAAGTTATTAAACCGGTCCGACATCAGTGCTGTGATTCCGAAAAATAGTCCTCCTACACTCGGCCCCTACACACGTCTCAGCTCCTCAATGTGTCCTGGTCTTGGTCTCAACTATCATAAATATATGACTTGATAAATTGACTTGAAATGTCTTTCCTCCAGATCTTGATTTGGGCTTGATATGTCCTGGTTTTGGTCTTGACTTAGAGTGGACTGGACTTGAGGAGTCCTGGTCTTAAATATTAGAACGTGTTGGTCTTAGTCCTGAGCTTTAACCCTGTAGGAGGGGCTTACATTTAATTGATGATTGCGTTTGGGGGTCTCAAACTATAACAGTTCATGAAACTACCTCCACCATGTTTGAAAGCTGCACCGAAGCCTGGCTGACCTACATCGCGAGTTGCTGATCTGGTTCAAAATGGTGTTTTATTGCACCACCGAGAGGGACATCGAAGTAAGTGAATCAGTACCGTTGTGAGTGCGTTTTCAGGGGGTACAGTGAGGGCAGGTTAACACCCACACCGGAACAGAGCAGGAGAACTGGCTCACTGATGGAGACGGGGCTGCAGATAACACGTAATATGTAATGTCAGACAACAGACGGCGTCGGACGGGTGGAGATGACGGGGGCCGCGGCATGTGGTGTGAAATTGAAGCAGAGAGTTTGATCAGACTCAACAGGAGTTTCAAACGGGAGGTTGTGTTCTGAGAAGAGCCCCCCGAAGAAACACTTTCATTCATTTTATGCCAGCGGGCACTAGCAGACAAGCTTTCAGAACACACACACACACACACACACACACACACACACACACACACACACACACACACCGACATGTTTACCCTCACACACACTCACAGTGTTCTTCCTAAGTTCTTCACACACACCTGTTAGCGCCTGTGTGTTCCTCGTGTTTAAAGTCTCGACGGAGCTCCCGCACTTAGCCATTCAAAAGGACATAATTACTTAATAGAGTCAAGATGTTAAAAGGAGGAGCTTCATCTGCAGTGCTTTCTCTCGTCAAACCTACCGCGTGTTCATCCTGAAAGAGAATTCTCTGAAGGGCAGCGCTACGGATTTTCCACATTTCTCCATCATTTCGTTTTTCAGAGTCAGTCAGTCATTATCCACTATTTCTAGTCTTGATTTCAGACTTGACAACCACAAATTCGTAGACTTAACCTGGACTGACACTGACTTGGTATAATGGGCGGCAACATGCAGCTTCCATTGGGCGTGGGAAAAGTCTCACCTTCAACAAAAAGAGACAATCAGCTTGTTGGTTATGGATAAAGTCTCACCGTCAACAAAAAGAGACAATCAGCTTGTTGGTTATGGATAACAATAAGAGAAACAATCTTTTTAAATAATATTTGGATAGTGTATCCTGATTTTGATCTTTACTTGGACTAAATATGTCCTGGCCTTGGTGCCGAATGGGACTACAATGTCCCTGATTATTATAAAATCTTAATTTTTACTTGGTCAACTAGTTAACTGGTCTTGGCTAATAAAATATCTTAATCTTGACTATTACCATATTTAGTTTTTTTTGCACTTGATGTGTCTTGGTCTTGGTCTCGAATCTTGCTCTCAGTTTTGACAGTCTTGGCTTGGACTCAATGTGAACTGGTCTTTACTGGGACTTAATACGTCCCCGTTATGGTCTCGTCTTATTACAACATTTTAGTTTTTACTTGTACTCAATTCTTCTTGTTCCTGACGGGGTCTCAACTATAAAATCTTGATCTTGACTCAAACTCTGAGTGTCCTGGTCTCGGTTTTGACTCCATCTAGACTAATGGACATTGTATGTACGATTCGGTCAACCCCTGTTTTTTACTTTGTAGCCAGAGGGCCTCCGCAGATCTTCTTCTGATACAGGCTGATTTCATGATTCTTCTGCCAACTGCCACTGCGTGACAGAGTAGTGAATGATGTTCCATGGTCAGATGGCAGCAGAGTGATGCATAAGAAAGAAGGGTTATAATGATCTCCCATGTTTTTCCTCGTTCCCCTGTTCCCTCTTACACATGCCCTCATTTCTAGGAATTCCATCATGAACTTCCTGGAGTCAACTAAGCGACATAGACAAGACTGATGTTGGATGCTTCACGGAAGTTCTGTTCCACCTTAAATAAAGTAGCACTTACATTTGGGCACCAATACCACCTACAGAATGGAACCGCTGCACTTTTTTAAGGTGGAGCAGGAAAATGAAACAAGAAGCCAACTTCCGATTCACGTATACGGGAGCGTTTGATGGAACGGGCTGTCTTGTCTGCAGCATTGTTGATTAATTACACACTTCTTTTACACTTTGGGACTTTTCGACCCGCACAGGCCATCTAAGGAAGACGATTGCCACAGCTACTTCACCAAGTACGGTGTTTAAAGACCACGTCAAATTTCATGCCGTTCAGTTTGTCTTGTCTCAAAAGATCCTGCTAATTTTAGACCATTTTCTTCTTGAGCAAACACATGCCCTTGCTCTCTCTCGCACGCCCACACGTTCTCTTTCCTTTCTTCTTATGATTTATCCACTTATCAGTAGCCGAGCTGGGTTCCTTTCAAGTCTTCTGTTCCAGTGAGTGTGCGAGTGACACCACGGGGCATGTCAGCTCTGAACTTCCTAACACTAATCTCGCTCATCACATGTGCACTGAAAGCGCATTCGCAACTTCGCATCCGCACCACTTTGGCAAGAGCCCCACCCACCCTCACAATCAAACTGTCACCGTGGCTGCATTTCTTTAATTAGTCCCGTCATTCCCGTCTGCAGGTCTGTTCGGGCTCACGATCCGGACTGGCCAAAAAGAAAACGAGCAAGCCAAGGGACAGGCGCGAGCAGCAGCCAACGTCGTCGCTCGGCATCTGCACGCTCATTTGCAAGGGTATACATTATTCATGAGCATCCCTCTGCTGTGTGGATATGTGGCACTTATTTCTAACCCCCCCCCCACCCTTCTTCACCGCGTGAATGCTAATTCATGCAAAGCAGCCCGGAAAAGGGGAAAAAAGTTCCCCTTTCCAATAGCGGAAGAGAAGAATTGCCATTTAGTTCCTTTTGTCTCCGTCAAATCCCTCCTGCTTAGGGAAGTGTTTTGATGGAAATTCAACGCTTTTATCTTCAAACACATTTGACAAGAACCACCCACCCCTCCACCGACACCCCCTGCCTTTCACTTTCTTCCCCACAGTGCTTCCCTTCACACCACTTCCCTTTCTCCGACATGAATGCGTATTGAAACGAAGGCATCTGCCCTGTAGCCACGATCAGCGGCAACCAATGGGAAGAGTTTGCGTAACTTCCGAAGGCATTATAGCAAAGTATTATATAATATTCATGAATTTTCATGCTCCGTGCTGGAAATATCACCGGGCTAAAAGCCTGTGCCGCTGATTCCCGAAGAGCTTCACCAGCATGACCGCGCTCGGCGGCGAGAGCTGACTTTTACGCATCTGTAATTGAGGAAAATGAACAGAACAATGTGATGGTTTCCGGCCGTTTAAAGCACTCGGAAATGTGGCAGCGTTCACAGCCTGGAAAATGTGATGTGTTTCAGGTGAAAGACACCGACTGCACTCTTGCCTCATTTTATTGTGATGTCACAACGTCACACCCATGCCTGCAATTTCTCTGCGATTTGTAGGGTTGACGTTGCTCCTGAATGATCTAGGAAGCGTTTGGATCATATTCCATTCCGTGCCCTTCCACTCTGCTCCATTCCAGGCAATTCTATTGTAATCCTTGTTTTTATTAACATATTAATGTGTTTATTATTGTATTCCATTCTATTCAGGACGGAAGCACTGGGTTTTCTTCTGTTGCATTGCATTGGCTTTACTTTCCGTTCGAATTTCATTTCTATTCCTTTTCATTTCATTTCGATCAATTCTGCCTCATTTTATCCCACTCTGAGTCAGGCAATTCAATTCCGTCCCACTGTTGCAGTGCTCCATTGTTCTCCACCGTGCGGTGAGCCATTTATTCCACCACATTCCTTTGAATTCTGTTCTATTTTATACCCCAGTCCATTCAATTCTATTTCTCTCCATTCTGCCCTAATCTGTTGCACTGCACTGATTTCCACGGCCTTCCATTTCATTCCAGACCGTCCCACTGTATTCCTAACCTTTGCAGGCCTTTCTATTCTAGAACTGCACTGCATTTTATTCCGTCATTCCTTTCTGTCCTGTTCTACAGCATTCCAGATCACCATTCCATCCCATTCCTTTCCCCTGAACTCCAATATATTGTCCCAATATTGCAATAGCCGTTCCAATATATTTCATTTTAAATATTAATTTCATTCCAGTCTGTTGCTGTACACTTTATAAGCCTGAATTCCAACCAAATCCAATTCTACACTACAGGCTTGGCACTTTGCTCTGCTGTTTTCTTCTTTATTGCAACACACACACACACACACACACACACACACACACACACACACACACACGTGATGAGCTCGTCTCTGAGGTCAGGACTGAAGCAGGCTGTATCAGTGAGAGTGAATGTCTGAGCTGTTCATCACTTATGGATGTGTGAAGGAGCTCCAGGTCCCTATGAAGGGCTTTGTGTGTTTACCCCTGAGCTGCAGTGTATTACAGTAGACTTCCCATCCAATCCCTGCTCCCGCATTCAGAACCGCCGTGCACACGTTCCCTGCGCACATACACGCACACACATTGGCCACTTTATTAGAAACACCTACCTCGTGCCTCCCCTCACTGGCCACTTTCCATTCCGCGATGTGCATTCCAGTCTAGTCCAATGTATTCAGCTCCGTTTTTATTATCAACCAGTCCATTCTGTCCCAGTCTTTTATAGCATTCCCTTGTTTTTATTGTATTCCTATCTATTTCTTTTGTAGTGGGAGATGCAGTAGTAAAAGGGAAGCATGTGGTGCAGTGTAACAGTCTGCGGTTGTGGCTGCACCTAACAAAGACTTTTTTATGGATTTGTCCCATTTTTGATTTTGCCATTGCATTTTCCATGATTATTATTATTCCATTCCATCGTGTTCCAGCATGTTCTGTTATATCCCCTTCATTCTATCTACCTGCTCTCCGTTCCATGTTATTTCTTGGTACCTCATTGCATTCCATCCCATTCTGTTCCACACATTTCCTTGCATTGTATTCCATTCCACTATATTCCCCATTGCTGCTCCATTCCATTGTTTTCCATTCCATGAACGTGCAGATGCGGAATTTGTTAAGCTGAATGGGAATTTGTCCGGATTTAGAGTAGATGAATGGGCGGGACATGGACAGTTAACACTGGACGAAGGAAGAGAATCATTTTAGTAATATTTAATATAATGTTTAATATGTAAAAATGAATGAGAGCAAAAGTGAGAGAACACATCACACCTTTCACAGGCCAGGAACTGGAACGGGTGAGTGAGAGAGTGAGTGAGTGAGTGAGCGAGTGAGTGAGTGAGCGAGTGAGTGAGTGAGTGAGTGAGTGAGCGAGTGAGTGAGTGAGTGAGCGAGCGAGTGAGGGAGTGAGCGAGCGAGTGAGGGAGTTAGCGAGCGAGTGAGTGAGTGACCACCTACTGAACAGAAGCTCAGTATGTAAATGAGAACATCATCAGGCTAGATGATTCTTAGAAGCAGTGGTGCAGCAGAGCCAGACCACCATTCAATCCTGACAACAATCTCTCTCTCTCTCTCTCTCTCTCTCTCCCTCTCTCTCTCTCTCTCTCTCTCTCGCTCTCCCTCTCTCTCTCTCTCTCTAAACCATGTAGCTTGTCTCCCTCTCTCAAATGACAACACATACTCTCACTGTCAGGTGAGGCAGAACTGCAGTGACAGGTTGCATGTATGTGTGTGTGTGTGTGTTTGTGTGTGTTTGTGTGTGTGTGTGTGTTTGTGTGTGTGTGTCTATCTCTTGCTGTTCGACAGGAGAGGAGCATGTTCAGAGCTCACCCCATGACCCTCACACTCCTAGTGGATTTGAGGAGACATTGTGTGTGTGTGTGTGTGTGCAAGTGTGTGTGCGTCTGTGTGTGTGTGTGTGTGCGTCTGTGTGTGTGTGTGTGTGCGTGATCTGCCTCTTTCTTTATTTCTACTTTTTGGTAGAAACTTTACTAGATGCACTACTTCTTGAGTGTCCACTCACTGGCCACTTCATTAGAAACACTTTGCGCTATGCTCCCCTCACACCTAAACTCATAACACACCAACATGCTTCCAGCTACTGAAGGTGTTGTTGTATAGACTTTATTAAACGGTGGTCCTGTAGGCTCGTAGGCCTGTGAGTGTATTAGTGTTGTCATTGCGTGGTCTTCCGGGGCTGATCTGTGTTTAATTGGTCTCGACTGCCTTCTTGCCTGCCCTAATTAGACGCCTAATTAAAAGCCTGTCGTCCAAAGCCGTGCAGCCGTGCAGCCGTGCACCCCGGCAGCTCTGGGGCGGCAACAGCGGCGTCAAAACACACCTGACAGGTGCAACAAGCAAGCGCCGATCAGCGGGCCAGTTGCCAAACAGAACCTACGTTCCATAAATCAGAATCATCTACGTTTCCTAACAGCAAATAAGCACAACCTGCTTAGTTGTGCCTCAATCATCACATTAGATCACATTATCACATTGATAATTAATTTGTATTTAAATATGTAATGTGATAATTGGTAATGTAATGTAATACTGGATCATGATATGTAATGTAATGTGATAATTGGTAATGTAATGTAATACTGGATCATGATATGTTATGTAATGTGATAATTGGTAATGTAATGTAATACTGGATCATGATATGTAATGTAATGTGATAATTGGTAATGTAATGTAATACTGGATCATGATATGTAATGTAATGTGATAATTGGTAATGTAATGTAATACTGGATCATGTGACATACTTTAATGCTTTAAAGTAATGTAATGCAGAGGTGGATAATGTAACATTTCTAAAGCAGTGTAATAGTTGGTAATTCTATAACAGGTAATGTAATGGATTATAAAGTTATGTAATAATCCTAATAAGATGATCATGGTTGATAAGGTAACGTATCTAACTGGATCTGGAACGTTGTGTGAAGTGTTTGGCCAGGGAGGCGTGATGTCTGGTTGACTTCAAAGCTGAACCTTTATGACCTTTAGTGATCTTTCTTTACATCACCTGCTGTGAAGTAAAGGGCTTATCAGCTCACACACACATACACACACAATCGATCCCCTCTCACACTCCCAGGTTTCCAACAGTGATAACATGCACATACTCTCTCTCTTGCCACCCCCCCCCACACACACACACACACACACACACACACACACACACGTATAGAGCAACATACCGGAGCATGCACCTGCAACAAAAAGACCCTTGAAAACCTACACAACCATGAAGATGGAGAACCGTCAAATTGTCTGACATGCACGGAGTGACCTGACAGCCATGGTTGTGGACATAGTTGTCCAGATTGCTACAACGACCGCCCTTAACACCACGTCAACTTCGCCAAAGGCTTTTGTGCCGGACTGTCACAGAGTCACTCAGAATGGCAGCGGCTGATCTGAAGAGTCCTGCTTTTGTCTTAATGGAGACGACCAATGATCTGGAGGACAGTGGCATCTCCAGAACTATCCCTATTTTACTGAAATTCATGTAACACAGCTTTGAGCAGCGTTTTTGGGCTTGACGAACTCACAGCACCGTCGTCTCTTTTAAAGCCGAGATACAAAACAGGGCCCGGAGAGCGTTTGTCAAGATAAATAGGCAGTTTTGGAGGTCAGTGCGGCTGCACTGCCATTTACATCGGACTTTATAAAGTCTTTGATTGCCGTTCTGAAGCTCACAAAGGAGTTCTTCTTTAAAACTGTCTACAAATTTTAAACCAAACTGCAGTTTTTGAAAATGTGACCATTTAAAGTGACTCACTATAAACCGACTCCCGTTCGCTACCTTCCTACAGAGCACGACAGATGAGAAGACCGGAGTAGAAAACAGTAACAGCTTTGCTTTTATGCCCCACAGATCCCGTTAAATCCCACTAAACCTTGATATTGCTCAGAAAAAAAGCTATTTATTCCAGTGTTTAATTAGCAATCATCAATCTGTTTCTTAAATAATTATTTAATCATCGCGCTGTTATTTGTCTTTTCACATTCTTTAATTTACCTAATGACTTTATGTTGTTTGAATGTGTTTTCTTCACTCTCTGCTTTTCATTATCTATTTAATTAACACTTTTTTATTACTTATTTCATTCTTTTAAGTCTTCCCGTCTCTCTTATCCACTCAAGCGCTGCCTCAGACGTTCCTCGGATATTTTATGAAGTTTCCGGATTCCATGCTTTTGCTCACCGTCTTGCATTCCCAATGTCACCTGCCGATTTGGACTGCACGTTTCTCTAGATTCTCCCTGAATTATTGATTATTCCTGCTGACGGAGGCTGTGTTCACATTACCAGGTTGAAGTGACTCGTGTTTAATTTTTTACCTCAATGTGCCTCAAATCTCTTTTTTACAGCCTGTGTGGACATTTCTGCATCTGACGTTCTCAATAAACACCTGAAGAAATGCCTTTTTGTCCTATAATCTTTACACAGATTTCTCCCGCGGATTTAGACGTGCCTTTATAGTAATCCCCCATCACATGATGCTCCCAACACTAGGGGGAGAAGACGAGCACATGCTTCCTCTGATACGTGTGTCTCCAGCCACCACCTCGTTGCGAAACTGCCATCATTTGCATCCTTGCTGCACAGCTAACACACCAGGTCCCCGGCTCCGATGCACTGGCTGACAGACGCCTGTGCCGACCAGCATCACATTGAGTAAGAGCACCATCTACCCACCTAGAGAGGGAGAGAAGGCCAAATTTGCTCTCCCTCATTACTCTGGCTGCCAACGGCATGACCTGGGATTTGAACCCACAATACTCGGATCATAGTGGCAGCACTTTTGACTGCTGAGCCACTCTGATCCAAAAACAAAAATACAGAAACAATTTGTAGCAGATATATCATTTTCATGGGAGGTGAGCAAGGAGATCAAAAACCATCAGGACTAAACTAAAAACCAGGATTTCTGGATCAATCTGCTTTGGACGGATGAATTGAAAGTTGAGTTATATGAACACAGAACCGGAAGAAACCAAACCCAGCATTTGAGCACAAGAACCTCATACCAACTGTGAAGCACGGGGTTGGAAGTCTCATGGTTTGGGGCTGCTTTACTGCAGCAGGGTCTGGAGATCCACTATGAGATCTTTACTGAATCAGAGGAGGCTTGAGGAGACCATTTGTACAAAGAATGACAGCTAAAGGACATGGTGGAGGTAGTTTCACGCGCTGCTACATTATTTGCATGAACATGTATTTATATGTGGTGAGTTTGTGGAAATCTGGATGACTTGCAAGCTTGCACATCTGACAACAGATGTGCAAGATGTGCAAGTGCAGGTACTGCAAATGCTCGAGGCGGTGGCAGACAGTAGTGGGTGCAAAGCCGTGACCGGAGGGCTGTGAGAAAAGTCTATAAAATTAAATGTGACAACGATGACATTCTGGATGTCTGTGAAAGTGTGGAAGTTTACTGTTTTTAATGTGAGGATAATATTCCCAGAGTGTTTCCATCTGTTTTCGCGTGATGCTAAATACCAAAACACTCGTTATACAGGGTCCTGGGGTGCTGAACCGAGACCCCCTCATGGTAGATCTGGCCACACTTTGCTCTCACCTACACACACCATATATAACCCTATATTACTGCTTGTTAATACTCCCGTAATCCGGCATAACACAACCTAAAAATGTGCATTTTCTAATGAAAATGGGAATCTGTGAATGTCCAGCTTCAGCAATTCCCAGGTGGTTGCTAGGGTGTCAATTGAGGGTTGCTATGGGCTTGTTATGGGTTAGCTATTACTAAGCTCTACCAAGTAGTTGCTATCAGGTTGCGATTAGGTTGCCAGATGGTTGTTATGTGGCTGCTGTGGTATCTATCAAGTGTTTGCTCTGGGGTTGCCATGCTGTTCCAAGTGGTTACTATGGTGTGGTTGCTAAGGGAGCCAGAATGGGGGTGCTAGGTAGATGGTATGCCTTCCACACGGATGCTATGCTCTTGCATCATTGCAATGATGTTGTTGCTAGAGTGTTACGAGTTGTTGATCAACTAATGTTGATAAGGGGTTGTTATGGTATCCTGAATGGATGCTGTGCCCCCCCCACACACACACACATCCAGGGCTCCCCAACTGCTATAGTAAACAATCCAGACATCTTCAGGCCTTCTTCTGTTACTTACAAAATAAATACATTCATTAGTGAGCTGCAGCCGTCTGCCCTTAAATGCTGGAGGAAATCTAATCTGTCAGAAGCTCCGAGTCACACCCACACACACACACACACACACACACACACACACACACACACACACACACATGGTAAGGAATATCAGGAACAATGTTCAATAGAAAAACACAGTCAATAAAGCACTCATGGCACACACACTCAGCGTCTACACACCTACTGAAAACACACACACTCACCGTCTACACACCCACTGAAAACACACACACTCACCGTCTACACACCCACTAAAAACACACACACACAGCATCTACACACCCACTGAAAACACACACTCAGCATCTACAAACCCACTGAAAACATACACAGTGTCTACACACCCACTGAAAACATACACACAGTGTCTACACACCCACTGAAAACACACACACAGCATCTACACACCCACTGAAAACACACACTCAGCATCTACACACCCACTGAAAACACACACACTCCGTGTCTACACACCCACTGAAAACACACACACTCAGCGTCTACACACCCACTGAAAACACACACACTCCGTGTCTACACACCCGCTGAAAATGCACACATTCTGAACAGTGTCTACACACCCACCGAAAAACACACACACTCTGAACAGCGTCTACACACACTCTGAATATCGTCTACACACCCACCGAAAAACACACACACTCTGAACAGCGTCTACACACACTCTGAACATCGTCTACACACCCACCGAAAAACACACCCACTCTGAACAGCTTCTACACACACTCTGAACAGTGTCTACACACCCACCAAAAAACACACACTCAGCATCTACACACCCACTGAAAACATACACAGTGTCAACACACCCACTAAAAACACACACACTCTGAACAGTGTCTACACACCCACAGAAAAACACACTCTGAACAGTGTCTACACACCCACAGAAAAACACACTCTGAACAGCGTCTACACACCCACCAAAAACACACTCTGAACAGCGTCTACACAGCCACTGAAAAAAACACACACTCTGAACAGCGTCTACACACCCACCAAACACACACTCTGAACAGCGTCTACACAGCCACTGAAAAACACACACTCTGAACAGCGTCTACACACCCACCAAACACACACTCTGAACAGCGTCTACACACCCACCAAAAAACACACTCTGAACAGCGTCTACACAGCCACTGAAAAACACACACAGTCTGAACAGCGTCTACACACCCACCAAACACACACTCTGAACAGCGTCTACACAGCCACTGAAAAACACACACTCTGAACAGCGTCTACACACCCACCAAACACACACTCTGAACAGCGTCTACACACCCACCAAAAAACACACTCTGAACAGCGTCTACACAGCCACTGAAAAAAACACACAGTCTGAACAGCGTCTACACACCCACCAAACACACACTCTGAACAGCGTCTACACAGCCACTGAAAAACACACACTCTGAACAGCGTCTACACACCCACCAAACACACACTCTGAACAGCGTCTACACACCCACCAAAAAACACACTCTGAACAGCGTCTACACAGCCACTGAAAAACACACACAGTCTGAACAGCGTCTACACACCCACCAAACACACACTCTGAACAGCGTCTACACAGCCACTGAAAAACACACACTCTGAACAGCGTCTACACACCCACCAAACACACACTCTGAACAGCGTCTACACACCCACCAAAAAACACACTCTGAACAGCGTCTACACAGCCACTGGAAAAACACACACACATTCTGAACAGCATCTGCACACCCACCGTCAACACACACACTCTGAACAGCGTCTACACACACACTCTGAACAGCGTCTACACACACAGTCTGAACAGTGTCTACACACCCACCGAAAAGCAAACCGAAAACTGTTCAAAGGTACTTTATCCTCATAAAACGGAGTGCAGAGGTAAGATCCATCTGATATGAAAAGCCGATCTTTGTCTCAAAAACAGAAAACTGAGATAATCAGTTAGTCGGATCAAACGCACTTTAATCCGTTCTCTTTGAAAAGCTATGCTGTGAGTCTGAGACGGAATTTTAAGCCCAAATGAAAAACCTAATTTAGGCAATTTTCCCGTAAACCCTGAAAGCTCTCAATCAGCCCAGACAGGCCTGCTTCTTCAGATTTGCTCTGGAGCCGATATCAAATAGACTGGCTTATGGGTGTTCTGACCGCCTGACACTCTCTGATCTATAAACATGGACTACCGTACACCTCTGTTTTATAGGGAGCCATTCCCGCAGTATATCCACACAGCCACAGACGGCACGGAATGCTTATAAACACAGAATGTTGAGGCAGGAATTTGCTAAGTGGTCAACCCTTTGTAAAGCCGGGCCACCTGTGTCTGAAGACACTCCAGCAGTCAGGGAAACATGTGACCAGTAATAAATAACAGTCGACACCATGGACACCATGGAGGGAAGCCCCTGTGCCATCTTGAAACTTCCCTGGAGGAAGTGTTGAGGTCAGATGAGACAAGACCATTGTACCACCTCTTAAACATGGTGGTGGGAGCATCATGCTCCGGGGCGAAAGAAGCACGAGAGGTACCTCATAATTCTTTAGCAGAACCTCAGACCAACTACCACGACAAGACTCTATGTGCACTCACCTGACGGACTGAGCAGCCTCCAGGTGATGGAGGGATCCGGCCTGCCATTAGCGAGGCAGCTCAGCGTCACGTTACTGCCTTCATTCACACTGATGTCCTCGGAGACTCTGTAAATGTTGGCAGGAACTGAAAGAAAGAACAAAACAAATACAACAGTTATGTTTATCGTCGCATCAAACACAATTCCATGGGAATTAAAGAGGATCCCAGAGATCATAGCCATATTCCCTGTGGAATTGCACAGGGATTTCCAAATGTTAACACTAAAATAGCTCTTAAAATCAACAACGACACGGACCTTTTGGTAATAGAAGCATTTTAAGAGAAGTGTAGGTTGATACAAGAGATGGAACTCCAGTGCACAAGAATTAAGGGAGGAAAAACACTTTTTGGCCACTTTATTAGAAACAGCTGCCGAGTATGTCCACTCACTCCTTCTCAAACAGTCTTGTTTACTGATGAGTGCCGTGCAACCCTGGATCATGCAGGTGGATGGAGTAGTGTTGGGGGGTTGGTAGACAGCCACCATCTCCCACCAAGACTGCCACATCAGCACAGAGGTGGTAAAGTCATGTTTTGGGCCGGAATCATGGACAGAGAGCTGGTAGGCTCCTTTAGGGACCCTGAAGGTGTGTAGATGACCTCAGCAACGTACCGTAAAAAAAAGAGCCGTAGTGAAATCATCTTCATGCATGACAGTGCACCATCTCCTGCTGCAAAGAACATCTCTGTGTCATTGGCTGCTATGGGGATTAAAGGAGAGAAACTCATGATGTGGCCACCATCCTCGCCTGACCTCAACCCTATTGAGAACCACTGGAGTGTCCTCAAGCAGAAGATCTAAGAGGGTGGGAGTTCACATCAAAACAACAGGGAGGCTTTTCTGACCTCCTGCGAAGATGTTCAAGCACAAACATCCAGAAACTCACAAGTTCAATGGATACAAGGATTGTGAAGGTGAATTCAGAGGAGGGGTCCCATGTCCACATGTAACTCGACCATCAACAGCATCTACACGCGCGGTGTATCAGAAAACCCATTTCGACCAGGGTAGGTGTTTCCAATAAAGTGTCCGGTGAGTGTACACTGTGAGAGACGAGGGTCATCACTGAGAGGAAGGAAGTGCTTAAGTACTTAACACCGAGATAAAGAACTCAATAAGATGTTAATGGAATCTGCGGCAGTGACGTTCAATAAAATTACGGATAATCACTCACAAATGGGATTGTAACTTCTTTATATCTAGTGTTGATATTTCCTGAGGGGGGCTGGGGTGGGCCGGGGGGGGTGTCTGTGTGTGAAAGGAAAGAGTGAAAGAGCTCCGCGAAAGCTGCAGTCAGCAGGGACATTGCTGTCAACCATCAGGCCGGATGTAGTCAGGCTTATCCAACCGTAACAAACATAAACCTTCTGAAGACGGTTTTGATGAACGCTGGGATCGGGCCTGCATATTCATCACTCAGCGGCGCGGCGGCTAAATGAAAGACTTCCGCTCCCCGGGCGTGATTTAGACTCGCCGTGCTTTAGTGGCGGACAAAGAAAGACGAGGCGCCGAGGCATGTGCTGTATTCGGCGAGAGAGAAGAGGTGTAGCGTTTCTCCACCGGTCAGCATTTCAGCCGCGATCAATCACTCTGCGGGGGACGTTTAATACATCACGGCGGCGCTGCGGAGGAGGCAAGCGCCATCACTAATTCAGCACGCGGTTAGTGGAGGCATGACACGGCATAACAACGATGTGCATCTCACTCTCCGAAAGTTTGTCTCAAGTGTTGATGGCAGAGATACAATCCACAGAACAGGAGACAGTCGGCGCATACCTGATTGGGCTCTTAAGTATTCAGCAAACAAACAACAACAACTAGCAAGACTGCAGCGACGGCACTTCACTCAGCATCCTTACAAACCGCCGGGAGCTCCGGCACAAACAGAGAAGCCTAATAACACAATAAATATGATCCCGGCCACTTTATCAGAAACACCTCCCTTGTACCACCACAAGTGGCCACCGAGTGGAGGGAGAAGGTAGTAGGTGTTTCCAATAAAGTGGCCACCAATGGAGGGAGAAGGTAGTAGGTGTTTCCAATAAAGTGGCCAGTGAGTGGAGGGACAAGATAGTAGGCATTTCCAATAAAGTGGCAACTGAGTGGAAGGACAAGGTAGTAGGTGTTTCCAATAAAGTGGCCACCAAGTGGAGGGAGAAGGTAGTAGGTGTTTCCAATAAAGTGGCCACAGAGGGGAGGGACAAGGTAGTAGGCGTTTCCAATAACGTGGCCACCCAATGTAGGGACATGATTGAAGGCATTCCCAATAAAGTGGCCACCGAGTGGAGGGACAAGATAGCAGGGGTTTCCAATAAATTGTCCACCGAGTGGAGAGACAAAATAGCAGGGGTTTCCAATAAAGTGTCCACCGAGTGGAGAGACAAGATAGCAGGGGTTTCCAATAAAGTGTCCACCGAGTGGAGAGACAAGATAGCAGGGGTTTCCAATAAAGTGTCCACCGAGTGGAGAGACAAAATAGCAGGGGTTTCCAATAAAGTGTCCACCGAGTGCTGTACAGCATTATGTGTTGTACAGTAAGCAGGTAGCGACTGACTTTGATGTCAGACGTATCCGTTTGTTTCCCGCTGTCCTGAAATGTAGACGTCAGTGTTATGTGAAAGCCCTGGTGACTGCTTCTTGACAGCGCTGATTTACTGGTTCTGTGTGAAGGAGAACGCAGCTCTTCCCTCTTCATATCCGCTGGGTATTCAGGAGCCGTGAGAGCAGAGAAAGCTCTGATGCTGTTTGCTGATGATTTGTGCAAAACAGCATAAATTAGCCATGTTTTGCTGAACCTAAAGTGAGGTTCTATCCTCTACTGACAACAAACTTACAAACTGCAGTTTTCATTTTAACACACGTTCATTCACGGGATTTAACAACACATTTCACTTCATAGAGGTGCCTTTTATTTTATTTTGGAGTTAAAAAAGAACGAATTCAGTAACGAATCCCACTTTAGTCTTGGTGATGACCGATGAGTCCATGTGTGGAGGCACCGTGATCAATGCCAAGATCAGCAGACCGGTAGTCACACGTCCAGAAGGTCTGGTGTCATGGTGTGGAGGACAGCCCGATGTTACATTACTGAAGTCCTGCAAACAGGGGTTCTACCTTTTCTGGACACACACTCCGGTGCTCTATTCCAACAGGACGACGCTCGTCCACACACTGCTGCCGTCTCAAGATCTCGTCTTGAAGACACAGGTACTACACCGTGGTCGGTCTCATCTCCAGACCTGTCCCTGATTGAAAATGTGTGGACACTATTGGACGCTCTATCATACTCCACCCCTACCACACCATCTGCAGAACTGAGGGAGAACATTCAAGCTGCATGGGATGGATCATCACAGGACACCATTAGGAACCTCTACACCTCCATGCAGAGACGCCTGGGATGTCGCGTTAAACCCGACGCCGTACTGATTGATAACGATCACCGCCCCCAACTCAACTCTCCATTGGATGGAGCACAATTCCAGTGCTCCTCAGCTCAGTGCCCTTCCAGTCCATGCCTGGCACTAGACATGGTGCCAATAGGTTTATGTTTATGTGTCCCAGACAGTCCTATTCTATTGGCAGTACTTCTCTACAGGGACTAGCCAAGCTGATGTGTGCGTTTGCACGTCTGTGTCAGCAATGGGTGCAGCTTTCTTTAGTTTAGCACTGACCTTTCTTCAGATTACATCATGCTCTTGTTATCTCAGGGAACGACTGCTGAAGATGAAGCTGTTCTGCTCAGTCGTTAGAAACGGGACGGTTCTGTGGGTTCTGATTGTCTGGTGGACATTCTGTGATAGAGCCGGAATTCTGTAGGGGGATGAAATGCTCTCACCTGCTCAGGAGACGGATAACTCCGGCGGGCCAGCGAGCTGGAACCGAGTCAGGGGTTTATAACTCAGGAGAGCGTCAGCTAGGAGACATTACCGAAGCGCCTGGATTGCTTTTGGTGGGGATTGTTATCTAAGTTATGGGCGTGCCAATGGCCTCCCTGCATCTGTGGCTCTCCAGGGGGCACTCTGCCATAACTCAGAGGAGCAGGAAGAGGGCCCAGCAGTGGCCTGCTTCATACTGGAGTCTGTTAATGGTTTTTTGTTGGTTTAATAATTCTCTTTGTCGGAGGTGACATCGGCTACCGGGCTAACAGAGCGGTCACGGCGTGAGCGATGAGGGCGAGGTGATGGAGCTGGTGTTGCTGCGTAACATCAAACTACCTGAGCTGAACCTGATAGATGATCGAGAGAGAGAGAGAGAGAGAGAGAGAGAGAGAGAGAGAGAGAGAGAGAGATACTGGCCATGTACAACCCCTATAAATGACCACACAGCCCAAGTGAGAAGACACACTACTAAACTTCTGACTCTCGTCTGTCTAAACAATCGGAGAGATAGAGAACCGGTTCTGAACGTTAAGGAACCAATGTGCTAGTATTAGAAATACAGGACAAAAGATATGTTTACCAGTATAAATGATATACCAGTACAGACGATATACCAGTGTGGACAATACACCAGTACAGACGATATATACCAGTACAGATGATATACCAGTACTGATGATGGACCAATACAGACGATATACCAGTACAGACGATATACCAGTACAGCGGTGGGGTCACTGCTCCATAGGAGGAGGCGGACAGTCGGTGTCAGACTCATCGTGTGAAGGAGCTGCTGATGAATCTGTTTACTGTCACTCAGCTCACACACACACACACACACACACACACACACACACACACACACACACATCCAATCTGCCTGTGAGTCATCATCTCCTTCCACTAAGGTTACCCAGAGACACAAGCAGAGATAAAACATTCACAGTGACAGCATCTCTCTCTCTCTCTCTCTCTCTCTCTCTCTCTCTCTCTCTTCTACATTTTTACTCCTTTTCCTTCTCCATACCTTCAATCTCTCTCTCTCTCTCTCTCTCTCTCTCACTCCTACTTTTTTACTCATTCTCTTTCTCCCTTGCTACAGTCTCTCTCTCTCTCTCTCTCTCTCTCTCTCTCCTCCCCATCATCTGGAAATAGGAAGAAAGGACAGATGAACGGATGTATGGAGAAGAATGTGCTTCTCTAACACGCATGAAATTGGAACAGGAGTCAAAGCAGGGTCTGACAAAAAGGCCCCCTGAGAAACTTCTGTAAGCCCTACTCACACACACACACACACACACACACACACACACACACACACAATGCTGTGTGTTTAATGCAAAGTTGAAGCTCAGAATTTCAGACGACTGAATTTCAGTCCAGACCACCTCACCGTCCTTCCTGTCTGCTCGGCCCACAAACCTGCTCCACCAAACTGACTGAACTGACCGGATGTATCGGACCCTCAGCCCTGGGTTTTATCCTCCTGTACAAAACCCCACGAATAAACTACACCCAAACAGGAGCTCAGACAGTGAACATCAGTAGCCATCAGAGTGCAACCTCTTCGTTACGGATGTCACGCAGAACAGACAAGCGCCGGAAGACGAGTGTCAGCCGTATTCCCAGAAGTGTGAAAGTGTTTTTTCATGACGAATGTTGTAAGAGCCTCGTCGGTACAGATGGCATAACGGCACGTCTCTTCCTCTTAATATCGGAGGAAAATCATTTGCAATGAGTCACTTTGCGTCACACGAGTAGCAACGCTCCTGCATCTGCTCTCTGGAATGCCTCGGATGTCAGCGCTGATGAAGTCTTGGCTCTGATTGCTGGGGAAAGGAAAGCTGAAATGAGTTAGATCTTATCGTCTCGTCACGACACAAGAAATCAACTATGTAGACAAATTTTACAGCTAACTCTCAAAAACACAGTCATTACTGAGATCTGCGTTTCACTTTGTCACGCTGAGTTTTTCCTCGCTGAAGACAAACTCCAGGGTCAGGTTTGAGCTACGGGGTGAAACGACATGCAGTTCAATGATACAGTGACTTAAAGAAGCTTGAACAGCATAAAAGAAGAGCCAAACTGTCTGAAGGCCAGTGTGGAGACCTAGTTCACCATTTCATGACGCTCGCATGAGCCTACAGTGGTGCTTGAGAATATGTGAACCTGTAGGATCAGCAGATCATTTGAAGCTGAAATTAGAGTCAGATGTTTTCAATCAGGTCCAAACAGGGACCTATCAAAGTCTGATCACAGAATTGTGGAAGGAGATTTCAGAGGAGCTCAGAAGATAAGTTGCTCATCAGGCTGGAAAAGGTTGCAAAACCATCTTTAAAAAGCTTGGACTCCAAAATCCATTATTACCCTCCCCAGGAGTGCTCCACCAACAAAGATCACACCAAGAGCAAGTAGCATTGTGGTAATCCTCAGTTTTGCTGCATCTAGGCGAGTATGGCTTGCCGTCGTTTATTGGAGCAATTCTGAATACCTGATAATGTCAGGACATGGGTCATGCAGCAAGACAATGACCCTAAGCACACGTCATTCTCCCAAAGAATGGTAGGTGGTAGGCCAAGTCCTAAGGCCCAATAGTTGACATAAGCTTATATAGCAGAAAACAAAGGCTACTTTATTTTGTTTTGAGTCGTTTATTTACTGCAAGTTCCTTGATTCTGGTTTGGCCTCAAATTCTTGTCTAGGGAGAGTACCTTATACTGTGTTTTGGCCACCTTCTGTTCTATTACCAGACACCGTTCCAGTCCTGGAAAATGTCAGTCCTAAAATGTTGACAATGCAATGCTTAATGGCTGGATAATTACTAGCACTCAGTAAACAGACGCCCCATAACTCTGATACCCCTCAGCTCTCCATCTGTATCAATCGTATCATTAGTCTTTGTGTTTCCTCTTTCTCAACCCTCCCAACTTGACGCTTGCCCTGTGAAAGCCCCCGGCCTAAATGTTTAAACAGGACCCTGCTAATTACCATTCGAACACTTGACTAATATGAAAAGCTAATCGTCGTGAAAGCAGTCGTGGCCTTCAGATGCCTCCTCAGAAATAGCTGTCAATTACGTGCCTGCTGGGAAAACAGAGTCATCTCCGGTCACGGGCAGCTTTAGCAAGGCTGTGGTAATGTGTTCATCTAGAGCGACATCAGACGAATCAAATAACCTAGCCTGAGGGGAGAGGGAGAGAGAGGGACGGCGAGAGTCCGGGAGAGAGAATGGATTTTCAAAAAGAGGGAGGCAGGAAAATGAAATACATATCGAGAGAGACTGGCAAAAGTAGGCAGAGAAGGAGGGAATGCAAGCCTAAAGGGGACCAGGAGAGAGACAGTGAAGGAGGTGGAAAGAGTAAGTAGTGGGCCTGACTTGTGCCATGACCCCTAGAGAAGCAATCAGTAAGCAGGCGGGCAAGAACGAGACGGAGAGTGACGAGGGGGTGTGCGCCATCGCATGGTACTGAGGGGAGGGGTGCCATCAATTCTGCTTTCCAGAGGGAGGTCTGAGGTCTGTTGGGGTCATCAGGCATCGACTCCGTAACGGAGCGCTCAATTAATTACACTCGCACCTGGCATATGGGAGACGACTTCATCCTCCCACGCAAATTCCCAGGTAGACAAGGTTATGAATAAAAACACTGGCCAATGTCCATCTGAGTCATAAACCTGGAGCAGCCGTGGCCTGGTGGTTAGGGAACCAGCCTTATGGCTGGAAGGTTGTCGGTTTGATTCCCTGAACTGGCAGGACATGACTGAAGTCCATTGGCACTTAACTCCCCTGCTGCTCCCTGGCACCGTGTACAGGGCTGTCCACCCCCTGGGCACGTGTGCTCACTGCCCCCTAGTGTGAACTCACTTGTGTGTGTATCACTTTGTGTGGATGGGTTAAATGCAGAGGACAGATTCCCTGTTCCTTCTCCTAATCCCCTCCAAACAGGATTTAAGAGTACTTGTAACGTTTACATCATGCCAAGGAACTTTAAAAGGGTTCTTCACTCTCACACACGTGATTCATGGACGTGACTCCCTGCAAAACATCCGTTGTTCAAAAATAAACCAAGTTTACTTTCACATACTTTTCAGAACGTATGAAAGAAATCAGCAGAGTTTTGGTCCACAGAACAAACACTCTTTATTCTTTACTCCATCTGGACTGGGTGAATGGTGCTGGAGAGGGAACAGGACACACACACACACACGTCTGGAAAACTTTCAGTGTGTTTCCACCCTCCATATGGAAGACAGTGTAGTAGCGTTTTCAGATTCTGCATAATGCAAACAAGCTTTCAAAATCTGTTCAAGCTGTCACAGTAAGTTCCTAGAACTTCTTATTCTAGTGGGTGACTCTCCTAAAATGTTTAATTCAATCAACTCTTTCTTCTGAAATGTGCCTTCTGTTTCTTATAATCTTCCAGATTCTAGACCTTCTGATCCTGCTCTTAAAGGTTCTATACATATAAATATATGAGTTTAATTTCTATTTATATTGGATGGAGCTCCAGCACTCCAGGGAACACAGCTCCACTGCTCCACTCAAGTCCAGACAATTGAGGAAAAATGAGGGTATTTCAAACTGTTCCAGAACCAACTTAAGTTCCATAAAGCACCACGTTTGAGGTAGAAATGCAGAAAAGTGGTAAAGAACCTTTTCATCGACCAAGGGCTGTCTACAAACAGGGTTCTTTATGGAACCAATCGGGTTTTTCTATGGAAGTGAGGGGTTCCAGCAGAGTGTGAGAGCCACACTGGGAGTGAATTCTCTGTTATCTCTAACTGTGATTCCGAATCGTGATCTGTGACTAGATCTAATAAAATCGCTCACTAATTAAAACCCAAGACTTTTAAATCTTTTAAGACGAGAACAGTTTGGATGTTAAGATGAGATCAGCGAAGGCACCCCACAGATTAACAACAGAAGGCCACATTTCCCATCTGACTGAGGGAGAGAAAGAGAGGGAGAGAGACGGAGTGAGAGAGTGAGTGAGTCACAGATATTACGATATTGTTGTTATACATATTTTATTATTACTGTTAGCGTTATTGCATCACAGTTATAAGCACTATTGTGCTTTAATGGGTTCGGCAATATTGAAACGAAAGCAGTGGCACTAATAAAGCCTACTGAGAGAGAGAGAGAGAGAGAGAGAGAGAGAAAGAGAGAGAGAGAGAAAGAGAGAGAGAGAGAGAGAGCCTTTCTTTTTCCCTCAACCTATGTCTCTCGCTCATTGTCCCTCTGTCTGTCTGTCTGTCTGTCTGTCTGTCTGTCTGTCCCTCTCTCTCTCTCTCTCTCTCTCTCTCTTTCTCTCTCTCTCTCTCTCTCTCGCTGTCTCTCTCTCTGTTTTATTAGCTCCTCCATCACTGGATTCTACCGAATGCAAATTGAATCTCTCTCCAGGGTTCGTCAGGAAAAGGAAAGAAGAGGAGTGGTCGGTACGTTTTTCGGGAGGATTTCGGCAGATGAGAGTTATGAGTGAATGAAATTTTCCCAAAGAGCTCCATAATTCCGGGGCAGAGGGAATGAGGCACAGCGAGGGGAATAACAGTCATCCGTTAGTGCTGGTGCCGCCGGCACGCCGCTCTCTTGTCTTATTTTCAGCTGTTGGAGGCGGACGGCGGTTATTTGTTTGCTGATTTACGAGTGCGGCGTTCCGAGCCTGCGGCCGCAGTCTCCCGAAGCTGCTTGTAATTAAACGTCGTCGGAAGTACGTCACGAATCTGCCATGTGCCGCCAGCATCTATGAGGCATTAGCATCCCTCTCTTGTTTGTAAATTGGTGTTTTCTGTGATCGGGTTTCTGGATTCAGAATATTCATAATGAGCGTGTAGATCTTTCTGGTCACGCATCATTTTGTACAGACGATGTTCTGAAAACTTCATCCATTATTCCTGTTTATTCCTGTTTATTCCTGTTTTTTTTCCTGTGTACAAAACACTTTGCTTGGATGCAAAGCTGAATATTGATTGAAACTCCAGCTAATGAACTAATGAGAGTGAAGATAGATAACACAGTTCTGTATGAAGACTAGGGTTAGGGTTCGGGTTAGGGTTAGTTTGGGGTTAGAGTTTGGGGTTGGGGTTAGGGTTAGTTTAGGGTTAGAGTTTGGGTTTAGGGTTAGAGTTTGGGGTTAAGGTTAGTTTGGGGTTAGAGTTTGGGGTTAGGGTTAGTTTGGGGTTAGGGTTAGTTTAGGGTTAGAGATTGGGTTTAGGGTTAGAGTTTGGGTTTAGGGTTAGAGTAGGGTAGGTATTGAAGGATTAGGGTTGGGTTTGGGTTGGGGATTTGGGTTTAGGGTTAGGAGTTAGTTTGAGGTTAGAGAGTTTGGGTTTAGGGATTAGAGGATTTGGGTTTAGGGGTTAGGATTTGAGTTTGAGGTTAGGGATTTGAGGTTAGGGTTAGTTTACAGAGGTTGGGATTTGGGGTTAGGATTTGGGTTTAGGGGTTAGGATTTAGGAGTTAGAAGTTTTGGGTTTAGGGTTAGAGTATGTGTTGGGTTTAGGGTTAGAGTTTGGGTTTAGGGTTAGGTTTGGGGTTAGAGTTAGAGTTTGGGGTTAGATTGGGGTTAGGGTTAGTTTGGGGTTAGAGTTTGGGGTTAGGGTTAGTTTGGGGTTAGAGTTTGGGGTTAGAGTTTGGGGTTAGAGTTAGAGTTTGGGGTTAGAGTTTGGGTTTAGGGTTAGGTTTAGGGTTAGAGTTTGGGTTAGTTTGGGGTTAGAGTTTGGGTTTAGGGTTAGAGTTTGGGTTTGGGGTTGGTTTGAGGTTAGAGTTGGGATTTGAGTTGGAGTTAGTTTGGGGTTAGAGGATTTGGGGTTAGGGATTTGGGTTTAGGAGTTAGGTTTAGGGTTAGAAGTTTGGAGTTAGTTTAGGGAGGTTAGGATTTGGGGTTAGGGTTAGAGTTTGGGGTTAGAGTTTTGGTTAGAAGTTTGGGGTTAGGGTTAGTTTGGGGTTAGAGAGTTTGGGGTTAGAAGTTTGGGGTTAGGGTGGTTGGGGTTAGGATTTGGGGTTAGAGTTTGGGGTTGGGATTTGGGTTTAGGGTTAGGGGGGAAGTTTGGGTTAGGGTTAGTTTGGGGTTAGGGTTAGTTTGGGTTAGAGAGTTTGGGGTTAGAAGTTTGGGGGTTAGGGATTAGTTTGGGGTTAGAGTTTGGGGTTAGGGATTAGTTTGAGTTAGGAGTTAGTTTGGGGTTTAGTTTGGGAGTTGAGTTTGAGGTTAGAGTTTGGGATTAAGGTTAGTTGGGAGGTTAGAGTTTGGGGTTAGGGTTAGTTTGGGGTTAAGTTTGGGGTTAGAGTTTTGGGAAGGGTTAGGAGTTAGGGTTTGGGTTAGGGTTAGGGTTAGGGTTAGGGTTAGGGTTAGGGATTTGGGTTAGGGTTAGGGTTAGGGTTAGGGTTGGGGTTAGAGTTTGGGGTTAGGGATTTAGGGTTAGGGTTAGGGTTAGGGTTAGGTTTATGGTTAGGGTTTAGGGTTAGGGATTAGTTTAGGGTTAGGTTTAGGGTTAGGGTTAAGGTTAGGATTGAGTTGGGGTTAGGATTTGGGGTTAGGAGTTAGTTGGGGTTAGAGAGTTTGGGGTTAGGATTTGGGGTTAGGATTTAGGAGTTGGAGTTAGGGAAGTTTGGGATTGCAGATTTAGTTTGGAGTTTAGGGTTAGTTTGTGGTTAGGTTTGGGGTTAGGGTTAGTTTGGGGTTGAGTTGGTTAGGGTTAGGAAGTTTAGGTTTAGGGTTAGGGTTAGGATTTTGGGTTAGGGTTAGTTTAGGGTTAGGAGTTAGGCTTAGGAGTATAGGAAGTTAGGAGTGAAGTTGGAGGAATAGGAGCTAAGTTTAGGAGTTTGAGGTTAGGATTTGGGAGTTAGAAGTTTGGGGTTAGGAGGTGGTTGGGGTTAGGGGATTTGAGTTAGGAGTTAGAGTTTGGGGTTAGAGTTTGGGGTTGGGTTTGGGGTTGGGGTTAGATTTGGGGTTAAGTTTGGGGTTAGGGTTAGAGTTTGAGGTTAGAGGTTTGGAGTTGAGGATTAGTTTGGGGTTAGAGTTTGGGGTTAGGGTTAGAGTTTGGGGTTAGAGTTTGGGGTTAGGGTTAGTTTGGGGTTAGAGTTTGGGGTTAGGGTTAGAGTTTGGGGTTAGGGTTTAGAGTTTGGGGTTAGAGTTTGGGGTTAGGGTTGGTTTGGGTTGAGGTTAGGATTTGGGGTTAGTAGTTTGGGGTTAGTTGTTGAAGCTTAGGGTATAGAGTTAGGAATAGAGTTGGAGATAGGGCTAAGTTTAGGGTTTGGGTTAGAGTTGGGGTAAAAGTTGGGGTTAGAGTTAGGTTTGGGGTTAGAGTTTGGGGTCGGATTTGGGGTTACAGAGGAAAATGAGAAAGGCTTTCTATTTTGCTCACACAGTGTTCATATTTCATAATAAAAGTCCTGAGACCTTGCAGATAATACTGATATAAAATATACTAAAACAATAAAGGACATTCAAATTATTTGTTATTTTATTTGGCTACTGTCATAAAGTTCATAAGAAAATGATATAATGTTCTAAATAGCACATCAAAATTCTTGCTTGTTCTGCCTCCAAACCTCTCGGAGATCAACGCAATAGGATGTCTGAAATGTTTGTCAAGTCATACAAATCTTTCAATTCTCTGTTAATAAATCATGCAAAGAAGACAAATAACAGGATCTGCTATCGTGTTCCTATAAATACCATTTTTTTGCATTTTTTTGTGAATAAAAGTACGTCAAACCACAAAAAAATCGGCCTCGAGTTCGAAAGGTTAACCCGGTCTTGATGCAACCTGACGTTCTCTCTGTCTTTGAATGACACAGTATGGAGAAGCGTTTGACATTTTTGCTTAGTTGAAGTCAATTATCATGCACAGCGACTCTTCTGTCTCCACGGCATAGCGTCTCTCGCCCGCTGTTTCATAGTATAATCAGGAAAAAAAAAACAGCGTGAGGTAATTGTAACACAGTACCTACCAGAGGTTATCATGTTAACGATGAGCGAACAGCAGTGTGCTTAGCTGGAGGCCGCCATACCTGTCAAGCTTGTTCTGCTGTAGACACTTACTGAGGGAGAGAGAGAGAGATGGCCCCAGAGTGCCCTGAATGCAGTATTAATCACAGCAAATGCTACTGTGAGATGCCCTGTATTAGCCATTTCCTTCAGGAACATCTGTTCGACAGTGCAGCGTCGTGAAAACTTGATGACGACAAAAATGCAACAGCATTAGTGGCTGAGTGCTGAGATTGAACCGGGCTTGCGTAGTCTCCAGTGAAGCACAGCCTGAAGGCTTTATATGGACTGGATTTTCTGTCCTAATACAAGTGTGGATTTTTTCTTCTGCGTTCACAGTGAAAGAAGCCAACATGTCCAACAAGGACTGGGCGATACAAACCAAACACCCCAAAACATTGTAATATTGGTTTCAAGGGTCTGAGTTGGTTGTTGATGGTGAAAGTGGAGGAGATCCAGCAGGACTGGCTGATAATATGCCCTATGATGGTCAACTGGTTGAGATGTTCTGCTGAGTCGACATGCTTGAGAAAATTGTGGGGTTTCTGAACCTTTAGAACCCTAGATTGTTTCTGTAGTTTGAGGTACTTTTATTCACCTAAAATTACAAAGTATTTATAGGAGAGACACACATAACAGATACTGTTATTTTCACGAGATCCTAGATTACTCAAACTTGTCTTCACAATTAAAATGTAAATGTTTAGATATTTATACAAATTTGACCATGTTTTGATCAACAATTTACATGCATCTACATTTTTTTGCTAAGGCCCAAAACACTCATGCTCCGGCCTGAGTCTGTATGCAAGTTGAGGATCAGCCCCGCCCCCTCTCTCTGATCAGTCAGAGTCTGTATGCAGGTTGAACCCGCCCCCTCTCTCTGATCAGTCAGAGTCTGTATGCAGGTTGATCATCAGCCCCGCCCCCTCTCTCTGATCAGTCAGAGTCTGTATGCAGGTTGAGCATCAGCCCCGCCCCCTCTCTCTGATCAGTCAGAGTCTGTGTGCAGCTTGAGCATGTACACATATACAGAGCAGTAAACATGCACTGGAAGCTCCTTTGGGATTTAAACTGGGATTTAGTTCAGTTTCCTGAGCTGGATTACTCGCTGGAATTCTCACTTTATTCATAATTGACATGGACAACATGCTCAGCTCAGCTAATGTCCCGCCAATTAGGAAAAGCAGTCAAGCAGCTACACAGGAGAGGGTCAGCTATTAAGGTCTGGTCACAGTCACGGTAAATGTGACTTTTGACATTCCATAAACCAAAAAGAAAAAAGTGCGCTGATCTCGTTTGTTCTCTTTGTTTTCCCCTTCTGTCCGTCCCTCTCTCCCTCTCTCGCCCTCACACCCCCACTATGATGAGCACTGAGACATCGATCAGTGCTGCCCTGTATCTGAGCCACGCTTTTAATTAGTCTCCTCTCCCTGCCCTTGATTGGATGGGTTGATCAAACAAGCAGAAAAGACGAGGACATGCGCCGGGCTCGATAACGGCCTCTCGGGAGCAAGCGTGCACATCCTCCACGACCTTCACACCATCCACAAAGTCATGAGCCACACCACGTTCTCCTGCAGTCCGAGCACCAGCTAAGGCACTAAACACTCAACTTTAACACATGACACAAACAGCCAGCCACAGTTTGTTCACAGTCCCATTTTACTGGCAATACTTCTTTACAGAGACGTGTGTGCATTTGCACATCTGTGTCAGCAATGGGTGCAACTTGAAACAGCCGAATGCCTTTTTTTATAAGGGGCGTCCACAAACATTCGGACATGTAGTGCAGATGGGGTTGAATGGGGTCTGAAAAACCAGGCCACAGTCACGTGGCGTGTCACATCCAATGGTCAGGCTATAAATACCTGCAGGGTGTGTGATGGGGTTCATAGACTGAGAAGAGGTGCAGGGAAAGTCTCGTTGGATTTGGGGAAAATGGGTTACAAAGCAGATGTTATTGATTGGCTGGAGAGCTGAATGCAGGTGTATGGAAGGGTCGTGCATACTGGTCAGCCAGCAGTGGTAGAACGTTTTGCCACTATTGGCAAACCCATGTGACCATACACCTACTGCACTGTACCATCTCTTTTAACCTATGAAGCGTGCCGCACACCCCGCAGGTATTCACAGTCCACCCATCCTCAAGTTATGATGATCTAACAGTAGATTCTGTATATATTTCCTACCGACTCCTGCTGTTGTCCTCTTCAGCAGCGCACTTGACCCCGTCTAGCTCCCGAACTACACTCTGCTTATAACTGACAATATGTTCTCAATTCCCGTTCTCTGCTAAAATATCGCCCGCGCCGCTCTCACCAATCGGCAATTATCTCCGAGCGAGAGTGAGGCTGCTTTGCAAGCGGAGAGGCTTCACATTACACTGATCAACTGCTTCACTCCACCACTATCATAATGATCAGGCGTGATGCGTCCACACTCACAAGGTCATTTTTGGGAGGAAGCGGCACTATAAATATTTATCCACGACGGGGCCGAAACATCAGAACGGAAGGGAAAAACACACGCTCCGCTGCTATCAGGGACGGTATCTCTTCACCGTGGCAAGCACGAGGGCATGACAGCTAATGAATACTGCATGTCTATGTCTGTATCTGCCTCATCGGTGCATGTTTACTGTTGAGGCCTGGCTGCCGACGGGGCAGTTCCGTTAATGTTCATGAGCACGGGGCAGGAGATCAACACGCCAGCGTACCAGCAAACAGCAAGTGAATCCATGCTCATGTCCTTTAGCTGTTTAACCTTCAGCTCACTGAAGGGCTCACCGGGTCTCACTAGTGAGGACATGCAATTTTTATAGGAATTATTTTGCAGTCGTAGCTCGTTGAAGCACATCTTAAAAAATGTCTTCGAGTTCCTTGAGCAGTACCGTAGGGACCGACTTTGATTCCCTGGAAAGCCTTTCAAAGGTTCGTCACTTACACATTTATGGAAACAGTTCTCTAAAGAACCACTCGGTGGAAAGTTCTTGACTGCACATACACTACATAGACATGTTTGTGGACACATCTTCTAATGAATGCATTCAGCTACTTTAAGTAGCACCCACTGCTGACACAGATGTGCAAATGCACACACATATACACCCACAAATATGCAGGGCAGGGGGTGCCAGCAGTGGGTTTGGGAGACTAGACCAGACTAGACTATTCTCTGGGATGATTAGAAAGTTGGGGAAGGGGTGGTGATCAGCCAACATCCCATCACAGTCGTGATTGCTCAATGCAATCAAACTCTCATAGCCAGTAGAAAGCCTTCCCTTGACAAGAGACAACAAATACAGAATAAAGTCTTTTGGAAGAAACAATGAATGAGCAGGTGTGCCGAAACTTTGGTCCACATAGCAAATAACCATGTGACTGGACTAGCAATTGGATAGGAAGCCATTGATAGACCTTCTTTAGAAGGTCTGAACTTCCACTTTTACCCCAATCCTGAGATTTCAACACCTTCAAGCAATCCATCCATTTTCTCTCAAGTCCTGTGAGGCTGCCAACCTTTACAATCCTCCTGACCCGAGAGTCAGATCGGTCCAGCCCCAAAAGGACTGAGCAGGGATGGAGATCTGGGGGATGCTCTCTTTAATAGCTGTCCAAAGGTGCAGACGCTTCGAGAATCGTGCCTTGCATATGAAAGTCCTGCTCAGGTGACCGGAATTGTCTTTAACCTCTGAGCGATGACTGGAAGCTCCAATGTGCATTCTACCGTCATGTACTAACGGATGGCTCCATTTAAATGCATGAGCTTTGTGTTGAGCCTGGCATAAAAAAGATAAAAAGGGGGCGTCTCAGCTTTCCCCTGGTTTCCCGGCCTGAAGGGGAGAAAACGGAATGCTAGATTACTGGTATCATTAAAACATCAAGGACTTTCACTCGGGTAAGAGGGCTTCAAAGGAAGCAAACAATATTGGCACGTGAGCAGAGCAGGACGCTAGAGCTCGGGTCCCCGCACTGGAGGGGGTGGAGGCAATGGGATGAGACATGTTCCTCACGTTCCCTTGTCCAACTGAGAGGACCAGCGGCCACTAATGATGCCATTTGGAATGAGTGCTACAACTGAATGCCGAGAAACCACTGCCACCGCGAGTGTGGGCACTGCGAGTAATGAACTCTGGTTCTCTCTGTCTTTCTTCTTTTGATATCTATCCTTCCCATCCTCTCTCTTTTTCATCTGTTTTGATGTCTCTCACCCTTCTGTTCTCGCTCATTCTTTGTTCCTGATGGAAGCAAGCTGGAAAGTTCTAGACTCTTTGCTAGCACCAGTGAAAGGTTTTTGATCATCCCTAGATAATTGCTAAAGGTCAGCTAGATCTTCGTCTCAAACGCGCGCACACACACACACACACACACACACACACACACACACACACACACACCACACACACACACACACACACACACTTGGACACACTTGGACACACTCGTTTGTGGTCCACTGTTCTTCAGACTGCTGCTATGCTCCACGTGAGTCCTGTAAATACCGACACAGTGTGCTTTAGGGATAAATACAGAGACTATTAATATTTAATGACCTGTTCTGTGGCTTCATGAAAAGACTTCACTTTTGGACAGACAGAGAGAGAGAGAGAGAGAAGAGAGAGAAAGAGAGAGAGAGGAGAGAGAGACAGAGAGAGAGAGAGAGACAGAGAGAGAGAGAGAGAGACAGAGAGAGAGAGACAGAGAGAGGCAGAGAGAGAGAGAGAGAGAGAGACAGAGATAGAGAGAGAGAGAGGACCTGCAAATGTTCTGCATTTTGGCAGAAAACAACGCATAATGTCATGCTTCTGTCCAGTGAAGCTCTGTGAAGCTTCAGATGTCGGTGTGGTGGGCGCGTGATTTGGGCAACATCAAAGAGGCAGAATGAAGGAATTAAACTCAGTCTTTAGTTTGATCATTTTTCTGTCTGTGTGCAGGTCAACGACGCCGGGCAGGGTGAGTATTGGCCACCGTATGATGGCTGAAAATCACTGTTCGTCCCGCATCACCATCAATTCAAACATACCAGACAGTTCTGGGAGAACAAAGAAAAACAACTCATAGAAGAACCCTGTGACTCACAGCTCGATGTGTCAGTATTTATTTGAAAAAGTAAAAAATACTGTTTTTCTTTTGGTGATATTTGGACGTTTCTTCCATTCAGGTTTTTTATGTACATTATCATAATTTGCAAAAATGTGGTGGCAGGAAAATCCAGTAGAGAGAGCGAGAGAGAGAGAGAGAGAGAGAGAGAGAGAGCGAGAGTAATTGCATGTTGTGTGTGCTGCAGAGGCATTAATGAGACAAGCTGTCGATGTGTCGTCCCGAATGCCGTTACAATTATTCAGGCAGCACACAACACACACACACACACACACACACACACACACACACACACACACACACACACACACAGTGCAGTGCTGCTTCCATTTGCATTTCTATTTCAATGCATCCGAATTAGTCGCCATTCTCGCAGCACATTAGACACACAGCAGACTGGGCTGAGGAGCCTCGCCTTCCACAGACCCCCTTCCCTCTTTCTCTCTCTCTTTGAGAAATGTAAACGCAGAGCCAGATGAAAATCCTTTTTCCATAAATGACAAAGAAGAACAATCACAGAGAGAGAGAGACAGAGAGAGAGAGAGAGAGAGAGAGAGAGAGAGAGGCATGGCTGCAACAGGGGGCAAACACTCTTTCAGATTCTGTCAGACTGTGATTTAACGCTCGGTACAGGCTCTGCAATTACTCGGTACCTCTGCTGAGATACAATAGGCCTTATTTTGCAGCCAACTACAAGAACCATAATGACCAGAACCAAACTGTGCTGTTCCAGACAGCTGGGTCTCCAAAACATCCGGCAGGTCTTGTACTTAGTGGTCAGTACCTACTGAAAGTGCTCTGGCGACTGATGCTCATGGAGGTCCGACCTTTCCAACTTACAGGAGTAAGACCACAACTGTCTCCTCTTTCGGTGGTCTTTGGGGAAGGGATACTGTTATTGGAGAGACCCGACCCAAACTGCATAGCATCATCTAGCCAGTACTAACCGTGGAGGGTGGCCAAACCTTTGCATACCACTGAACGTGTTCTGTGGTCTGGATTGACACTAACAATTAAGGGGCTTTAGTTGGTTCCAGAGTGTTTCCACAGAAGAACCACTTTTGGTTCCACCGAGAAACCATGTTTGCAGTCGAGATGATGGGTAGGGGTAGGTAGCCCACCTTTTGTCACACATCTGACAGGCCTGATGTTAGAGTGGAATCTTTGCTGCTGGTGTTTGTGAGGGACATTTGGGACAGATGTTTTCATGAAGACGTTAGGCTTTATGCTGCTGTTCGGGCCCTACTTCTCACACTTTCATCGGCATGGAAATAAAAGATTAAACCATTATAAATATCATATTAAAAGTTTTGCTCTCCAGTTATAGACAGGTGGGCCGTGAGGTGGGAAAGGTTGAGACCCCCGGGTTCAGGGTGAAAATTATACAGCATTTCTCAACACGACACTACGGGCTGTACGAAAATTAGATACAGGTTTCAGTGTGTTATTTCCAAAGACCCGCTTCAGACTTCCATCAAAGGCGAGAGGAAAATAAAACAAATGCCCCCTCTGACATTTGTGAAAGCTTGTGATTATCGAGAACAAGCTGGTTTGATTGGTGCCGATCCTCGCCGCAGCCTCGCTGCACTTTTTCCTGGTGTGTGGGAGAGTGTTTATGAAACGAGTGCTACTGTTACGACTCGAAATGACCTATGAAGCATAAGGCTGTCCGTTCACAATGAGTGTCTTGACAACAGTGTGATGAAGGACAACAGGGTCCCAGAGCCGGACCGCCAGAGTGTAAGTGTGACACACTCGTGCCAGCCAGTAGGAGATGGTACAGGCCTTTTTGACACCGACGTGTTTCCGAAAGAACCGAAAACAAATGAAATTGCCCACCAAAAAGCGAGCAGGCAGGGTCTCTCTGCTCCTCTGGAAACAGGAAAGAAAAGAAAAGTGAAAGCTGTCCTGTAACAAGGGAACGGTGTCTTGGAAGCAAATAGCGAGGCTGGCAGCGTGTGCACGGGTTTAGGCCTGCAGAGTGAAAGATGACAAGAAAGAAGCTCAGCCAAACTCCGTAATCCTGTTATAATGTTCAACACTCCGCGAGCAGCTCTCCCGAATCATCCGTGTTCCGAGTCCGATAACTTCGAATCTAAGCCTCGGTTTATACCTGGCTTTTTCATGCTTCTTCAGATTAGATCGATTCCAACAGCTAGATAGTGTTCACTCTCTAATAAGAGCTATTCGAACGAAAAATAATGTATGTATGCTGTATCCGGGATGAATTATTCCCTATTTATTACAAAATACTAAGCATCCAGGGCCCTGAGTGGCTGGTGGCTGGTAGCGGGCTAAGGCGCTACCACTATGATCCTGGGGTCGCTGGTTTGAATCCAGGTTCATGCTGCTCACCATCGGCAGCCGTGGGTCCAGAAGGAGAGAAATTGGCTTGCTCTCCCTTGGGGGATGGGCAGATGGCACTCCTCCCACATCTGCTATCTGCTGTCCATTGTGTCAGAACCGGGGATCCGGCGTTCTCCTTCAAGCGCAATGGCTGCCCGGCAAGAGGCGGTAGACTATCGTCACATGACTCGGAGGAGACATGTGGACGATCTCTCCCCCCCGGCGTCGAGAGCAGGGCATGTAATGTGGGAGGCTACTTAGGGGGGATGGGTAATTGGCACGTCTAAATTAGTAGGGGTGAAAAAATTGGAAAAAATAATAATAAAAAAAAAAAAAATTAAGCATCCAGTAAAAAATATTCTGTATCCATGAATCGGTATCCACTATGAATTATTCCCGTACAATTTAAAATGATTCGGAATCCACTATGTGTTATTCAGCATCAATCTACTTCACATTATTCAGTATCGAATGTGAATTATGTCGAACCCACTATGAGTTATTCAGTATATACTGTGAATTATTCAGTATCCATTATGAATTATTCACAAATCTACTACACATTATTCAGTATCTACCGTGAATTATTCTGTATTAGATATTAGATATTCATATCTACTCTGAGTCTTTCAGAAACACTATAGATGGTTCTGGAATCTTTGTGAACCCATGTATGGACCTTTACTTCGAGAGCTTGGTGCATCAGAAAAAAGAAACAAATACAGGCTCCAACAAGCCGGAAGCGAACACACCCAGCCATAAGGCGGCCTGGCGGGCGAGCTAGATGCCCGAGTAGGCATGGTGGGCCACACTCACTGGTAAAATGGCAGTTCCCCTGAGCTGTGGAAAAGAGAAAAACGCTGAGCTGCAAGCTCTGGTAAGAAAGCCTGAAGAGAACCCACATGCTTCAGCACACTTGCTGGCAGAAAGCAGTGAAGCAGGCATGTGGAAAAACCAGGGATGGACAGGCCTCTATCTGAGCTCCTGCTGATGCACACACTGAGGTGGGAAATGCTGACATGGTCCACACAGACAAACTCCAGATCACAGCTCAAACCAGCTGCAAGACTGATGTGGGTCCTTGTGGAATAAACATCTTGATTGAGCATCTCTGGGCCTGATTGACCCAGAGTTTATTGGCCAGTTCCAGATACCTCATGTTCTGTGGTAAACAGGAAGCTCCAATTCGAACAACTCCAACAATAGAACCATGCAGAACTATTATTGTCCTCGGACTGATGGCACTCAAAGCCTTGAAAGAAAGGAGAACATCAAGCTCCAAGCTCTGTTTTTTTGACTTTCCACTGAACTCTCCACCAAATCTATACCAGGGTTGTCCAACCTGCTCCTGGAGAGCTAGCTTCATTATCTTCAGGCTTCAACTCTGATTGAGTCTAACACACCGGGCTCAGAGCGGCTCAGTGGTCTAATGAGCTAGCAGTGTGGTCTGAGGATTGTAGGTTTGAATCCCAGGTCATGCTGCTTGCCAGCAGCAGCCAGAGAGCAAAATTATCCATCAAACCTAGAACTGGGGACCCAGTGCGTTCCTCTGAGTGCAACCATGCAATGTAAAGAGGCTAATCAAGACATTGCCAGCAGCAGGGTTGCTGACAGGTTCTCCACAATTTTTCAGGCTCATCGTGGAACATTTACAATATGTAGAAATTCCTGAAACTTCTAAAAGGATCTTCATATTCATTTACAATTGTTCTCCAGAAGAACCATCCACTGAAACCGTTTTGGTACCAATAAATTTAAGAGTGTATGCAGCAAGGAGAAGGCCCCCCTCCTGTGGTTCTTCTAAGCCCTTATTTCTAAGAGTGCAGGCGAGGAACGAGCAGGAAGGCGGTGGCAGTCGCTTCCGTTCTTACTTACATAGCCATGGAAATCCATTTTTTTCAATATACACAGTGAACTGTGCTGCAAAAGGAAGAACGCTGAACTCACTATTAGTTTGTCTGTGAAGATGAATAGCATTTGCATGTGTTTCAGTTTGTCAGATCCTGTTTGTGAGGTTGCTACACATCCTTTATTCTGTGCTGCGCAGCCATGCCAATACCATTGGCATTAATCTCCAGGGAAATTTGCAAGTCCAACACTATCGCTCCTAATTGTATAAAGATTTATGGTTTTGCTAAAAAGAAAAAAAAAAAGAAAAAGAAAAACTCGGTACAATACAACACAAAAGAGTAATGAACACATTCCTGCTTAGGAAATGAGAACGGGCACTTTCCTGCCTCCCCCGAGGCAGTGGGCATAAATCTTACCTGGGCTTTGCCAAAAACATTTCAAACAGTGCAGATGCCACCAACTACAAACAAAAAAAATCGAATGCAGTCCTGGATAAAAAACTAAGTCTTTAGCTCCGCTTAAGCTCTGCATGGAGTGCCAAAAACCTTATTATATAAGACTGATAAAGTGTGTTTCATTACAGAAATGCGGGACGGTTGTGGGACAGTATGTCCCATTTCCAGTTTGTTGTTAAGGTGTTGGCATGGAGTACTAGGTTACTAGTGTTACTAGGTGGTTGCTATGGTGTTTCCAAATAGTGTTTAAGATCTTGCTACATGGTTGCTATGAGATTACTAGATGGGTGGTACAGTCTTGCTATGTGGTTGCTATGGGGTTTCTAAGATGCTGCGATGGTATCCCAGGTGTCTGATAATGTGCTAGGTGGTTGATAGTTGGATGCTACAATGTTACAAAAATTGTGATACTTAGTGGTTAGAGTATTGCTAAGTGGTTGTCGGACAGCTAAGGTGGTTATTATCGTGTCTCAGGTGGTTGCTATGGAGTTGGTAAGTGGTGCTACAGTTTTGCTCTGTGGTTCTTTTGGTATTCAAAACTCTTGAGGCTGCTAGGGTGTAGCCTATGGCTGTTATGGTGTCTCGGGTGGTTGCCGAGATCTTGCCAAGTGGTTGATAGTGGTGGTGGTTGTGTGGTGTAAATGTGTTTGTATCACTCTTACAGGGAGAAAACACAATTAGAACATGGTTAGAGATGAATGTTGAGGTGGTTGTCTTATTTAAACCTTATTTAAACCACTATGAATTCATCTGAGGATTGCAGGTTCCAATCCCAGGTCATACTGCTTGCTATTGGCAGCTGGTGTTAGAGGGAGAGGGAAAATGGCCTGCTCTCCCTGTCTGGGTGGGTAGATGGCGCTCTCTTTCCACATCACACTCAATGTGATGCTGGTGGGCACAGGCGTCTGTTAGCTATTGCATCAGAGCTGGGGACCCGACACTTTCCTCCGGGTGTTTTGTCTGTCCGGCAAGGATGCCATGAGTTTGAAAAGAGGTGGTGGTTGATGTCAGAGGAGGTATCTGCTCATCCTCACCTGCTCCTAGGGTCGGGAGCATCGGGTGTGATGGGGGAGAGTGAAAATGATAATGGGGTTGGGGAATTGGCACTTCCAAATAAAAAAAACAAAACAAAAATAAACAAAGACAAAAACATTAGTTTGGTTTGCTCTTGATTGATAAAGTAAGAGGAATCACCTTGGTGAGATCCAAAGAGCTCTCCATGGCCTTCAGAAAGAAGGCCGTAGATGTATATATCCTTTCGATAAGCAAACTTAAACATACATAAAGAAGCTCAAACCTGATGTGGTGAAAAGGACATCTGTTTGGAGAAACCTGGAAGAAGTCATGTCCTATCCAGAGTCAAGTGACCGGCAGGTAATTAGGGCAGCAGCGAGGAAAGCAGTGCAACCCGTTAACACAATAGAAATGAACAGCTAATGCGTTAGCTGACTCTATGGATTCAGCTACAAGAACACAAATTGTTCTTATGGATCCTTCCGGCTTCTTAGCGGTATTGACTGCGGCGTGAGACAGAGCCTATTAGCAGCTCGTTGCAGGAGTAGATGTGTGTGAGATAGAAGACATTAGACTGCTAATCCCTTCCTCCCATCGCACTTCAGACTGTTCTGCAAACTCAGAAACAGGTCCAGTAGGAACAATGTATACGAGAACGGGAGCAGATTCCCAAACGTTCATTCTGATTCAGATTCCCAGTTCATACTGATTCAGCAGGTTCACTAGTGTACTAAAAGATGGATGGAGGGATGGATGGATAGATAGTAGGAAGGGTATTCCAGTGCTGGTTACTGGTTACTGGGTACTGCTCCTTCCCATCCTCTGTCCTCCTGTCCTGGGACAGAGGGTGACTGGCACCGTCCATAATGTCCAAAGTCCTCTTCTCGGCCCCCCGCTCCAGAGAGTCCAGCTTCATTCCAAAAAAAAATATATATATATACATATGTAGGGAAAGTTGCCTCCTGGGAAGGTAATCAGAGGAGATACTTTGCACAGAAGCAGTTTGTCTCAAGTAGAAGGACCAGAGTCAGCGCAGAGGCTTAATTATCTGCAGGGTTTCTCACTAGTACATCAGATATATCTTCATCTTCCGTTTTTTGTTTTTCCTTTTTGTTATCTTTGAGAATGCAGTGTAGCTGATTTATCAGTCAGCTTACATCAGATACAGCAACCAAGAAATCAACCAGATCAACCAAGGAATGTTATCAGACCCGGCCATGCAGATTTCTCCTTTAAAACATCAGAAGAATTCAAACTTATCAGTCTAGAGAGGAGCTCAGGCGCTCCTTCAGTCTCTCGAACTGCAACTCCCTTCTGGCTCGCCTTCCAGTGTGAACCATCAGGACCTTCAGCTGATCCATTTCAGCCATGTAACTCCTCTGCTGCTTCCCTTCAATGGCTTCCTTTCAGAACCCTGACGCTGGCCTACAAAGCCCAAACTGGACCGGCCCCTCTGTACTTGATTGCAATGGTCAAAACTCAATCTGTACCAAGAGCCCTTTGAGCATCAAGTACAGGTCAGGCTTGACCCACCATCCCTGAAAATGCAGGAAGACAAGCGTCCAGACTCTTTTCTGTTTTGGCACCAAAGTGGGGGAACAAACTTCCCCTGGGGGCTGGAACAGCAGAGTCACTTACTGTCTTCAAATGCAGACTGACCATCTCTTTCCAGAGAATTTAACCCATTAAATTATTATAATTGTAATAACACTGGACTGGACAATGCAATGCAAGTGAAATATTATCAGTTTGAGACAACGCAGCCGCAGGCGCCCTGATGCAGAAAATTAGAGAACCAGAGATGTAGATATTTTTTAAAAGGAAGAAAAAATGGAGACACTGTTCCCAAGAAAACATATTCAATCAAATCAGGTATGATGTAATATCGTAAGCAGATGAACTGGGGTTCTAAACAGGTGGGCCGTGAGGTGGAAGAGGATGAGGAACCCTAGTGTAGGACACTTATCCAGGCTATGGCATGGACTCTGTGTAAGCAAAATCATTACTCAAAACAGTTCTGGAGGCAGCTCTGCCTCTGAGGCTGCACAGACACTATTGGTTCAGACAATAACCAATTAAAATAACCAATAGGCAGAGCTTTAGAAACACATATCTGCCTATCAGAACAGTGCATGAAAAGGTGTGCAATTCAAATCAGATTTTAATGATATATATATATTTGGAAATTCTTTTATAAGAACTGCATGGAAAACTACCCAGATAGGTTCATGTAACAGCATCACACTAAGAGGCACGTCTTCAATACCATGATGTTATTTGCTAGATAATAAGCAAGCATTAGTAAACACAAACATAATCTCACATGAATCACACATCTTTCATCGACTAAGGAACAGATACAAGCTTCCCCTACTGGTTATTTTAACTGGTTATTCTCGAAACCAGCCACATTTGTTCAGAGCTGCCCCCAGAACCGTTTAGAGTTTGCACACATTGCCTCCTGGCATTGATGAGGTAATCAGAGCACAGGTGAACAGCATGAGCAGCAGCTTGAGTAGTTCTCGAGGAAGCAGAACGTATTTGTTGCTTTTCGCTCAAGTTGACAGGCTAGAGTGAACCACATAATTCCCTAACAAACCCTTCAGGTAGCTTAATAACATGCATTCGCAGTATCTTGCTAGCACATCTGAAATCCCTGCATGTCATATCCGAAGACTGGCACCTTAAACATTTGCTCGGCATATCGCCGTAACGCCTTGTGTGTCAAAATGCCACTCCAGCTTACCTTGTCATAAGATCGTACAATAAACCAACCCTATCCAATGCATAAACCTCACTACTCAGCCCCCCCCAACAATGCATATTTAAATCTCCATCTGCTTGACAGGCTGGGAAACGGAGTCCTTGGCGGCGGTTGGCAAGTCCTTGTCAGAGGCGGTTGGCTTTGAGGCATTAAGACTGCGGCAGCCGGAATGACAACAGGCACTTTATAACAGATGATGGGCTGTCGGGGGACTGACGGGTTGTCAATCACCCAAACTCCCTGACTCTGTGAGCTCACCTTGGACGATGAGGTAGACCTGGGAGGTCTTGGACTGATGCTTTGTCTGGATAGAGCACGTGTAGGGCCCTTCATCATACACGTCCACTTTCTGGATGCGCAGGCTGTACTCTAGTTGGCCCTTAGTCACCAGGTCCACACGAGGGTCCAGAGACCACTTGTCTTCCCCAGCGAAGATGATATTGGAGCGGTTGAGCCAAGCCACTTTGGAGACCTTGTCATCCACATAGCACCTGGGAGGAGAGATATAGAGAAAGAAGGATGTTAGGATGCCATCCGTCCATGTAAGGCAGCATAACAGGTAACAACAGGGGGAAGAACAAGACGATTTCTCTTTACCAACAAATCATACTTTCGTGTTAGCTAGAACAGTAAAGGAGGTTGCAAACCCACAAGCAATAAGTCAACTTGAAGACCATACGGATCTCTTGATCTGAAAAAAAGTGCAGTGTATCCCATTCCCAGCCCAAACAGCCTGTATTTGGACACCAAGTTTTGAATGTATTGTTTTTGTGAGGTTAAAAAACAGCACATTTATGTCTATATTTACGCATTCTCAGCCTTAGCAGGTGCTGAACCCCTTCCACATCACCTGGAGGGTCAAGATATAAGGCAAGTTAGGACCCCTATCACATACGACATAGAAAAGTGAAGACAAGTACGAGCCACCTCCGAAACATGTAAAGCCAGATTATTTATCGAACTGCCACCTTTGCTGGGCACCAGATACCCAGATGTCTGTGCCAACCAGCATCACACTGAGTGCGATGTGGGGAGAGAACCTTGTACCCACCCAGAGAGAACATGCCTGATTTTGCCTTCTTGCACTCCAGCTGCTGATGGCAGCATGAGCCGTTATTCAAACCTGCGACCCTCCAATCATAGCGGTAGAGCATTAAACCGCTGAGCCACTCGGAGCCCATACCACTGAAAGGGCATGACATCATTGATTTCCAATTCAGTTTTACAACATAATTATTTATACCGACATGCCAAAAGGCACAGGATAAGAGGGAATGGCTCGAGAACACCCGTGGCTGTAAAACGGAGGTGTTATCTTATGAGTGAGGTTGAACACCGGCCAGCGCATTCATGGCAAGGTGATGTGAATTACTGGAGTGTGAATGAGGCATGATAGTGGGTGTCAGATGGATGTGACATTCCATTTCTGAAGCTGTGAAGGCATTTAACATTCCTCCATGCTAAGTGTGCATCAGGAACAGAGTGCTGCTTGTAAGTTCACACAAGTCTTAAAAATAGATAAAGAGAACCAATTCAAAGAAACGAGACAAAAAAATTACACTTGTTCATTTGATGATGCAATGTTACATATCTGTGATTGGCAAAAGTATCCAAAGCTTAGCTTTCAGTAGCTACTGTGACCCCCTTGTGCAGCAATAATTGCAACTAGATGTAACTGTTGAAGGGTCGTGTACATTGTCTTGGACTAATTTTAGAACTAAACAGCTTCAGTTCTGTTATGTTGGTAGGTTTCCTCCCATGAAGAGCTTGCTTTAGGTTCTTCCACATCCTTTCTTTTGGATTAGGTCTGGAGTTTGCTGTTCCCTTTCAACTTAGGGAGCTTAGGGTCCTTGTCCTGGTGCACAACTCATGTTCCCTTGAAATTGACCCCATGGAGAGGTGTCCTGACATTTTCCTTCATTTACTGTATAATTCAGAATTCCATCCCGGCCCAAATGCAGCAGAAGAAGCACAAACCATGATATTTCCATCACTGTTCCACATGTTTCACAGAGAGGATAAGGCTGGAATGCAGTGTATTCCTTTCTCCAAACATAACACTTCTCATTTAAAAAGATCTACCCACAATCATTGTTCCAGTAGCCTTCTGGTGTTTTCATGGCATCTTTAGCAAACTGCAGATGGGCAGTGATGTTCTTTTTGGAGATCAGTGGCTTCCTCCTCGCAACCCTGCCATGCTCACCATTGTTGTTACAGTTCTGATGTTGGACTTTTCGAGTCTGATCAGCATCAGCAACTCTTCTTCTGAGCTCCTCAGAAATCCTCTTTGTTCATATCATGATGCACTTTCACAAACATGTTTTGTGAAGACCAGAGTTATAGATCCCTGTTCTGTAAATAAAACAGGACACCCACTCACATCTGATTGCCTCCCACTGACTGAACAAACTGACTCTAATTTTACCTTCAAATGATCTTCTAATTGGATAATTGTCCTCAATAAATAAATCAGCAAGTGTAATATTTTTGTCTCATTTGTCTGATTTGGTTCTTCGTATCTACTTTTGGGACTTTTGTAAAAATCTTATGAAGTCTTGGGTGAAATATATGCAGAAAGAGAGAAAATTCTAAAAAGGTTCACAAGCATTGAACCATCTCCATTCATCACAGAAGGCATTACCACCCACAGTGGACAGTGCATTGGATGGTAATGATCATGACAGGCAGCATCTGGCTAGGAGACATTGTTCTACATGATACTAGATCTAGATCCCATGACTTTGGACAGTGTATAAGCAGCAGCAGCAAAGGAGGGTATGCGACACTACCAGTACCAACCCTGATACTGTTACCAAGACCTGCTACACAACTCATCAGCAAGACTAGTGACAAATCGATTTGTAGACCATACTGATCAGTTCATCTGTGAAAGGTTCACAATGCACCGTTCCCAGCATTCTCGGCGATGACAACTGCACTACCTGCTGTTTAAAAGCAACTATGTCCAATTGATCGTGTAAACGCTGCTACTCGACTCTGGCCATCCTTCTCTCTCTCTCCATCACTCTCAGTCTCTCTCTGCCAGTCTCCCATCGCTTTAGTGCTGACTAACGAGGCTTTTCACCAGGGCCTGTCTGCTCGATCGACACAGCCTCTAAACAACAGCTAGCCAATCTCTCTCTTCCGTCGTCTGACAGCAAGTTTGCTGTGGTGACGAATGTGTATGCTGGACGCCCGAGGCCTAGCCTGGGGAAAGGAGAGAGAGAGGGGTGGAGAGCAAGAATGAGAGAGAGACTGGGTATGATGGAGGAGGAGAAGGGAGACAAGCATAGGGACAGAGAGAGAAGGAGATTGAGAGAGGATATCTGGAAAAAGAGTGCCGAGAGGGACAGAAGGCGGACCTGAGAGGGCAGGAAGAGTTAAAGCAAGAAAGTGGGAGTACTCAGTGAGCGAGGGTTTGTGTAAGACACTAATGAGAAGAGGAAAGATGTGCCAAACTAGCAAGTGAGTGAGAAGGGGAGTTAGTGGACATTGACAGCTCAGATAGGAAAATGAATCCCACAGGAATTGCTGTCATAGCTTCTTGAATCGGGAAAGTCACCCTTCCAGAGTCCAGCCAACACTCACCCCTCAAACGCAGACACTACAGACCCAAACCCATCAAACGCCTGCTCAGATCCACCTAATGGTGACTCTGATTGGGTCATCATTTGTCCACCCTAAACCCAATCCCTGTCCAACATCCAATCCAACTTATCACCCAGACCGGGCCATCAACCATCCTTGTCCCAGTAACAGTCACTGGCTGACCATCAACCACCTGCTCGAACCAGCTCATCAGGTCATCAATCTTGCAACCCCAAACCGAACTTGTCATGTGTGCTTCCATTTGCCCAGCATCACCTCCAAACCCAATAACCAACCACCTCAAATTGGCCAACTCTAATCCAGCTGCCGTTCCACGAATTTAATCCCAATAACCATCAGTCTCATGCCTGGTCTAATTTGACATTTTGTAACTGTCTGCTTCAAAAGTTGCACCAGTAACTCTAATCTGGACGCCATTTGACCACTCTATGTCCAATCACTGGTCACGCAATCCACCCACCACTGACTGAAACCTGGCTAAAACCTGCCCAAGGCAAACTCAATCACTGTCCATGACCACTATATTCTGCCCATCATTTATCCATTTATCCACTCTGATGTCAATGGTATTTATGCCCTACTCTAATCTGGCCATCACTTGTCTTCTCTGAAGTCAATCACTATCTACCCCTTATTTTGATCAGGTCATCATTTTTTTCACTCCCAATTTTTTTTTCAAACCCAATCAGTGGAAATTCTAATGGAGCCACCATTCGCTCACTTTAATCCCAGTCACCAGCCACCCCAATCGCCCCATCCCTCCCTGTAATCCAGCGATCATTCACACCCTGTAAATCCAACTACCTTAATCCAGTCACCAATTCTTCTAAACAGGCCAATATTTATTCACTCTGAACCCAGAACTTCAAATTACTTGGTCGCTTCCGACCATCAGTTGCCCACTACTCAAACTCCAATCCATGCCCTCAGGCCACAGTAATCTGGTCATCAAAAATCCATTTTAATCCCGAATACTGACCTGTCCATTACTTACTCCAGTGCCCAGAGTTCCTCCAGTTCAATTTGGATCTCTGCCCACCATTTCCTCTATTCTGCTCATCAATTTTCCAGTGTGGATTCAATCTCCACCCACCCCTTGCTGAAATCTGACGGTTCATCAAGTCCAAATGCAGTCACTGTCAGCCATTTAAATCTGCCCAATTGCTCTGCTTGTCCAAACCTCATCTCTACACTATTCCTTGCTCAAATCTGGCCATTGGTTATCCTGCTCAATCCCCATCTCTGCCCACCACTCGCCCTACTCTAGCCTTCAACTGACCCAAACCTGAACCCGCTGCTTCGATTCATTCGGTCCAAAGCCAATCCCTGCTCAAATCTGGCCATCATTCTCTCAGTGCAGATCCTCTCAACACCCACCATCTGCTCCAAAACCAGACATTACACATTCCCTCCCACATCCACCTCAATGTGGCCACTAGTTATCCACTCAGCACTCCAAGCCACCCATTATCACTATCCCAACACCATCAATTCAAAAGCAAGACCTTCTACAGGGTCAAAGGAAGAGAGTGAGAAGAGAAGGGGTTTTCTTGGCCCTGTTGAGCTGAGCTGTCCTCAACAGGCACTGCACTACCCTAACCACTCAGCGACTCACTAAAAGCCAACCAAGTGTGTTCTTGTGCCTAAAGGCAGACATACATACAGTATACTCTCTGTCACAGACAGAAATCTCAGAGCTTTCAGTGCTCGCTCCGTCTCTTTCTCCGTTCTCCTTTTTCTACTCTGTTTCCTTCATCTACCATAAACCGACCTCCCAGAAGCCCCATTTCAATCGCGGCAAAAAGAACTGTTATATTAGCTCTTTATTTGCAGTCAGTTCCGCTTGTCTCTATTATCAGTCATTTTTATTTTCACTCTCCCTTTTTGATGTTTGACACAGGTGTATAAAATCTTCCAGTTTTCAAGCCTTATACACTGATCAGTCATAACATTATGACCACCTCGTCTCTCCACTCACTGTCCACTCCATCAGCTCCACTGCCCACACAGGAGCTCTTTGTGGTTCTATAATTCCAGACTGTAGTTCATCTGTTTCTCTGCAGACTGTATTCTCCTCCTTTCACCCTGATCTTCAATGATCAGGACCCCACAGGACCACCACCGAGCAGATATTATGTGGGAGGTGGGTCATTCTAAGCACCGCAGTCATACTGACACGGTGGTGGTGTGTTAGTGTGTGTTGATGGTTTAAACCCCTCAGTGTCACTGCTGGAGTGTACATAGTCCAGCCGACAGCGTCCTGTGAGCACTGATGAAGGACTAGAGGACGACCAACACAAACTGGGCAGAAACAGATGAGCTTCTGTCTCTGACTTCACATCTGCAAGGTGGAGACACTCGGTAGGAGTGTCTAACAGAGTGGACAGTGAATGGACACAGTGTTTAAGTGTCAGATCCACTCATACCAGCACAACACACACTAACACACCACCACCAGCATGTCAGTGTGACCGCAGTGCTGAGAATGACCCACCACCCACGTAATAGCTGCTCTGTGGTGGTCCTGTGGGGTCCTGATCATTGAAGATCAGGGTGAAAGGAGGAGAATAAAGTCTGGAGAGAAACAGATGAACTACAGGCTGGAATTATAGAACCACAAAGAGAAGCTGTACTTAAGAGTAAATATGTAATTATTAAAACTGACCACAGTACAATTGGAAGCATAGTGGCCAAATATGGCCAAAGCTTTGGCAGCGTCCCAGTTCAATCACAAAGTCTCAGAATGTGACCAGCCTAAGTGTTGATGATACCATCTGGGGGTCCCGGAGGACTCGTCTAAGAACTGTTGTAAAAAGCCACTCTGCAACTGGTGCCTTGTGACTATATGTGGGCAGAGCTGATGGATGGCCAAAGCAGAAGGTGGTCATTTTCTGGCATGTGGCACAAATCAACCTAAATGATAGCACACAGCCTGCCACACAATTTGGCCTGGATTTAATTGGCATCAGCTCATGCAGGGCAGCATGCTGTAAACTTATAAGACTGCTGTTATCACAGTTTGCAGCAGGGTTTGGGGTGGTTCACATGGTCTCACATTAACATATTTGAAGGCCACCGCTGCGGTTTAAAGGGCTTTCCATGCAAGAAACCGTCCGCAGTATAAGTTGAACTGAACAGTGGCTTTTCCAGACCACAGTTGCAGTCAGAACACTCAGGGGTCCACAAAATCAAAGTGGTCCACCATAACTGGAAAAAGGACGCCAAAGGTACAGAATTGTGCAAAACCACCAAGAGTCTGCATTCACGTCATGGCTTTCGTTAGAAATGAATACAGTAAACTGGACTGTAAACATCTTTGAACCCAAGATCCACCCTTTTTTGGGCGGTTACATGCCATTTTCTAAACTTCATATCTCAGGATCAGAAAAACCTACAGCTATGATACACTTTAGGTATCTAACCACGGTGGACCCATGGACATGCAATGGATTATCAGCAAGTAATTCATCTTAGAAAACAGCTAACATTCACTGAATTAAATCCCAGTTTAAATGCCAAAGCAGACGTTCAATGCATGTTTACTGCTCTGTCCATGTGTATCAGCTCAACCTGCACACAGACTCCGACTGATCAGCAAAAGGGGGTGGGGGGAGGGAGGGGCTGTTTGTCCTCTTTATTTGATCACAGTGTACATTTTAGGATAACGTTCTTGAGACGAGATTAAACCAATAAATACGTAAATAATAGAAATAATGACATGCAGGGGGTTCATTTTATTTATACCCCTGTCAATATGTATGAAGAACCTGTTATAAGTATCCTTATCAATCTAATTATTGCAAAACAACACAAACATTTATACAAATATTTAAATTCTACTTTGTAAATTTTACTTTTATTTGTGCTTTTTTTTTAAAGATTAATAAAAGTCCCTTGAAAAAGATTCCTGCATAAAATGTTAACATTTAAATTAAACGATTTCAGTGTTTATTTCCCATAAAACATTGTTATAGCTACAGCTGTTTTACAGCAACGCTAATATTGTAAACCCACTTTCAACTAATTAAAAATGAAAAAATCCAAAATATGAACAAATATTTCAAGAAGCAACTGTAACTATATCAGCTCTTACGTGAATTAAATGGAACATATTTTTGTATTAACAAACTAAAATGTCAATCCAATCAAAACATGAAGCCAAAGACATGGGCAAATACGTCTCCATTTCTGACCCCACCATCCTGCTGGAACGTTTTCATCTTTTCCGTTTGACCACTCGTTGTTTGTAGGCCTTAAATCCGAAACATGCGTGATTTTAAAGAGCGAAATGATTTGTAAACAGATCAATATCACCTTTCTTGAGCTACAAACATGAATAAAACAGGACTTTGTTGAAAAGAAAAGAAGCAACACCTGCATGAATAATAATCCTTCTGGAATCTGCTCAGAAAACGGTCCACTACAGCAGGCTTTCTTTGAGAAACATGAAAAAGTCGGCAGAAAGGACGTTCAAATGGTCCTAACCAGGGATTAAATTCAAATCAAACAGCACTATTTTGCCTCTTATCTCAAACATAGTCAATCAGGTAAGAGGTTTGGTGTCTGAAACACTGGAGATACGAGGTGGAATTATGAAAAAGTGGAAAGGAACCAATGTTAACCAGTGTTTCTCAGTCCTGGTCCTAGAGGCACCCTGCCCTGCATATTGTAGGGCTTTACCAGCTCTTAACACACCTGATTCAACAAATCAGTTCATTAACAAGCTACAGGGCATGTGTTAAAGCAGGGAAACCACGGAAATGTGCAGGGCAGGGGTGCCTCCAAGACCAGCGTTGAGCTAAACCCTTACACACTCTTTTTAAACCATGTCCAGTTGTGTCAACCAGACTTTAAGACACCAATTCAATGCCGTAAAGTACTAACGTACAGCACAACGTTATGAGTGAACGTGGACCGAAGTTCTCAGTTGTTATTACGTTGTATTTTGGTCCGTTTCCTCTGATGCTTTCACTGAAGGCCACGCGAGCGAGTGGAGATGCTATTTTGTATGCAGAGCTTGAGTGGACTCGGCGAACATCGCGTCCCCAGACGCTGGCCTCCGCAGTACTAAAGCGCGGCCAGAAACGGAGCAGCCGGTTGCTAAAGACATGCGCCTGCCATGATGTGTCACAGTATAGGGACTATTGAGTGGGAAATCCACCATAATCCATCTGCCAGAGCAGAACGGAAGAGCCTGTGCTTGTGCATCAGCTTGATTCCTGACAGGAAATATGTAAACGAGTAGTTGGTCAAATTAGTCATGAAAGATGAGAAAATGTATAGTTATTATGAGATAATGTCATAAAAACAACAGACTGTCAACTTGTAATTACATGAAAGTATCGATTTATTATGAGATAATGTAATTATGATGTCGAACACCTTGCAATTATCGTTATTTGGGAAGTTGTCATGACAGTGACATGATATGTCATTGTGATTTAGAACATCTTGGAATTCCAAGGAAGTATCTCAGTATTATGAGATAATTTGCCTCGTAAAGAAAATAAATTGGGATTATGCCACAGAACAATCTGTAATGAGATATCGGGTCAGGATTGCCTACAGCATACGCAGGGGACCCGAGCGGACCAGAGTCCGGACTGGACCGGCAAGTGCATGCTTGCTTAAAAGCCTTTGGATAGTTGCTGTATTCCGTGCATAAATTTGGGACGTTAACCATCACACAGTACAGATGTGAGGATGAGACAGTAATCGAGACGTCCCGACCTGATACAGTGGATCAGGATTGGGAGCCGACCCAGGCCAATATTACTGGATTGGGTTTCAGATATTGGAAATCTGATCCAGTCCCTATCTTTTAGAGCTCACACCAATAGTTTTTGAGGTTTTTAAGAAAGAAAAAAAAAAAGTCACAAGTTTCCAAAATTTCCAGAACTTAAACAACTTAAGTTGTTTTAAAGCCAATTTATCTCGGGGAAGGAAAGTTGCAGCTTAAGAAAGCCACTGCTCAACAGATGGTGGATAAGGGCTGCGCCAGTGAATCAGGATACACTTTTTTGTTAGGGATGAAATCAATAGAAACAATGCTATCAGCTTAAAAAATATCTCCTGCCCCAGTTCCCAACAGATGCAGGGAAGGAGACTCCGGGAAATGTATTTTCTAGCACGGTGTACGCAGCTCCCCAAAATACAGACATTTGTACACTTCCAAGAGGAATGAAAAACGTTCCTTTTCCAGCTGTTTATTTTAAACAGTTTTATATATAATATAAACATCAGCACATGAACACCAGATGAGCTTCATTTGGGAAACTTTTTTTTTTTTTTACAGATGCAGAGCCATTCCTCTCCGGAGACAGGCTGGTCTACGCTGGTCTACATCCTTTTTCAAATTTCCCATAGATTATCTACCGATGGTTTAATGTGGTTTATCAAAATGCCGTATAAAAGAATAAAATCAATAAAAGAAATCAACCTTCTAGACTGACATAACCTGTCCGATCCTGTCCTCCTGAAAAGTGTCTACCTGAAGAATGTAGATGCTTCAAATGTGAATGTAGATGCTTCAGACGAGAATGCAGATGCTTAAAACATGAATGCAGATGGTTCAAGTGACAATGCAGATGCTTCACACAAGAATTCAGATGCTTCAGAAAAGAACATTGATGCTTCAGATGTGAATGTAGATGCTTCAGATGAGAATGCAGATGCTTCAGACGAGAATGATGATGCTTCAGACGAGAATGCAGATGCTTCAGACGAGAATGCAGATGCTTCAGACGTGAATGCAGATGCTTAAAACGTGAATGCAGATGGTTCAAATGACAATGCAGATGCTTCAGACAAAAATGCAGATGCTTCAAACAAGAATGCAGATGCTTCAGATGTGAATCCAGATGCTTCAGACAAGAATGCAGATGCTTCAGACAAGAATGCTGATGCTTCAGACAAGAATGCAGAAGCTTCAGACAAGAATGCTGATGTTTCAAAAGTGAATGCAGATGCTTCAGATGTGAACACATATGCTATGCAAACCTTGTTTTGCTTCAGATGAGAATGCGACAGGTTTCCCAGTTTGCATAGCATGAAGCATCTGAATTCTTATCTGAAGCATCAGATGAGAATTGGATTAACTTCCATCTGAATCTCACGTTAAATTTCCCAACTGCTATTCCTGACATTAGGCTGGTTGTGTAGGAATTCCGTGTCAAAGTTTCGGCAAGACGTCTGGAGTCTCACTTTTCGGAGAAATGACAGGGCATGTACGGGGAAAGGGCAGGCGTATTAAAAGCTACGTGTCATTACTCAGATGAGAGAGAGAGAGAGAGAGAGAGAGAGAGAGAGAGAGAGAGAGAGAGAAAATGAATAGCATGTGTGAAGGTGAGGATGAGGATGATTTTCTCACCTTGCCTGTGCTTCATCCCTGAGCGCCTGGCTGTGTTCAGAGAGCCAACTCGCGCTCTTCATATCAACTATACATCACACACTGACATTTCCCTTCTCCCACATCACACACACTTACACAAACACATTCTCACTATCAGATAGCAGAGGAAAACATCCCCCACATAACACACACACACACACACACACACACACACACACACACACACACACACACACACACACACACACACACACACACACACACACACACACCTGATAACACATACAAGAATGACTTTCTGGCTTTTCAGGGCAAACAACACATACATTTCAACAGCCTTCATATCAGGAATATGGGAGGTGGGGCTATTGAGGGACCTGAGAGGATTTCAGGATCCAGCTGTGGGCTGCATAGGCCCATATATACCTAGACACTGGCACTGCATTGGCTACTTCAGCCCAGTGATGCAACACTGGTCCATATTGTTCCAAGTAAGGGTGGTCTTTAAACAATTACAACTCATTGCTCTGGTTTGAACTCTACAGTATTATGAGAAGCTGTCTGGACCATTATGGTGGTGATGTTGATGCATGATCCAGCAGCCAATAAAGCATCTATATACACATGTCTCCTGACCACAATTAAAGTTCTGGTAAGGTAACTCATGCAAAATTGGGTAAATGAAATTATTTTCACCTGCCACAATCCAAAACTAAGATAAATATTGGAAGATCTGGAATAAAGATAATCTCAGAGGGTCTACACAGAATTAAATAACAGGTCCTTGTGGTCATTTGAACGCTGGTCCATGATTTAAGCAGGTAAAACCAATGCAGCTGGGAGTAGACAGGGCAGTCAGATGATTGGAGCTCAGCACTTCAAGGTAAGCAGGTGTAATTGTGATAATGCTCCATCCAATATGGGATGGTGATCCTACATCCTGACCTCATTAACGGTCATCACTGAATACAATCAAATCCTCACAGCAATGCCCTAAAATCTAGTAGAAAGCTTTCCATGGACAGTAGAGACATAAAGCAGGGTCAACACTTTTTAATGGCCTTGATTTAGGCAGAAACAGTGAATGAGCATGTGTCCCTAAACATTTGTCCACATAGTGTGTCCAACGGGGAATGTTCTGTCCAACAAAAGCTACGACTTTGTGATTTCTCTTTAGCACAGTGTGAAGTGGGTGTTGCTCTGCAGCAGTCTGATTAAACAGGCCTATCTGAAAAAGCCTCCGGAGCTCCAGGATGGGGTGAGCCAACTGGGCTCTATTTCAAACAGCCCGAGACAATGGGACTATCATTTCCCTGCTTTTCATTTTCTCCACATAACAAAAGTCCATCCAGGCGCTCTATCCAGCCCCATCTGCTGAACACTTGCTGATTTGATGTCCTGCTCCATGTACCTGGAAACTAGTGCCAGGTTAAACCAGCTAAGCAATGTCTGCAAACTGATCCCCTGAAACTGAGGCACTGTGTGGTGGTAAAATATTAAATTATGTAAAAAATTTATTTTAATATTGTATCTGTAAAAACTACTTTTGTGTAGAACTATCCATATCATTAACCTTAACTAAACCCAAACCCTAACCAAACCCAAACCCTAACTCCAACCCTAACCAAACTAAACCAAAACTCTAACCCTTACCAAACCCAAACCCTTACCAAAACCTATTCCAAACCCTTATCAAACCCTAACCCTTACCAAACCCAAACCCTTACCAAACCCTATCCCTAACCTTTACCAAACCCTATCCCTTACCAAACCCAAACCCTTATCAAAACCTATCCCAAACCCTTACCAAACCCTATCCCTAACCAAACCCTATCCCTATCCCTTACCCTTACCAAACCCAAACCCTAACCAAACCCTATCCCTAACCTTTACCAAACCCTATCCCTTACCAAACCCAAACCCTTACCAAAACCTATCCCAAACTCTTACCAAAATCTATCCCTAACCCTTACCAAACACAAACCCTATCCCTAACCAAACCCTATCCTTAACCAAACCCAAACCCTATCCCTATCCCTAACCAAACCCAAACCCTATCCCTAACCAAACCCTATCCTTAACCAAACCCAAACCCTTTCCCTTACCAAACCCTATCCCTTACCAAACCCAAACCCTTACCAAAACCTATCCCAAACCCTTACCAAACCCTATCCCTAACCAAACCCTATCCCTAACCAAACCCTATCCCTATCCTTTACCCTTACCAAACCCAAACCCTATCCCTAACCAAACCCTATCCCTAACCCTTACCAAACCCTATCCTTAACCAAACCCAAACCCAAACCCTATCCCTAACTAAAACCTATCCCTAACCCTTACGAAACCCAAACCTTATCGCTAACCAAAACCTATCCCTTACCCTTACCAAACCCAAACCCTATCCCTTACCCTTACCAAACCCAAACCCATTTCCCAAACCCAAACCCTATCCCTAACCAAAACCTATCCCAAACCCTTACCATACCCAAACCTTATCCCTAACTAAAACCTATCCCTAACCCTTACGAAACCCAAACCTTATCACTAACCAGACCCTATCCCTTACCCTTACCAAACCCAAACCCTATCCCTTACCCTTACCAAACCTAAACCCTATCCCTTACCCTTACCAAACCCAAACCCTATCCCTTACCCTTACCAAACCTAAACCCTATCCCAAACCCGAACCCTATCTCTAACCAAAACCTATCCCAAACCCTTACCATACCCAAACCCTAATCCTAACCAAATCAAAGCCTAAACCTTTACCCACAGTAAAAGGAAGCAAAGCAACATAAAGATTGTTGTGAAGCACCAAATACCTTATATTCCCCATCTTCTTAAGAAGAGATTGAGCTAAATTAAAAACATCTACCTATATGTTTACAATTCTGTGGAGTGGAAACCAGAAACACCAGAAATCCTTAGCCTTGTTTCTTTTTCTCTCTCTATCTCTCTGCTGCATCTGTCAGTCTCTCTGCTTCTGATCGTAAAGGTGGGAAATCAAAATTTACAACCCCTTCCCCTGTTGTTAAATTATTCAGTGTAAATAGATTATGTAGTAGAGGGCATGTGAGTGCAGACCAGGACGGTGGAGTGATTTAGGTTGCAAACCGGCCAACAGCGGCGCCTCTTATTAAATCCTGTTTCACAAGGAGTCTAGCAGGCCTCGCAGACCCATCGTTTATTGGACCTCTGTGCATTTATCTTCCGTTTTGCTGATGGGCCACTCACCATATTCACACAAGAGTGCAAGGACTCACAGTTGAAAGACCTTACAGGAAAGTCTGTCCACTCATCTCAGCAGTTCTTTCCAGGCATACAAGTCCAGAAAAGTCTATAATTCCCAGACATGCCAGACTCGCTTTCTTTGGAACAAATAGAGCCTGAAAAGTCCCATGTGCATCTTGTACCAACAAGGTGACTGGCACTTTTTATTGAAGGGTGGGACTTTCTGTATCATTGCAAGCATTACGAAATATCCTGTTCTGATTTCAACCTGTAAAAAAATCTCATTTTGTGTCTGGACTTGCTCAGCATTGGAAGGTTCTTGTAACAATTACATTACAGAGTAAAGCATAGCAACTATACTCGTTGGAGCTGACCAGTCTTGTCTGTGGATTCACCACATATTGATGGTCACCAGAGTGGTGAAACATGGGCACCAGCTGGGTTGTACAGTGCACATGGATCCTAGGTGGGATACATGTGAGATTAAATTGGGCTGTAATGTTGGGGCCCAATTCAGAATCCCAATTACATCCCAGTAACAGCACATGTACAAACCCTGGCCCATGTTCCACCCATATGAAGCCCATATGAGCACGTTTTGCTGGGTACAATTACGTTGAGCAGAAAGGCTCACCACCTTGACGGTGATGAGCGACAACACTGGAAGACCACTCCGGGCCCCAGTGTCAGTCTAGAACAGAAAGCTGAGGCTGCAGTCAGCCACAGCCTCACCAATGTTTGACATGTAAAAAGTGATGGAAAATGAGTATTAATGAGACTGTAAAGTTGCGTTACTTCAGGGGAAAGGAGACAAAAAGCTAACATGCTTGTTCACAAGCTATAATGCCAGTTTGTAACCCCTACGTCAACACATCGGCCACAAACTAACGTTATTTTCAATCCAACAATAATACGTGATGGATGGTATTGTTCATTTACCATATCTACAGTCAAATGCTTCATTAAATAACTGATGTACATTTACGATGATGTTTGGCTTATGTGTAAACATTGGATGTTGCCAAGGTGATAATGTCCACCAGATAAAAAAAAAAAAAAATCACAACACAGCAGTGGCCATTTTTTATTGATTCAGTTTCTATAATGATCAATGAGATCTGTGGTCCCAGGTACCGTCAGCCTCAAAAAGAGGGGTCAAAGTGTTGGGTTGAAGTCTCAGTCCCCCTCTGAGATTTCTGTTCCTGAGCCTGGGTTGAAAGGCGCTCGCTGCAGATGTTTTTCCCATTTCATTTTCCTGAATACCTTTCCAAAGCGCTTGCTGTGGTTGTGAAGCGGAGGAAGTGAGTACAAGCTCTCATTACTCCCTGGCTTTTGTTTAAATCTGCCGCGACAGACGTTTGACAGCCTGTACGAAAACCGTACACGCTTCCCCCTTAATAATGCCACTGTTTCCCCGAGCCTCGACGAGCTGCACAACAATAACCACTCGCAATGAAAACATCTGCAGCCGACGATAAAAAAGGGAGAAACAGCTCAAAGCTCGTTCTGAATGCGAGCTGGGTTTCATTGATTTTGACAGCAGCAACACCATCAACTATTTAATCTTCCCAGAAATGAAGAAAAGAAAAAAACAGAGTGATTTTTCCGGCCTGAGAAGTAAATCTGTAGAAGCAATCGTCAGAAATGAGAAGACGAAGGGCGGAATAATCGCCGAAGCTTTCGAAACGTTCACGCTTTTCGGCCAATTAGTGTCGGGATGATAGTGACAACCGAGCCGACGGGTCATCACAAGGGTGCTCACTTGAGTCGCTATTTAGTGCTGTGAGGAACGGTTTGATTATAATACTAAAGTTGTTAACAGTGAGTGAAAGGGAACCGTCACTGCTAGCTACATTTGCATGCATGTCTATTCTGCGAAACGTCTTGAAGACGTGCCTGAGGACATAAATAACAGCTGCGTATCGCAACTGTACATCCAAATGCCTGGTACAGTTTTGCGACCCTAATGCTGAGAGGGTCTTGTGTCTTAAAGCTCTTAACAATCAGAAATCCAGGTCCTCAGACTGTTCGAATATTTTATAAAGTCAAGCCGGAAATGAAAAATACAGACACGTCCCGCGACTGACAAGCATGTTCATTTATACATGTGATACTTATTCATCATTAATGAATTACTCATTAATTACTGCATCGATTTGGGAATCAGCCTGCGGCCCTGCTGAGAAGTTACTGTAGACCAGGTTGCTTTGATAGTGGCCTTCATTTCAACTGTCAGGCCAGCAGTCTTCCCAATGATAATGGTTGTAGCAACCGTGAATCCATGCTAGCTGGTTAAGTCCACGTGCTGTCATTCGGAAAGAAACAGCACAACACACCTTATGACATTAGTGTGAATGGGCGGGGCTAAACTGCTGTAGGCTGAATAGGTGAATTCTGCGAAGACTGAAAGCCTTTACTGGAGAATCTCACCAATTTTTTAAAAAATTCTCTCAATAAACAGCTTTAATCAAAGCCAATGTTCACAGATGTCTGAACCTCTAAACGCTCCAGGTGGAGGGATACATGCAGAGCATTGTGTCAGAAAATAGTCCCTAAAGAATCTTTATTTTGCTCAGGTTTCCCATGATTCTACCACCATCAACATTCTGAATAAATCTCGGAAGACGTGTAGCTGAACCGGTGGGTTAGGACAGTCAATCATTGCCTATAATTGAGTTGTTGACATGGCAACAGACGTCTGTTTCCACATCGGTTGGGATACACTGTCCAGGGCTTTTCTGGAATATTATTGTGAAACAATTAAAGCAGAAGATATGCTTCTGTGTGAGACCATAAGGAGCCATAAAGTCACTTTAAATCAGAAGTTCTGTTAAATCTGAGATTAATGTGGTTAATAACGAAGGGAAGCACAGAGCCAGCAGCCCTCGGTAACGCGTCCCCACTAGGTTTCACTCACTATTAGCCGAGTTTGCATTTTTCCCCAAAGTATTCGTCTGAAGCCTGTGAATTATTTAGACCTTCTGTCTTCAGCTAATTGAAAACGTGTCCAGCCGGAGTTGCCTGGCTGAAAATCGATGCCGGCCGAAACATTTTCTCCACTCTGTTGGCTAGCTGAGGCGACCACAGAGGGGTGCAACACATGACCTCAGCAATGACCGGTGCACTCTAATCCACAGGCCCTCAGTAATTAAAAAGCCCCTTCGCTCGGGGCTTCGCTCAAATTTGTCTAAGAAACATCAACTTAGACTCTGTCACCTTTAGATTTCAGCAGAGAATGCAGTGACCAATAGTAGCTGATTAGAGAATCCCTGAGGTTGAATACGGGCTCAGGTGGTCAGAGATGTCCGTCGGAGATCAACTTCAAAGGCTTCAAAGCTTTAAAAACCAACAATCAACTCTCGAACTCAATTCTGTATTTTACTGGTAACCAGTGAAGGGAAGCCAATACAGATGTGATGCTTCTCTTTTCCTGGTTCCAGTGAAAAGTCTAGCTGCAAACGTGACGACTGCGGAATTCCCAGGTGCAGAGAGCTGCAAAATTCCAGGCATGTTGTAATAAAGCATGAACGACTGTTTCCACGTCATTAAATGATAAAACTGGGTTTAGCTTTAGTGATTGTTCTAAGCTGTATCATCCACATAGCAATGATAAGAAAGGGAGATGGAACATAGGCAGGGAGAACAATGTAGGACCCAGAACAGAGCCCTGAAGAACTCCACGTGTACTTCCTGCTGGAGAAGAGGAGAAATTTCCAAACTTTGTGAACAACTGAGAAATGGTAACTGTGTGTGTGTGTGTGTGTGTGTGTGTGTGTGTGTGTGTGTGTGTGTGTGTGTGTGTGTGTGTGCAGACAGGCAGGTTTTGTCCCCATTCTGCATTCATTGTGTTTAAAATCAGCAGGCAGAGACAATTCTCATTAAACAGTATAGGCCAATTATCTCATACACACACACACACACACACACACACACACACACACACACACACACACACACACACACACACACACACACACACCACTCCAAAGGTGTCTTTTTTAACAAACAGCATTATGCTGTAATAGGACAGAGCAGGACTCATCACTGCTGGCATCTCTGTAAGTGTGAGGTGTTTCAATAGCAGGTCTGGAGGCGTCTCTCGACGAGAAGAAACACCGCCACAGGACGTCTGTCTCTAACTCAACAATATGCTGAGCAGCTGATTCATACTTTAATTCTGAGCAGACTGGTCTACTGTACTGCTCTGTTTACTCCTCTTCCAAAAAGCCCACAGAGGAATGGATCCAGACAGGTAACCGGAACAGGACGAGCTAGCTGTGCTGCCCTGCATCCCGTGTCTCTCAGATATATAAAGCTCTTCATCATTTAGCACCATCTTACATCACTGACCTTCTCTCTCAGGAGCCACACAACTCCTCTATCTGACCATGGTGGTGGTTTCACCATCATACCAGCTCAGAAAACTGAACTGAATCCCAGTTTAAATGCTGAAGGATCTTCCAGTGCATGTTTACTGCTCTGTCCACGTGCACATGATCAACCTGCATACAGACTCTGACTGATCAGAGAGAGGGGGCGGCGCTGATGCTCAACCTGCATACAGACTCTGACTGATCAGAGAGAGGGGGCGGGGCTGATGATCAACCTGCATACAGACTCTGACTGATCAGAGAGAGGGGGCGGGGCAGATGATCAACCTGCATACAGACTCTGACTGATCAGAGAGAGGGGGCGGGGCTAATGCTCCACCTGCATACAGACTCTGACTGATCAGAGAGAGGGGGCGGGGCTGATGACATCACTGCTACAGATATTAGATTGTTATTTTAAAGAGTGTATTATTAAAAATATTCTTGTCAAACTAATCTTTACAAATAACTCATTGAAATTCATGTTTTCAGCTCAGAAACATTCTGGATGATCAAATTCCAACAGGATTTCTGAGATGTAAAGTCATTTTTAGGACACTAAAGGAGTGTTTGTGTGTGTGTGTGTGTGTGTGTGTGTGTGTGTGTGTGTGTGTGTGTGTGTGTGTTACGGACATTATTAGAGTTGAAAGCTGGAAGTGGCTGACAGAGTGGACACACCGTAATGCTCCACCAATCTCCTTACTGTCAGAGGTTAGTCTGCATTGGCTCAGAAACGCTGGGCCTCTGGTTCTGCCGACAGCAAAACAGAGAATGGTTCTGCACAGGCCAAACACTCCTGTCTGTTTAAATAACATTGTAACATTCACTGATTTAAACCATCTAACTCTTAAACACACAAAACACTCTCACTTTCTCTCCATTAGTGGTTCCATTATTAACATCCACGGTTCCTCCAGCTCACCGGTGATGAGTAAAGACTGTCTTCCATAGGCAGTGACAGTGAATTCAACTCAATTCAAAGGTGTCCTGCAAAGGTATCTTCAGTGTCTTATGCAATTTCCTGAAGAGATGCCTTTGAAGAAGCTGTCTTACAAAGATACAACTGATAACCAACTATTTCTATGTACAGTTTTAGCCATTATGCCTTAAATATACTGTCTAGTCTTTTAATAATCTACAATAATTTGATACCTAAAATCATCAACCAACAAAACATTGAATAATCTGCATTAAACATACATTAGACACTAGGGCTGTAACAAATGACTATTTTGGTAGTTGATAATTCTATTGATTATTGACACAAATAACCAACTTTTAGACTAATGCAATAATTAATCGCTCAATTATCAAATAATATATATATATATATTTATATATATGTAGCTTTTAACTTCTAAATTTGGCTTGGGTTTGTCTGTTTTTTTTTTTTGGGTTTGTCTGGTTGCATTGGTGACTTTTATTTTGACATGTGGGCAGAGCCTCAGCAGTCAACCCCCCATCGCTCATGATGCACTGTTTGTTAAAGGGCAGGTTCATATCCATAAACAGCAAGCTGATTGGCTCTTTTTGCTGATGGATGGAACTTGATCTGTAAACAGAACCCGTGCTGAGCATTATGGGAAATCTCATTTATATTTCAACCCGTTCTTCTTTAATTATTATTATGACATACTGGATTTGTCCTTTTTCCACTCAGCCCGTGTCCATATGAGACTCCCGCACCTCACACTAACAGAACTCTGCTCTCCAGTCACACTCAAGAGGTGCATGGCCGTGTTGCATTATGGGTGTGCCACGGTTTTACCCTCTATAATCCATTATTACTGTAAAAATGAACAGCATCGGACAAAACTGTAATCTAAACGTGGGTGATTAATCTGTGCTTCATGTGCTTCCCAAACTATTCCTTGGGGTATTCACAGATTTGCATACTAGGCTTGTTTAAGATATAGTTGCCAAACTCTTCCAGTTTTCCAAGAATGTTAATTACGTAGCGTTAGCGTGCACGCAGAGGGGGAAGACAGATGTGGGTGATGTTTAAGTAGCTAGGATTAGATGTGGGTCTAAACGCTGCACATCTGTACAGGCAGTCTCATCTGGCAGCCTCATCTTCTCAGCTCATCCCTGCCACTCTGTTTGCAGACCTTCTCTACACACACACACACACACACACACACACACACACACACACACACACACACACACAGTGCAGAATGGACCGGGGCAGTGATGCTCTGTTAGCCGAGGTGTAAACAATGGGTCACACCACACACTCCGAGTCAATCCGTACAGACCAGCATCTGGATTAACTGCGCAGACCAGTGCATTCTAATGAATGCATTCAGCTACTTTAAGCTGCATCCACTGCTGACACAGATGTGCAAAAGCTTGTCTAGTACCTGTTGAGAAACAGCTGTACCCAGGGCCAAGGATTTGGTACTATGTCCCTGAGTGCCATGCCTAATGCCAAGTGTGGGCTAAAGGGGTATAAAGCCCCCCTGCACTGAGCTGTGGAGCAGTGGAACTGTGTTCTCTGGAATCATCTGGGGGTTTGTGATCATGTGAGGAAGGGTGGTGATCATCCAACATCCTGGCCTCACTAATGTTCTTGTGGCCACTGCATCAAACTATTGCCAGCCAACACACTCTGCGGAAAGCTCCAGATCCCCAGCTCTGACACATCAACCAATGGACACCTGGGTTGATCAGCGTCACAGCAGCTACCCATATTCAATACCACATGGACTAATAGCCAAGTGTGAAGTCTGTCTGTACTTTCCATCCATCCATCCATCCATCCATCCATCCATCCATCCATCCATCCATCTGTGTTCTATACCGCTTATTCCTGAATAGGGGCACGGGGGGAGCCGGTGCCCAGCTGGCAACTCTGAGCGCAAGGGCAGGAAACAACCCTGGACAGGGCGCCATCATAGGACACACACACTAAGTGCCACCTTAGCATCACCAATTCACCTACCATGCATACCTTGAAGGTACCATGCATGTCCCTGGGCTGTGGGGGAAACCGGAGAACCCCCACTCGAACACGGGGACAACATACAAACTCCACACAGAAATTTCCCAGGTCGCCCCACCAGATCGAACCCAGGTCCTCCTTGCTGGGAGGCAACAGCGCTATCCACCGCGCCACCGTGCCCACTTTCTAAACATTTGATGGCTAAACATATGGTGACCATGCAGACTGAATTAGACGAAAGTCTGATGAAAGTCGTCCTGTAGGACCCAAAAATAACTCTCGCTCTCGCCCTAAAAATACGACTGTTAATGGAGGTGAAGCTCTCCTGCGAGCCTCTCAAACCAACCGAAACATTTTCTTGAACAAGGCATTTCTCACCAAACAAGGTCCTTTGTAGTGTGAAGCACTGTCCGGCTCAGCGGACAATCATGTAATAACTTTGATAATTGCCTCCGATTGGGCCAGGCTGCTGCAAATTAGGAGTTTGACAAATTATCCTGTACTGCTGGAAATCAGCATGAATTTGTATGCAGAGGAACCGCAATTTATAAAACCCAATTTAACATCACTTTAAACACGGAGCACGTGGGGTTAATTTATACCACATTAAGCCGACGGATGAATAAACATGTTTTACAAAGAGCCACAGTATAAAACACTTGATATGGTCCTTCATTCTAATGCAAGACTCTTTCTATCTGTTGGGTCTGGCATGGAAATACAAAGGGGATGATAATAAGTGGGCACAGTGACACACGCTTCACCAGCGGGCTGGAAATGTGGTTTAAGAAGATGTCAAACAAAGGTAGATGTAATACCTCAGTAATCTACTTACAGCCCATACGTGAAGGCTCTGTTTAAATATGGACTCTTTAAAGCTAATAAACATGGATTATAAGATTTATATTTTACAATCCACTTAAAAGGTGCCTTCAATCCATGAAACAACTTCCTTATAAAGGTACCATCAATTTCTACAGAAGGTCGAAGGCAAATCCAAATGTTCAAGGAGGTGGAGAAGATGGTCGTCCAGGCAAAAAGGTACCAGCAGGGCGTATGATGCACTTAATATTAGTCCTGCTTGGATATACTGGTCATGCTGGTTGACCAGCCTTGGTTGTCTAGACTGGTCAAGACAACTCAAACAAAAATCTTCCCTATGCTGGTCAACCACTTTGCTCCAGCTTCCCTGGATAGTAGAGACATTTACTCCAACAAAAGCAGGATAAACGCTTTTTTTTTTCTCAGAAGAACCAATGAATGAGCAGGTGTCCTTATACTTTTGTCCATATTGTGTATATAAGTGGCTTTCAAATAAATTTGTACTGGGATTGAATGAGAAGAGGCTACCAGTACACAATGGAGTATTCATTAGGTTATGGTTTGTGCTATATTGTTATAAGGACCCTTATGAACAGATTCTATTACAAGTCATCGTGGTGGATTTCTATTGGTCCATTCGTTGTGAAATTGACACCGTGCGCCAACAGCTACCTAGATTTGATTCATGTCAAAATGGGAAAACTGGGAACATGGACATACAACGGTAGCGTCCTGTGAAGGACAAGAGGACGACCAACACAAACTGTGCAGAAACAGATGAGCTTCTGTCTCGGACTTTACATCTACAAGGTGGAGACACTCGGTAGGAGTGTCTGATAGAGTGGACAGCGAGTGGACGTGGTGTTTAAGCACTCCAGCAGCACTGCTGCGTCTGATCCACTCGTACCAGAGCAACACACACTCACACACCACCACCACATCAGTGTGACTGCGGTGCTGAGAATGACCCACCACCCACATCATAGCTGCTCTGTGGTGGTCTTGTGGGGTCCTGATGGTTGAAGATCAGGGTGAAAGGAGGAGAATAACGTCTGTACAAAGTGAGTGTCAAGACAAGGAGGTGTAAATGTAACGTACTTCCTCAAACGTTATGCATGTGTTAGGAGGGACGCAGGTCTGAAGGTAGCTTTTAAATAAAGTGCTGCCATGTAAGGTTGCATTAGGAATTATGGGTAGCATGCTACCAGTACACAATGCAGCATTCATTACGGCAACAGACAGATCCTCCAACTGGGAAGATGTCTGGAAACCCCCCCCCCAGTAAATCAATAAAACAAGAGAAAAGAGACCAAAGGAAGACAGATGAGATTGCACGGGTGCTGGGAAAGAAGACAACAACAGATATGGATCGCAGGGAGTATAATGCTAATGCAGCCACTGGGACCCTGGTTATAATGCTGAAGGGGTGTCCAAATGAATGGCTGTCTGTGTGACTGATGGCTGTCTGTGTGGAGACAGAGTGCCTCTGGAAAGAAAGACAGCAGTGGAACTGTCAGCTCGCTCTGGCAGCAGTGCGGCTTGATCAGCACCGGAGTGACTTATAGTCTATGGAAGGTAAAAGTGCGAATAGCTGGAAGAGGGTGAGATAAGCACACTCACAGGTTCACATACGGTGGTTTTAAATGGACAGTTATTGAGCAGATTAGAAAATGATGACTTATGACCATCAGCGAAGCAACAGGGATGAAGACACACCGACGTTTAACCTCGATACTAATGAAGCTTTAATGGAATTTTATCCTGTTTATTTTTAAAAAATCGGACTCCGATGGAGAACCTGCATATTCTAGATGATCAGTCCAAACCTCATGTTTATGTTACATGTGATTCTTTTAGATGTGGTTAAACTGGTAATGCTGGTCAGTCCTCTTGATCAAGCTGATCATGCTTGACCAGATTAAGCTCTGGAAGCAATGCAGCTATTAGAGTAAAGTAATTACGATGTTTAATCAGTCACATTTCAGACGGAATAATTTACGACCTAATGAACGGAGAACCAATTAGTAGTCTGATTAATCTGGATTTCTTCTGAGGAACAGTGAGAAGCATGGGTCCTTTCCTTCCACACATTGGGTCACTAAATCCAGTCAGTGATCTTTTGGACACCACAGCCTATTTGAGTATTGTTGCTGACCATGTGCATCCCTTCAAGACCACAGTTTACCATCTTCTATTGGCTACAATACAAACAACAGTGATCTTAACAGATCTGATTTAAGATGCAAACTTAATCTAGGTGCTGTTTGAACATCACCTCAACAATCGATCTACCAACCAACCAACCAACCAATCAACCAACCAACCAACCAACCAACCAACTAACCAACCAACCAATCAAAAAACCATCCAACCAATCAACCAACCAACCAACCAACCAATCAAAAAACCATCCAACCAATCAACCAATCAATCAATCAATCGAAAAACCAACCAACCAACCAACCAACCAACCAACCAACCAACCAACCAACCAACCAACCAACCAACCACCCAAAAAACCATCCAAATCAACCAATCAATCAATCAAAAAACCAACCAACCAACCAACCAACCAACCAACCAACCAACCAATAACCACCCAAAAAACCATCCAAAAACCATCCATCAATCAATCAATCAATCAATCAATCAATCAATCAATCAATCAATCAATCAATCAAAACAACCAACCAACCAACCAACCAACCAACCAACCAGCAACCTACCAATCAAAAAAAACAACCAACCAAATAGCAACAACCAACCAACCAACCAACCAACCAACCAACAGCCAACCAACTAACCAGCCAACCAATCAAAAACCATCAACCAATCAATAACCAACCAACCAACCAATCAATCAGTCAAAAAATAACCAACCAACCAACCAATGAAAAAACATCAATCAATCAATCAATCAATCAATCAATCAATCAATCAATCAATCAATCAATCATCAATCAATCAATCAATCAATCAATCAATCAATCAATCAATCAAAAAACCAACCAACCAACCACCAGCCAACCAATCAGCCACTTGTGATTAAAACCCAGGACCAGAAAACTGGATCCAGGACCTTTGAATAACTCAGATAACTCTCACTGGTTTGGCTGCAGAAAAGATTACAGGTCCCTAAACACACAAGTCCAAGGTCACTCCTGCTGAATGCCGAACGCTGGACATAGGGATATAAAGACCTCCAGCACTGGGCTGTAGAGTTCCCTACCAATACCACAGATTTCAGAAAAACACTCTAAAAAATGGCCGAAGAGTTCTTCAGCAATAACAGTGGTTCTGTACAAACCCATCTAAAGCCATGTTAACTCAAAGAACCAATTAAATGGTTCTCTGTGTGATGAAATGTTCTTCATATACACAGACGACCTCTTGTAAACATCAATGAACCATTCAAGCATAAAGTTTTCTGGACACAGAGCTGTAATACATGCCTTTGCATGATAAAGAACCTACTCTATATGGTTCTGCATCTGCTGTGTTTGAAAAATTCCAGAGCCATATTTAGTTTCTAGAAAGCCACTTCACTTAGAGTGTAAGAATGTTCCTCCCACCCAGAACAGAGAGCCTAATGATCTCTCTGGGTCTGAACATGAGGAGCACTGACCTATACAAGAAACACACATGATTCTGTTGTGTGTGTGTGTGTGTGTGTGTGTGTGTGTGTGTGTGTGTGTGTGTGTGTGTGTGTGTGTGGGGCCTGCAGTACAGTCTCTAGATCAATAGTTCAGCAGCTTTATCCAGATCAGACATGAAGCCATTAGTGCGATACCGAGATACAAGAATACAAAGAGTTGTGAGAACAACAGCAATACTCACACACACACACACAAACACACACACACACACACACACACACACACACACACACACACACACACACACACACACACACACAGATCCTTCAGGCTCCACAAGCCTCTCAGGCATAGTTCACACACAAAGATGCCGCACGGTTTTCAATCACTGACACCCCAGTCTTAAAAGCCCCTTAAACCCCTTAAGTAAACATGGCGTTGCCCCACCACCACCATGCTTCAGTTGGGAGGAGTCCAGGAGTGAGCAACTCTGTCTGTTCACTGGACTCTCGGTGTAAAGTGAAGATCTCTCTGAGCGGTCAGCGTAAGTAAGAGGGTTTCTAAAGCTACGCTGCTGACCGGACAGTCCGGCTCTAATTACACATCCAATATTGGATTATGGCTAAGCGCCCGAGTCATTTTGCCATCATTCACACACCAGTGCAACAGAGCTGGAGGGGAGTAACTGCACACACACACACACACACACACACACACTCGGTGCAGTCCTATAAAAGGTGGGGATTCTAAAAGCAGTGTTAGTAATAACGACTCTATCTCCCACAAAACGACCAACAATTACTCTAATTATGATTCTTTCAAAGTCATGAGTGGATTCTGCTCACTGTTAGTCTTCTGCAACTGCTCCGGGAGAGCTCTTTGAAGACTCTTCACCCGTCCCGTTTGCCTCATGTCAGCATCCTTTATACTACAGACATAACGCTGCCATTCATCCTTACTCTCAGCTTTCGGTGTGAACACTGTGTCTGTTGGGTGGTAAGAGCTTGGCGCTGATCCAGTATCTCTTTTATCATCAGTGCTGTTTCGCTCACACAGCCCCCTGCTGGTGGAGTTGATGCGTTTAACCCTTACAACCCTACACCAATTTTGTGGGATGTTTTCATAGACAGACGTACTTTTATTTTCCCCAAAACGGAGACATTTGAGATGTAAATATTTTGAGAATTTAAGTGTTTCTTTGAATTTGACCATGTTGTATTTTTTTTTTAATAGAATTTGCTTGAAACACTTTAAAACTTGCTGTTCATCACAGTGTTCTGACTGAAAATTAAAAATGAAACTTTTTAATTATTTTTAATGACTGACAATTATTATTTATTTATATCTTCAAAATACGTGATGGTCCAAATAAGATAAAACAACCTGAATGTCCTTTATTAGTTTTGTTGTTATGTTATATTGTTGTTATGCATGATCTCTTCTCAGGACTTTTATTCTGAAATTTGAACACTTTGGCGGGCAAGCAAAGACCCCCTCCCTTCTCATTTTTTTCTATTAACCAATATCTATATGAGTGATGTCATCAGCCCCGCCCCCTCTCTCTGATCAGTCAGAGTCTGTATGCAGGTTGAGCATCAGCCCCGCCCCTCTCTCCTGATCAGTCAGAGTCTGTATGCAGAGTTGATCATCAGCCCCGCCCCCTCTCTGATCAGTCAGGAGTCTGTATGCAGGTTGATCATCAGCCCCTCCCCTCTCTCCTGATCAGTCCAGAGTCTGTGCAGGTTGATCATCCCAGCCCCACGCCCCCTCTCTGATCAGTCAGAGTCTGTGCAGGTTGACATCAGCCCCGCCCCCTCTCTCTGATCAGTCAGAGTCTGTATGCAGGTTGATCATGTTCACGTGGACAGAGCAGTAAACATGCACTGGAAGCTCCTTTGATATTTAAACTGGGATTTAATTCAGATGGAAACGAGTGAACTTTAGCATTAGAAATAAGTCTGAAGTTTATTATATTAGATATAATTACATAATGTTTGAAGCATCTGTTAGAATATACAAAATCATTTTTATATAAATAACTGAAAATAATTTATATTTAAACTAAATTTATATTTAAACTGTGTTACAACATATTTGCAAAATAAACAGCACTAATCAGTTTCCAGTTTAAAGTTATAATAATATTCAATAATCAATAATATTAATATAATGAATTAAAAAAAGATTCAAATAAAACTGATTCAACACTTTCTCACTGCAGTGTTTTATAACAGCCACTGTTTCTGACAGTGAGCAGCTGACTGTGTGTGTGTGTGTGTGTGTGTGTGTGTGTGTGTGTGTGTGTGTGTGTGTGTGTGATGTAGGAGGGTTGGTTACAGTGCTTTTGTAGACCAGCTCACTGCTGAGAAACTGCTTTGTCTTTATGACAGAGCCACACATTAAGTGTCCAATGCACAGCAGTCGCACACACACACACACACACACACACACACACACACACACACACACACACACACACACACACACACACACACACACAATCTAATCTAATTCAAGGATGTAATACTGATTTATTGGAAACAAATACTCAGATATTAGATTAATACTTAATACTAAAATAAATTATGTAGTCATTAGTTTCTGTCCATGGTGCTGAAATAAACTTCACGTCCACTTTATTAGAAACACCTCCCTTATGCTTCCACTCACTGGCCACTTTATTAGAAACACCTCCATTGTGCTTCCACTCACTGGCCACTTTATTAGAAACACCCCCCTTGTGCTTCCACTCACTGGCCACTTTATTAGAAACACCCCCCTTGTGCTTCCACTCACTGGCCACTTTATTAGAAACACCTCCCTTGTGCTTCCACTCACTGGCCACTTTATTGGAAACACCTCCCTTGTGCTTCCACTCAGAGGCCACTTTTTGTGCAGCGGAAAAGCTGAAGCTCTGTGGTGTAAATGTAGGCCGTTATTCATGTTTCACTCTGTCCTCTATTCAGACGCAGAGGGTGTGTATATATAAAGAGTGTGTTTATGTAATGTGCGGCATTGTGTGCTGTGAGCGGAGTGCGTTTATTCACTCAGGCCCCAGGCCTTCACTTCTCGTCGTTGTGCCTTTATAACAGGAGCAAAGAGGAAAGCAAAACAATGCAATTCGCTGTGACACTTCCAATTTTGCGCGTTCTCGTTTGATATGAAATTGAGACAGGCACACTACTTTGTCAGGGAAAAAAAAGAAACATAAAACATGTTTGTTTTCCCCCTTTTCTCCCTCCGCCTGCCGTTGTTTATTCTATGGCTCGCAGCGATCGGCAGCTGGATCGCAAGTGACTCCATTTTCACCCATTTTCACTTCAAAGATGATCTTAATCCACCCCGCCGGTTTCCGCACTGATAGTGCCAAAAGTGCTATCTGAGCTATCTATTTTTATCAAGGGGAGCTGTTTTAGGCTTGTTTACTCGTTTACTAAACAACAACGGTAAACACAGTGTGAGCTGAAAACGATGACTGGCAGCGTCGACCTGCTGTCTTTTCAGAAAGAAACTCCTTCTCTTCAGCTCCTCGTAAATAACATGAAAACACCCAAACCGTTTCCTCTTTCATCACAAAAGCACTGAAATATTACTTATTGACGGCGGTTTCTAATTCAGCTTCAGACTGAGTACGAATCAGACGAGCGGTTCCTTCTCCGAATGTTTCAAAAGCAGGACCGAGGCTGGACTGAAGGACAGAAACGCTTTCAAATGAAGACTGGAACCCATGTAGTGATTCAGCATCTGACAGACCAACAATCACAAATGGAAATGCAAAGTGAGTCCAGATCACCATTCTTTTGGCCAGTGACCTTAAAACCAGTCCAGATTACAAATCTTTTGTCCAGTGACTTGAAAACCAGTCCAGATTGCAAATCTTTTGTCCAGTGACTTGAAAACCAGTCCAGATTGCAAATCGTTTGTCCAGTGACTTGAAAACCAGTCCAGATTACAAATCTTTTGTCCAGTGACTTTAAAACCAGTCCAGATTGCAAATCGTTTGTCCAGTGATTTTAAAACCAGTCCAGATTACAAATCGTTTGTCCAGTGATTTTAAAACCAGTCCAGATTACAAATCGTTTGTCCAGTGATTTTAAAACCAGTCCAGTTTGCAAATCGTTTGTCCAGTGATTTTAAAACCAGTCCAGATTACAAATCTTTTGTACACTTACTGTTCCTGGTCAATTAACTCCAACTTGTCCAACACAATGTCACACTGACAGCTTGTCCAATATGATTATTGCTCTCAACTGCAATTATCCCAGAACCTGCCCAGTATGATTATATTACTCTCTGCAAATACATACTGCTAACCTACTCACAACCTTTCCAAGAATTATTACTGGACTCACTGGACTCAGAATGGACTAGACTCTGGATCCCATTTACCTTCTGCACCCAGAAGGACGTGTGGGGTTGCAGTATTATTCGGAAGGTGATCAGGATCCATAACTGATGATAACTGTAGTCTGATCTGATCAATATTTATGAGAACGACCAACCACGGCGTAGTATCTGTGTCTTCAAGATGAGATCTTGAGATGTCAGCAGTGTGTGGACGAGCGTCGTCCTGTTGGAATAGAGCACCGGAGTGCGTCCAGAAAAGGTAGAACCACTGGTTGCAGGACCTCATTAACGTAACATTGGTCTGATAAAGTGTCTGTAATGAAGAACCAAGGTGATGTGGCATCGTCCGAAATTGCACCCACACCATCACACCAGACCTTCTGGAAGTGTGACAACAAGCTGTTGATCTTGGTGACGACCACGGTGCCTCAACACACAGATTCATTGGTTGTTTCCACCAAGACAACAGCGGGAGACCATTGCAGTCATGAATTATGATTGGCAGATTTCTTCTGGATGCAACTATTTTTTGTCAATGAGAGAAGAATGCAGACACACGGCCCTCATTAAACACAGTTCAACATACACTGTAACATCTAGGGTCTTAACACTCTTAGATCTGAAGCAGCAGCTTCCGTCGTCACCTATTCATACAGATCACACCCTTCAATTAGCACCCCTCAAACTTGTCGAGGTCTAACGCTGCCTCACTTTCTTCTGAACTTAGATACTAAACTTCACAAAGGCAGAAAATCAGGTGAGTCACCTGATACCTACACGTGTCTCTTGGGACAGTCACTCTCCCTGTCTCTTCTTAGTGTGACGTTTCCACCCAGCCCTACCTAAGGAACTGATGGTGAGAACAGATGGGTCCGAGTTGACAGGTATGATACTGTAACCATGGTGGTGTGCAGATATCTACCATGAATATCTTAATCTGACTTAAGAGTCACCACGAAGTTACCAAAACTGCAGGTGAGAACCGGAACAAAATATACAAGGAAAATGGGACAACCATGCTAGACCTTATAGACTGTTAAGCCCTACCCCCCTCAGAAGAACCCTCTAAGAAAGGCTACTGCAGGGGCTGGCAAACCACCTTTGGATTGGCGAGCGGGCTGATGGTCTCATAGCAACACCTGACAAGAATGATCAGATCGGATCTCTTTGGATGGGGACCAAAAATACTGGAAACTGAAGATCAAATTACTGTTTCAAAAACATATCATTAATCAATGATAAAATTGGATAAAGACCCTGTAATAATACACAAAATGTGATTTTTCAGCTTCTCTGGCTCCTGCGCTTGGAATTCACCAATAACCAGCAAGCTGGACCATGTCTCTGTTGAAGGGGCGAGACTTTATCCATAACCAACAAACTGATTGGTTCTTTTTGTTTAATGGTGGGAGTTTACATTACATTTACATTTACATTTATGACATTTAGCAGACGCCCTTCTCCAGAGCGACTTACAAAAGTGCTTTGCGGGTTCACTTAGAATATCCTTCACTTGTAGACGAGGCTAGAATCTAGGGACTCCTCACGCTTAGGTCCTGTTGAAACAAATGTCTTTATGGAGTTAAATACTCCTGAAACAGATGAGTCGTCAGTCTGCGTTTGAAGACAGTGAGGGACTCAGCTGTTCGGACTTCAGGGGAAGTTCGTTCCACCATTTTGGTGCCAGAACAGAAAAGAGTCTGGAGGCATGTTTTCCTTGCATTCTGAGGGACGGTGGGTCAAGCCAAGCTGTACCTGAGTTACTTTGAGTAATCAGAGAGAGTGGGCGGGGCTGATGATCAACCTGCATACAGACTCTGACTGATCAGAGAGAGGGGGCGGGGCTGATGCTTAACCTGCATATAGACTCTGACTGATCAGAGAGAGGGGGCGGGGCTGATGATCAACCTGCATACAGACTCTGACTGATCAGAGAGAGGGGGTGGGGCTAATGACATCACTGACCCAGATATTGTTATAGAGAAAAATGAGATTCAAATTTCAGAGTAAAAGTCCTAAGAAGGGATAATACGGATACATGAATAACAAAACCAAATTAAAGGACATAATTTTTTTTTTTTTGTTTTATTATTTTTATTTTTATATTATTTTTTAAATTAATTTTGACTATCTACAAGAAATATCCTTGTCAATCTAGTCATCACATATAATTAATCACTCCATTTTTAGCACAAAAACTCCTGATGATCAATTGCCAACAGTTTTTTACGTCTCAAATGACGTCCACTGTGAGTAACCTAGGATCTCCTATGAGTACGTTTCTAATGTTTTGGTAAATAAAAGTATGTCAAACTACGAAAAGACATCCCACACAACTGGAGAGTTCTAAAGGTTAAACAGAACAGCGGTTCTATTTTGGCATACACCATTTATGCCAGGAATAGACATGCTGCTTAGGGTTCAAACCCGATCACAGTACCCAGCACTTCGGCATGTGTGTGTGTGCACTATGTGCTGTTCTCTCTCAGCTGCCTCTCCACCCCTGCCGTCCCTCAACACACGAGCCAGTGTTGAGAACAGCGGGGTGGACAATAGCCAGCTCGTGCTCTGTCTTTAAGGTCAGCATGGCACGAGGCTGAATTGGCAGGCAGTCTGGTCTGAAACAGAGGAGTGTAACACTGGACTGGAGTGAAGCCTGCTGCAAAAAAAAAAAGGTGCTTGAGTGGAAAATACAATAAATGTACAGTAAGTAACGCTGGAGTGCAATCACAGTCAATGATTGTGAATCAGTGATGGGACAGTTGTAGGACTCTGCCGCTTGTACATTTGAATTTAGACATTACAAACATAACAATGTAATTTCACGTCTCATTACTTTGGAGGACGTTAATGGTTCGGCTGTGCTGTTTATACTTCTGCCTGTATTTGTCTCTTCAGCCACATTCAGACACAACCAGGTGAGTTTAAGCTTACAGCAGCGTCCCAGTCTTAATGGACATACTGGGGTTTGCTTTAATTGGGACAAACGTGCCTAGGAAACAGGGGTGTAATGATTCACCAACACTGAAACGGCTCCTGGTCGTGGACTCCTCGAGACCTCTGAAGGTGTCCTGTGGTATCTAGCGCTGAGAGGTTAGGAACAGATCCAAGTCCTGTAAACTGTGAGGTGGGTCCTCCGTGAACGTAAATGAGGAGCCTTGGGTGCCCATGACCGACCCTGTTGGGGGTTCACCAGTTGCCACCACTTGAAGCAGAGATATGTGTCATATCAGAATGACAGCCAATCATCTTTTGTCTTGGTGGAGATGACCAATGAATCTAAATTCACTGTGGTCAGCACCAAGATCAACCAAATGTCTGGTGTCGTGGTGTGGGCGCAATTTCGTACCATTCCAGATCTCCTTTGATCTTCATTACAGGCATTTTAACAGCCCAGCATTACGATAATGAGGTCCTGCAACCAGTGGTTCTACCTGTTCTGAACACACACTCCGGTGCTCTATTCCAACAGGAAGACGCTCGTCCACACACTGCAGCCGTTTCAAGATCTCGTCTTGAAGACACAGATACTACGCCGTGGTCGGTCTCATCTCCAGACCTGTCCCTGCTTGAAAATGTGTGGGATGCTATTGGACGCTCCATCAACACTCCACCCCTACCGCACCATCTGCAGAACTGAGTGAGAACGTTCAAGCTGCACGGGATGGATCATCACAGGACACCATTAGGAACCTCTAGAACTCCATACACACGTCTGGCGTGTTGCGTTAAACCCGACGCCGTACTGAGAGACACCACTTCTGTATGAGTAGATCAATAAATATTGATCAGATCAGACGACAGTTATCATCAGTTATTGATCCTGATCACCTTCATCTTCCTTCCCAACAGAACTGCAAACACACGTCCTTCTGGAGGAGTGTCATTTCTCTAAAGGCTCTGTCCCTAAATGTAAGGAGCATTATGAAGTGGATTTGGGATGGAACGTTCAAAAAAGGGCTGCACTTCTGTTCCAAACGTGTTGGTCAGTCAGTAAGTGCAACAAGAGACTGATTCACTATTAATGAGCAGGGATTTACAAACGGGACACTGGAAGACACAGTACATGCAGTGCCCACTTTATTGTGTACCATAAAGTACTAGTGTTCTACTACTTTCTCCTTCCATCTCTCTCTCTCTCTCTCTCTCTCTCTCTCTCTCTCTCTCTCTCTCTCCTTTCAGAGCTACAGCTCAGCTGTCAGCACCACACTGTCATTGTATTATTAATGCCACATGCACACCTCCACCTGACAGAGAGATAGAGAGAGAGAGAGAGAGAGAGAGAGAGAGAGAGAGAGAGTCGGTATGAAATTAAGCAGATTTTTCCCACCACCTACACCTACACTATGTGTCCAAATGTCCGTGGACACCCCTTCTAATGAACACATTCAGCTACTTTAACTTGCACCCATTGCTGACACAGGTCCATGTAGAGAAGTACTGCCAATAGAATAGGACTCTCTGAAGCAGACAAACGTGAAGCCATTGGCTCCATGTCTAATGCCCCACACATAACCCACCAAACCCCTCACAAAATGTTTCATTGTCTATTTAAAAGATAAAGAAACATGTCTGCACTTTATAGACTGTCCCTTAGCTTCTACAGCTGCAGCATTATTGGCTTGGCAAAGACAGAAAAAGAGAAAAAAATAAAGCACTATTTGACCAATGCCTGACTAGTAGTACCACTGTGGCCCACTAGGGGGTGTTATGCCCCCCCCAACATTGAGCCATAGAGCAGGGGAACTGTGTTCTCTGGAATGATGGAGCTCCATCCAATACTTTAAGGATGGGTTGGGGAGTTGGCGAAGAGGTGGGGTTGATCATCCATCATGCCAACCTCACTAACCCTCTTGACGCTGAATGGTCATCTCTGGACACAGTTCCTCCAAGAAAAGCAGCATAAACTCTTTTTAATACCATTCATTTCAGAAGAGACCATCAATGGGCAGGTATCCCAATACTTTTGTCCATCAAGCAAGACATCTGAAACCACTGATCCATTATACTTGTAAAGAAATTCTCAAAGTGCAATGGTTCCCATGGACTTCCAGATGGTCCAGATTTTTGGGCCAACATAACTTGCAACACATAGAGATAGAACAATAAATCAGCGGGTCTCTGAGGGCAGGTTTGAGGACCACTCACCAGTAAATGAGACTGTTGGGATTACCCTCTCTAACCGTCCATAAAAACATTATACCCACACTTCCATTATCAATGCATCCCCATAAAGCTCCAAAGATAAAGACAAACCAGTTAGTCAGTAAGACGTTCAAACCTACAGCTTCAAACAAGAAGTTCAGAATGAAGTTCTCAATCCAACTGGGAAGATTGCCAATGGGCTATTTTCACCATGCCAATCAAAAACTTTGCCAGAGTACATTGATCTCAATGCATGTGGGTTTAGGTAGAATTCCTTTGGACAGGGAATGTTCTACGAAGAGCAAGAGGAATACTCAACAAAGAAATAGTGGAAGGCAAAGAGGGCGAATTCTTAATATAGATTGTGGCAATGTCAGACTGGGAGAACGTGAGAACATGGTGAAAAAAAACATGCTTTCTCGCAATGTTGGCTTCAGACCACCTGCTCGAAACATCTGTTCTGCTCTTGACCTGTCACTCACACTCACAGGCTTGTCTGCGCCAGATGAATCCTTTGAAAGCAAGCTTCACCTTCTAGGTCTTCAACTTCTGAACCACTTGTGCAATTTAAGCTGTGCTTACATCAATGAAGCAAAGGTTAAGATTCTAGACCTAGTAGATCTAGAATGCAAAGTATAGGGTAAGCTGGTCAAGTTGATCAATCACTCTAATTTATATACTTGCACAATTGGACCTAGAAGGAAGTGTGGGACTGCAATGCTCTTAGGAAGAGCAACATGCCAGATGTCTCTGCATGGAGGTGTAGAGTTTCCTAATGGTGTCCTGTGATGATCCATCCCATGCAGCTTGAATGTTCTCACTCAGTCCTGCAGATGGTGCGGTAGGGGTGGAGTGTTGATAGAGCGTCCAATAGCATCCCACACATTTTCAATCAGGGACAGGTCTGGAGATGAGACCGACCACGGCGTAGTATCTGTGTCTTCAAGATGAGATCTTGAGACGGCAGCAGTATGTGGACAAGTGTCGTCCTGCTGGAATAGAGCACTGGAGTGTGTGTCCAGAAAAGCTAGAACCACTGGTTGCAGGACCTCATCAACTTAATGCTGGGCTGTTAAAGTGCCTGCAATGAAGACCAAAGATTATCTGATTACCAAATTTCACCCACAGGCCTTCGGTTGATCTTGGTGCTGACAACATTGCTGTCATTGCTTGCAGACAGATGACTCCCTTTGGGTGCATCAATTGTTTTTGTTGACAATACTTTCTACAAGGTTTGGAGCATTGCAGTGAGGATTTGATTGCATTCAGCTACAAGAGCATTAAAGAGCGTTAAAGAAAACCGACCGTTTCTAACCCTTGTTCTCGCTCTCTTTCCACAGACTGCTCTTGATTGATCTCTGGATTGTATGGGATGTCCATGAAGTTTGGATACACAAGCAGGGCAGACCAACTTAGAATTGGACCAACAGTATGAAACTGCTTGGACTTTCCCATCTACCATTGGTCAGTGAGTACAGGAAAGTACCTGGAAGTCCTGGAGTATCCAACCATTTCACAGCTCAGGTTTTAACTGCCAAAACTCATCAATCATTACAAAACCCTTCCAGGTGTGAATTGAACAAGTCAGAGGTGGTAAAATGCTAATTTGTGATGGTCCAAGGATGATGGTGAAGAACCAGGAGTTAGATTAATCTGTCTTCTCAGCCTTGGCACCTCAAGCAGCAGCCTTTGTCCACAATCTTCTGAACATCAGGGAGCAATTCTTGGCATTCTTTTGTGTTAAATCCAAACAAGAAGCCACCAAACCTTTTTTTAATATATTGTTTTTAATATGTTGTTTGTCACTTAAAAGAACTAAGCCCCAAAAAACATGTCCAAAACCCAACTTCATATCAAAGGCTATGAAACGACAATATTGTCAGGAATTGTCGAGGGGATCAAAGCAACAACTCTTACCACAGCAGATAAAAGAGAGCACCAATCTAGTGTATTGACTCTGACATTGAATGTAAAGTGATTTGCTTCTGTTGATCAAATCACTGCCAGCAAGTGTGCAGGAAGCTGTGAGGACAAAAGAACAAACAAAAACATGTCTGACAAACCATGTCAGGATAAGAGAAATATGGCAGAATGTGCCCCGTGAGATCATCGGGTGAAGATAAAAATAATCAGGAGCTCAAGGAGAATTACAAGGTCTGGGGTGTGTGAAGAATTTGCATATATGACCTTCAAAATCTCCAACAGATTAGTCCTTTGTCCTGTCCTCGACCTCACTTGAAGACTTCAGCGACGATCAAGAAAGGGATGGCATGAAGAATTCTTAAACATTGTAGAACTTTCCAAGAGGAACTGAAAAACTCCTTGCCCTAACTTTGACCCAACATCTTGGTTTCCATGGTTGAGGGCTATGAATTGTACTCTGCATATCGACTGTAAAACTATATGTCATTTAAAACCCGTGGCCCCTTAAGAATCCACTCATACTTTAAGAACAGGTTTTATTTCAGCGGTGATACAATCTTTGAAAGGTGTAACAAACAGGGTTACAGTCTACAGAGGTTACACAGAGTTGTCCCTGGAAGTTGGTCCAGAAAGCAGCCTCATTTCTTATTAAAATGAATAAAAAAAATCTCTGTCTGAAGTAAGCAATGCCACTGGAGAACAACCTATGGTTCCGTAAAGAACCTAAACCTAACCCTTCCTCTAACATTAACCATAACCGAATTGTGAATATAATTTAAGTGAATGTAAAAGTAACCTAAACTAAATTTCACCATAACATCTTCGGTCATCTCTAACCGTAATCTGAGTACAATGTGAAATACTTTCCATTTCTGCATGTTCATGTTCATGTTCCATTTCTGCAGGTTCATTCTGTTCATGAATTCCTTTTTTAATAAGATGAATTTAAGTTCCATTTCTATTCGTTTTACTGGGGTCCCATGAAATGCATTTGCATTAGATTCACCAAAATATAAGTTCTTCATTAGATCGGTTGGACATGTTTCAGCAGGAAACAGACGAATCTCCGCTGATCATTGGAAGACTATCTCTGGGATTGATGGCGACTGCTCTGTTGGATTGATCTAATTTGATTCTACAGAACACGTGGTGCTGAATCCTTCACTTCCCTGACTTGACAGCCCATGCACGGGTATCCGGTATCATTACAGAACCAGTTCCCAAGCCCACAGTCAGCGAAATATTTGAAGCTAATGCCCAAAAACCAAAATCTATATGCAAAACATCTTTGTGATGTAGAAGGAGTTTTTCCACCTTGAGGCAAAAAGGTTTTCCAGCTTGTTTTTCTTCCATTTTTTTTTTTTATTTGTCCTCATTCTGTACACAGCTCAGCAGGGCGCTCCCGCCATGAAGCGATTCACTGCACAGTTCCACTAGTGAGAGACAGCAAGAGAGAGAGATTTCGAGACAGAGCGAGGACATGAAGACCGTGACAGTATCAGGTTTACGTCTTTATCTCAGGGAGAACAGATCTTTCTCTTGACGGTGCGAACCAGCTGGAACAAAGTTACGACAGTAGTCAGCATCAGTCCCAGAAAGCCATTGTACACTCACAAACACACAAACCCCTCCTCACACACACATGCCACCACCAGCCCAGTTCAGGTGCCAGTCAAAAACCTGTATAAGAAATTCAATACCCTTCCATCAGACACTATTCAGGGAACACTCAATCACTCCATTCTTCTCTAGAACAGATACACTCGGGCACACTATGTACGCTTCAGAGTCTAGTTAGAATGGCTTTTCTTTAGCCCATGCTGAGCCCTGTAGCACATAAGAAAAACTCCACAGCACTTCCATTAGGAATGTTATTACCCAAGCGAAAATCCCATTATACCGCTGCCAGTACATAGGGCGAGAGCAATGGTACTAGTCCACTGTTGGAACAGCATTGCTTTTGTATTACACATTATAAGACACGCCCTACAGAACGCTCTTATAAGAGTCAATAGAGCCCTCACATTAAAAGTGACAGTTTGGCAAGAAAGGCAAATGTACCCAGTCCCCCACCTCCCCAACCCCACACATTCTCAATGAGCCAAGACCTGCTGGGGTGGCGTCCTTCTTTCTCAGCTGGATCTCCACGGAGGAAAAGTGCAGACTCGGAATTCAGCCTGTTAGAAAACTTCTTGCACTTCTACAGAAACGGAAAACACCTCCACGCCCTTTGAGGACAGCGTGAGATGATTTAGTTCTGCGGTTTGGAGAAAATAAATGTGTGGTGCAGTAGGCATCATCACTTGTCAGCTAGATCAGATTTGTAGCTCCAGCCTTGCCAGCCCAAGATGAATGTGCTTGGGTTTAGTGCTTCAGCCAGTCACGTTGCATTAACAAGCTGGTCCAACAGTGTGACCATTATCCACCATGACCAAGCTGTTACATCACAATGACCAGCATCATGAAACAGCTGTTCTACAATCATGGCTCGAGTAACCAAGCTGGTACACCAGTTTGACCAGCATGACCAATCGGGTTAACCAGCAAGGCAAGCATTACCAAAACGATCAATCAGGTTGACCTGCTTGATGGGCATCTTGGTGAACCAGATAGTCCGTCAAACCAGATGGTTTACCAGCAGAAGAGACCAGTTTTTTAACCCCCTTTACCATCAAGGACCAGTTTAGACCATCTGAAACCAATTATCAAGAAAAGCTGTTCTAGAGCCGGATGTTTTCACTGGGGAAAGAAGCGAAGCACAGACCTAAACATAACTTATCAGAAGTCAGAGTAAAATTGGGCAAACATGATTTTCAGCAAGCTATTGCTTTAGGCCTGAGTGTAATACAGCACAGCTGTAATGAGCAGTCTAGTGAAATTGGCTGCTCAGTCAAAGGTCTGGACCACCTTAGCTGACCTGCACACAGACCATCATCTATTGAAATGAAGCCCACTCCCAACCAGTATGAGTCGGGAAGTGATTTTTGATTATGATCGTCTTTGCTTTAATCTCCACAGGATTCTGTGTTGGACATCGGTGGATATTAAAAAAGCCGGTTGACAGCACTCAGCCAGTAACCTTAAAACTTTGCGTGGCCAATTATGGGCCTGGGGTGGTTCTCGGCAGAGAACATCGATCTGTGTTCAGCCGTATGAGGACAGCATGGAGCGAATCTATGAGAGCTGTGGGAATTCCCATCCCCGTTCGCATCAGGCTCTCACCACCACCATCATCCTCTAACCAGCCCCCTCCAAATGTCCCAGACAAATTGCAATTTTTCACTTGTCACCTTCCATTCCTCCCCGCGTGGCTTTTTCCCCCATAAAATCCGGAGACCGATAGCGTTCCTGTCTATTAACAAGAAATGTAAATTCCTACATCAGGCTGGGCTGCTTCACTTATTACAGCAGCCGAATGAAAGAGCTGCCACTCCAGAAGAAGCGATTTCCATTTTCCTTCCCAAAAATAAAACTAAAATCTGAATAATGAAAGACAGCAGAGTCATAAGGTCTTATGAAAACAATGACGCTTGTAACGTTCCTAAAATAAAACTTAGCTTAGCTTAGCTTCGGACCTGTGTAGGGTAGGTTCTTGTTGGAGCATGAGTACGATGTACTGGACAACCAACTTGATGAGGACAATTACACAGTATGACCATCATGACCAAGCTGGTTGGTTACCTCTTAGTACCCAAGATCCACACTGGGAGCGCAGTTACATGCTAGCATTCTAAGCTTCATTTCTCAGGATCAGAGTAACCTACAGACAACATGCTCACCCTGCACACAGACTCTGACTGTCACAGAGAGGGGGTGGGGCTAATGGTTAGCTAATGGCTAATGCTATGATCTGCAGTTGGTTAGGTCAAGGTTCAACAATGTTATGTGCCCAAAGAATGAGGTCAGCTGACCACTGCGATATACTGAACATCCAGGTTATTCCATCAATGGTTGATCCATTTTCACATGGATCGGCCACCACAGAGTCCTGACCTGAACCCCATTGAGAGCCTATGAAATGTGCTGGAGAAGACTTTGAACTTTTTTAAATGCCTCAGTGTCACTGCTGGACCAAGAACAGTCCACCAACCAGTAATATCCAGCCGACAGCGTCCTGTGGGCAGCGTCCTGTGAGCACTGATGAAGGACGAGAGGACGACCAACACAAACTGTGCAGAAACTGATGAGTGTCTGTCTCTCATTTCACATCTACAAGGTGGAGACACTCGGTAGGAGTGTCTCATAGAGTGGACAGTGAGTGGACACAGTGTTTAAACACTCCAGCAGCACTGCTGTATCTGATCCACTCGTACCAGTGTAACACACACTAACACACCACCACCATGTGATAAGAGCAGTAGGACTGTGTCTGTTACCAGCTAGAGTATTACAGTTGTTTTGTCTCACACTCTTAACTGACCACGGGTGGGTTTCCTAAATGTTTCGTAAGGCTAAGTAACTAGTACTGACCATCGTTCTTTAATTAAAGCGTGTACTATGTGAACTTGCTCATAAATTAAGTCGACCTGGTCCTTTTTCACAAAGTACATCGTGAAGTGGAGGTTAGACAGAGTGCGCTGTTTGGGGGGAGGAGTCAACCAATACCTTCTTTGAACTCAGTCCATGAGTTCCGATTTTACGAAGCTCTTAGAGAAATGCTCGTAGACTCGTGAGTCCTTCGCTACTTCGCTCTTTATTCGCTAAGAAAGCCACCCCACTACAGCAGTTTAAAACTGGAATGTGAGTTAACAGGATATGTAATCCTGACTAACTAACACGATCAAGCAGATACAGCGTGGATGTTCATACAGAAGAATTCCTGAAAGTAATGAAGGCCCCAGAGCCCCAGAGCTTGAGAAGAAGGAAGGCAACTAATCCCTGAGCTCCAACCATCTCAACATTTCACACTATTCTATCATAAATGGACAGTTGCACTCTTGGCCCCGAAGCACTCTGACTGGCGTCATCTTTAATCTGCAGGTTCGCCCCAAAAACAGCAGCAGGGATGAAGCCGGACATACTCCTGCTGGACAGAGCACCGAAGAGCAGCAGGACCAGCTGTGAAGCCATGCTGCTTTCCCAGCCATCTGGAAGCCACGTTAGTGTTTAGTTCTCGGGCTGCCCAGCTGAGACTAAGCAGGATCTCTCCCGGCTCAGACGATGCTATGAATAACCCATGAAGCCTTCTTTCCCCCTGCGGTCCGCCTGCGCCTTGCTGTTTTAATCACGCCGCTCACTGGGCTTCAAATGTTCTCTAGTGGAAGAACACAACAGCTCTCCTCTTTTGTTCTTCTGAGAGATTACTGTATAACCAGGAAGCGGGGCACAGATTTGAGGTGTGAGAGTGCATATCTGTTCTTGTTTTGTAATGGACTGCTTCTGAGGACAATCAAATATGAAAAAAAACTAAAACCTGTCCAGCACACGCTGGTAAACTGGTTCAATTTGAATGTTTAGCTGGTCAATCAACCAGAGACCAGTACAACCAGCTGGCCAAGGTGACTGGTCAGCTAAACCTCTAAGCTCAAACGAGAACTTACACTGTTTGGCCACCTGCTCGTTTATTGATTCTTTACTGTCCAGGGAAGGCTTTATTCTACATTTTGGAACATTGCTGTGAGGATTTGATTGCTTTTAGCAACAAGAGTATTAGTGGGGTCAGGATGTTGGATCATCACTCCACCTCAGCCTCAGTTCAATTGGCAATTCAAGTTGTGTGTGCATTTGCACATTTGTATCAGCAATGGGAGCTGCTTAGGGCAGCTGGCTGCATTCATTTAAAGTTCTTGCACATGTGTGCTTGAACATGAATGAGATGTTTGGGACCTAAAATGGAGTTTGACTACGGACGCAACACACTGCCCCACCTGCTGGTGTGATGATCTGGGGAACCATTCAGCCCTAGTAATGATATGTGGGACACTAATGGCTCAGTGATATGTGCAGGACATCCCGCAGCCACGTGTCCCGTCATGGCAGGGCGTCCAACTGGCATCTTCAGCAGGATAATGTTCCCACACACTGCTGGGACGCCAGCTTCAGAAACCTACGAGGATCTATGCAGGACCAGCTGCAACATCTCTGGGTAAATGTGCGGCAGGATGCTGGAGAGAGCCCGACCGTATCTCATCTTGTATCCAGACTAGGGGCCCAACGAGGTACTAGAGCCCCTCTACACTGGTTGTGATGTGGGGAGGAAGACTCCGACTGCTGATGGCAAGCAGCATGACCAGGACAATAAGACGCAGACCTGATATAGATCAAGTTAGACCACTGAACCACTCAGAGCCCCTCGCTTGAGAACATATTAAACGAGAGCTTTTCTCAGATAAGCATCACTGTATTTATAGATGGGTCTTCAAATCTTATTTGTCTCCATGGCAACCAGCCTCTTCCACTATATGTTCAAAAGTTTGTGGACGCCCCTTCTAACTTCTAACGAATGCATCCATTTGCACTCATTGCTGACACCGATGTGCAAAAGCACACACAGCTTGTCCTGTCCCGATAGAGAAGTACTGCCAGTAGAATAGGAATAGAATAGATGCTTATTGTCACATTTAGAGGACTGGGTGTTTGTTGGTGATGATTTTGATATTACAGTAAGTGAAGTAATACTCCTGGTGCTCAGCCTGTGTGTGTGTGTGTGTGTGTGTGTGTGTGTGTGGGCACAGTATGCTGTGTGAGTCCACTGTAGCCCCCCTAAGGAGTGCATATTCCTAATGCATTAAATGGGCTGGGAGCCGTCAGGCACAGCAGAACTGAGAGATGCCTTTCATTTCCCTTCACAATCTCTCCTCACCCTTGATTGCCCAACACACTGCAGAAAGTGAGAGAAAGAGAGAGAGATGAGGGATGGGGGGGATTAAGCAAAGGAAAAAAGAAGGGGAGGGAAAGAGAGCAAGAGAGAGAGAGAGAGAGAGAGAGAGAGAGAGAGAGATGGAGATGGAGAAATGGAAAGAGAGAGAGAGAGAGATGGAGAAAGAGAGAGAGAAAGGTTAAGAGAGACAAACGGAGAGAGGAGGAGAGATGTAGAGATGTAGAGAGAGAATCTAAAAAAGACGGGAAGAGTGAGAAGGAGAGGGAGGGGTGAGAAATGAGCTTAAAGTGTTATCAGTGTGTGCAGGGACGGCAGGCGTCGTGCTATTTCAGGGACAGTCTGGACATGTCCTCGGGCAGTTGATGGCTCGCTCAGCGGATGACTATGAATTAGCATAGCAATTTAACCATGTGCAATGAGACAACACACGTCTTACGTGAACCGTGGAGCGAACCTCGTCCCAGCGTGACACGCCGTCCTCGCTGCTTATTGTTGGGTATTTGTTGCAGTGCGTCTGTTCCCCCAGTGCTCCATGGAGACTAAGATCTCCGGAGCTGCGATCGGCCCTGAAGACCCGCTTTAATAGATCAGCCTGGTTTGGTCCGTTGCGCCGGTTTCATCTCACACTCGGTGGCGTGACCCAAACTGCATTTACATGCTAATGTGGCTCATAACCAGTGAAACCCAGTGGCAAACAATTAGTTTGTTGGAAATTACGCTGTAGTAGCTGGAAGCTTTCCGTCAGCACAAGCCGCATAGATGTTGGCCAAACGACTAATGCATACCTGATGATCTTCAATCATTGCTACATACTAACAGAGCTCGAAAGTTCAGGACAAATGTGGAAAACGAGAGACAAAGACAAAGACAAAGACAAAGAGACAAAGTTAAAATGAGGAGAGTTATTTTTTGGTGAGTTAAACTAGGAGAACTAGGCCTAGAACAGTCTAAAAGAATCTGCTCCAGAAGATGACGTACCTCGGTTTCACGTACTTTTATTCACTAAAACATTATTATACTAGAAAAGTATTTATAGGACACACATGCCGGACACTTCTTTCCTTCGTCATATTTCATAATTTTCGTTTAAGATGGAAAATTTAAATTTCATATAAATATTGCTACAAATCTAAAATAAAATAAACAAAAAGGAAATCTGAACACTGCCAATAACTGGGTCAGTGACATCATTAGCCCCACCCACTCCAGCTGATCAGTCAGAGTCTGTATGCAGGTTGAGCAAGAACACGTGGACAGAGCAGTAAACATGCACTGGAAGCTCTTTCTGGTTAAAGATTAAACTGGGATTTATGTATGTAGGTTACTCTGATCCTGAGATATAAAGCCTAGGAAATGGCTTATCTCCTCCCACAAAATGCAGATATTGGGTTCTAAGAGGTTGGGTGCAGGAACAGGAAACACCACCCTTGAGTAAAAGAACCTCATACTAACTGTGGAACATGGGGGTGGAAGTGTCATGGATTGGGGTTGTTTGCTGCAGCAGGGCCTGGAGATCTCTCCATCATAGAAACCAGTATGAAATCTTTATCATATATCAGAGAGTGTGTGTGCATTTGCACATCTGTGTCCGCTGTCTGTGCAACTTAAAGTAGCTTGATGAGTTCATTAGAAGGTGTGTCCCCAAAACTTTGGACGTATAATGGCAATAAATCTTGTATCTCCATCCGTTTTGCACTTTTAGCCCCAATGTGAATCTGGCCCTTTCTTTACATTGTGTCAAAACTTTATGATGAATGGACCAATAGAAAAGCTCCAAAATCTTTCCACTGGCCTCCACGGAAAGTAACAGAAGTCGTTTTTCTTTGTCCTGTAAGAGACACGAACAAAACAATCATCGCTCACATGATTACATTACGGCCTTGATAGCTTTCCTAACCCCCCGCTACACCACTCAAACTTCTAAGCATCCAAGCAGAAACTTTAGCGAAGGTCAAACTCATGATGACTTCCAGTAAATACACCCACTCTCGAGCATTTCCAGCGCCTAACGTGAGAAAAGCTTTAGCCTGCAAAGCCCCTGGCCTGTGTCCGCTCTGAACCCTGCGTCGTCTTTTTAAACTGCGATGAAAGTGAAGCCACTGCTATTAAGCCAATCTGACTTCCATTAGCAAAGCTGCTGCCTTTCCCTGTTCCTTCCACAATTACACAGCTTACTGGTGAATGAAAACACGACCTTTGACGTAACTCCGCGGCCCCGTTTCCTCACAGCTAACTCACTCAGTTAATGACCCGACTTTTAGTAAACATTTCATGAACCTTTTCTGCCGCAGAGACTCAAATCCACCCACGGTCCTCAATGCTTGATCTCACATTTGCTTCATTACCTTTTATCCGTTTCGTTCCAGAACGAAACTTTGGCAACTCGTCCATCGGCAAGGAGCGGTGATGATGTTCTAGACAGCTGGGTAAGAACAACTGAGAACAAGTTTACACTTTAGCGAGTGTAGGGTGATCACCACCCTACCTCATCCTCAACTCTCCAACTCATCCCAAAAGTATGGTATGGAGCACCAACATTCCAGCGAAAGCTCCACTGCTCAATGCTTTATATTGCACAAGCCCACACTTGGTACCAACAGGTTCATATGTATGTGTTCCAGAGAGTCCTATTCTATTGGCAGTACTGTGTGTGCATTTGCACATCTGTATCAGCAAAGAGTCCTACTTAAAGTAGCTGAATGCGTGCATTAGAAGGGGTGTCCACAAACATTTGGATGTAGCTGAAGCTGTAGGACTCCGTTCAGGTTTCCTACAATTGCTGATGTTTCGTAAGTGTTGCTGTTGTTGCTGTGGTAAAAAGCCTCTTTCGTTACATCACCAGAACCTAGCATGCTGTAGGTGTTCCTGATTGGGGATTTGAACTCCTAGCGTTTACAAGGCCTGGATTTGTTCAGCCTTTCCCCTTATCCGGCAGTACCATGCCCTCCTGCTCCCCGCCCCGCATGTGATTGCTACTCCGCAGCAGGCACCGGCAACCCAAACCGTGTTATTTAGTGGGTGGGAAGACAGCTGGAATATGGCAACATCTGTTGTGTTTAACACCTCCGCCCCTCCTCCCTGTCATCGAGCGCCTCTTCCACTGACCCCGGGTCGGCTTTCTCCTTCTGAATTCCTCCCCGCGACTGCCCCAGCAGAACAAATGCAAACCGATCAGGGGTCCGCAGCAGCAGCAAAAGCAGTGGCGGCAGTTTCTGCCTGACTGCCCGGCTCGGCCCACGCAGCCAAGGCTGAACGACAGAAAGCAGACTCAGTCAGACCTCGGAAGCACCGCCGGCATAAACACGACCACCAGACAGGAACTGACACTTCTGTTTAACTTCACGCAGGAGGGGGCTTTCAACACAGTGTGTAGCCAGCTCTCACCGTCACCCAGCCACAGTTTTACACTGAAGATCACCATACATAGCTCCCACAACACCAGCTCACTCTGCTCACTCTCTGTCTGTACTAACAGTGAGCTATCAACAAGCGTTTACATGACCTTATGTAGACTGAGCAACAAAACAGCCCTTAGGATTGGCTTGGACAGTGGTGCTTGAAAGTTCATCAGGTCTTCACACAAGTCCTAAAAGTAGAACCAAATAAAAATGACACCAAAATATTACACCCGCCCATTTATTTTTTTGTAGAAAATGATCCAATATTACATATCTACCAAACATTCTTGGGTAGAATGACTTGTGTCCTTAGGGCCACTGTCTTGTTGCATGACCCACGTTCTCTTGAGATTCAGCTCAAGATCGATGTCCTGACATTTTCCTTTAGATTTTGCTGGTATACTTCAGAATTCCTTGTCCATCAATCATAGCAAACAGTCCTGGCTCAAATGCAGCAGAAAAGGCCCAAACCATGATACTACCACCACTGTGCTTGACATGTGAGATAAGGATTTTCATGCTTGAAAGTTTTCCTTTTTCCAAGAACATCTATTTTGGTCTCACCTGTCCACAAAATACTGGGCCAATAATCTTCTGGCTTGTACATGTGAAGTTTAGATCATTTTGGGGGAGCAGCAGCTTCCTCCTTGCAACCCTGCCATGCACATCATTGTTGTTCAGTGTTCTGAACAGTGACGATAGCCTACTGCCTCTTTTCGAACTGCCGCTATTTGTATCGTTGCCGGGCAGCCATCGCACTTGGAGGAGAATGCCGGACACAATGTACTGCAGACGCCCGCGTCAACCGGCAGTGCACTTGTGAGATGTGGGAGGAGCACCATCTACCCACCCCCCGAGGGAGAGCAAGCCAATTTCTCTCCCTTTGGACCCCGGCTGCCGATGGTGAACAGCATGAACCTGGATTCGAACCAGCGACCCCAGGATCATAGTGGGGTCAATCAATAGTGGAGCACTAATCGAGTTGTAGCTCAAATATATGCAGAAATATGGAAAATATTGAAACGTTCTCGAAAGATTCTAAAAGTTTGTGAACTGATTCACCTAAACTGTCCTTCAGATGGAGTTCTAGCTTTTATTTCCTTTGCATATCGAGCGTTGTGATATGACACTTTTTAAGTAAAAAGCTGGAACCCCTCTGAAAGTGAAGCCCTTTGAGACCTGTGGGCAAAATGCCAAGAACACCGACAAGCCAGAAATCATCATAATGGATTAACGTAGCGGTAATGAAGCTAACTGGGTCAACATGCCACAACTTAAATATCAGAGGGAAATCAGAGAGATGGGGCAGAGTGAGGGGGGGGGAGGGGTCTGACATTTAAACCTTTTCATTTCTTTAATCATGAAATACACATGAAGCCAAGCGTGCACACACACACACACACACACACACACACACACACACACACACACACACACACACACACGCGCGCGTCTACATACGTGCTTGGTGTTCTTGACAGTTCTGCATTTTTTCATCTTTAAAAGAATAAAATCTCCCATTTCTGCTCAAAATCGTTGCTGAATTTGGTGTTAGATTTTAGCAGTTCCCTGGAGAACCATGTTACACTGAAGTTTCTCTCTCTCTGTACTTTAGCACCTCTGCCTTCTCTGCTCAACACTCTGGAGACCGATTCAAAAACAATATCTAGCTTCTGTTGTTTCTGCTTTTTAAAATGTATATATGAATATATATTTATCTGCGCTGGTTTGTTGCTCGGGAAAGAGCCTGAGGGTAAGTCCCACTTTAATAAGCTATCATAACCTAATATTATCACTTTATTTAACTGTATTACATCATCAATCTTTCCCATATATATATATATATATATATATATATATATATATCATGTTTAAGGTGGACGTAAGTAACTTCAGGCTCCAGGTGGCATGGTTGCGCCACAGGAACTGCAAGTTCCAGGGTACATGTTTCCAGGGACCTGAGGTTGTGGGTTCGGGTTGCTATCACATGGTAGGTGAACAGGCGACTATGCAAACTGTACTGAAGTACGAATCCATATTTACAACTATCCTCTGAAAATACCCCTACAAACTGCAGACACATAGCTGGATATGTGTTGCTCAGAATGAAACTGTGATGTACAAACTGACGTAACTGAAAAGGCCCACATGGGTCGGAGACTTCCAGCCACCCCCCTCCGATCATGACCGACGTCTCGGCAGACACTGCGCAGCTCTGACATTGAATTATATTGAATTGTACGAAGCCGGTATTTGCCAGTGTGCTCATGCTGTACAAACACTTTAGAGCCTCTTTTTTTTTTTTTTTTTAAGTAAACCTGCCATCTCCACCGCAGAGGAGAACCTTTTCCACAGTTCTGGCCTAATTACCATGAACCTTTCAGCATGCCGAGAGTCTCTTTAACTCCCTCAAGCCGAAAAAGCCTGGAGGCCTTGCAGCTCTTAATTCTGAATACATACAGCAGATATTGACATGCACTGTTGATGACGGCTGAGCTTTACAGTCAAATGGGTTTTCACAGCTCTGTTCATTCTCACCAGTGACTCGGGACACGAACAGCTCCTACACGCAACTGCTTCCACATACGAATGAAGAGTGGAACTTAATGGGCAAAAGTTTGTGCGTATGCCGAATTAATGGTAGAGCTCTGGTAGACAACAAGCAACCAAGCAACTGTCTAAGAACCACCTGAGATAACAACTGTAAAGGAACATCCTAGCAACCACCTGGTGTACCCTAGTAACTACCAACCATTTGAGGTCCCACAAAGGCCAAGCAGCAACATCCTAGCAACCACCTGGTGTACCTTAGTAACTGCCAACCATTTGATGTCCCACAAAGGCCAAGCAGCAATATCCTAGCAACCACCTGGAGTACCCTAGTAACTACCAACCATTTGAGGTCCTACAAAGGCCACCCAGCAACATCCTAGAAACCACCTGGAGTACCCTAGTAACTACCAACCATTTGAGATCCTACAAAGGCCACCCAGCAACATCCTAGCAACCACCTGGAGTACCCTAGTAACTTTCATGTGTGTCATGTCTGTCAGTTACTCTTATCCTGAGTTGTGAAGCCTAGAAAATGGCATGTAATTGCCTGCAAAGTGCGGATCTTGGGTTCTAAGTTAAGCAGGTTAAGTGAGGCAATACAGAGAACAGTGCTCGTTCACAGTTTTAAAGGGACAGTAAGAAACAGTCTGGATGAATACATGTGGCTGAGCAGGGAAGGAAAGCAGTGAGCATTTCTAAAGAACACCAGGTTCCCACACGTCTGATGGGCAGTGTCATGTTATGTGTGTGTGGTATTGTTCTATATCTGAATCCAGGGTCTGTTTCTCGCCCCCAGCAGCTACTCAAGCACATGAGGAAGAGGAGTGTGAGGAAGGCTGACGGGCCGTGAAAAAAACAAACGGTTCTCATTGTTCCGGCGCCCTCAGCCATGGTGCCCGGGCGAGGCGGAGTAAGATCAAGAATGCAGCATCAAAAATGGAAAAGCATATGCCAGGCAGACGGAAGCGCACCCACCGCCAGCCCCCTCCAAAAACAGACAAGTGTTTCAATTATCCCTGCCTGCTGGCACTCCAACTGCCAGAGGGAGAGAGCGAGAGACAAAGAGAGAAAGGGAGAGAGAGAGACAGTACCCACACAATCTTCTCCCTTTCTCTTTCCTCTTTCCTTGTTCCGACTTGGCAGTTTTGTTGTGCCGAATGATGAACTTCAGCAGCAGTGGAAAACCTCCGGATAAGATCGACTGAAAACCTGCCAATCCCAACGGATCTCTGGGTCCAAGGATGGTCAGCCTGGAGCAAGACTGGGTGCCGCTATTAGCTGGCTCGTTTGTGACGAACTTGGATTAATAGGGCCCTGATTTCCACAATGACACATATTTCCCTGTGGGAACAACAAAAAATGAACACCTAAAAATATGAATGGGAACAAAATAAGTGAAAAACAAAACTGAGAAAAGATGGAATCTGACTAGGGCATTAAAACAGGAGCATAGACTAAATACCTAGAACCCAAGAACAAACAGAACATCCACCAGAAAAACAGACCAATTCCAAAGCCCCAAAACTGTTACATCACAGTTTTAATTCATGAATTGATCATCGAATCCCCCAAAATATACATAAACCCTGCCAACTACAGACACCTGTAGTCAGTCCTGGTCACTTGTGGAGAATATAGAGCAGCTCATTACCTCCATCCACCGGAATATGGAACGCTATGGAAACTAGGCCTCCGGACTACACCTTTTCTGAGTTCTGATCCAGAGAAAAAGGAGTCAAAAGCATGGTGTAAGGGTACCTGTGCAAGGTTAAAGGCAAACCCAGGGGCTCTGTGGTTCAGCTGTCTAATGCGCTACCACGGTGATCTGAAAATGGAATCCTGGGTCGTGCTGCTTGCCATCGGCAGCCGGGGTCTGAGAGGGCAAAATCGGTCTCTCTGGGTGGGGCTCCTCTGTGATAATTGTAAATAATGAGCCCACTATAACCAGAAATGAAGAATAACAGGGTGGCAAATTTGCAAATACCCCCAAATAGTACCCCCAAAAAGTCACAAACATAACATTTATACACCAAACAACAACTTAAATACTAAATAAACACATATTTGGCACCTATAACCACTACGAACATTAAATACTTCCAAACATCTCCTTTGTCTTACACCTGTCATCAATTTTGACCGGGAACGAGGATGAAATGTGACGCCAAGAGGTCAACATCACAATCCAAGACCCTGCCTTCAGGGCTTGACACCTTTTCCAGCCTCCTCTGGCAACGGCAGCTCTAGCAGTAGCGCCTTTCAGCGAGTAATGATGCTGTGGTGCAGTATGCCATCAAAAATTGCATTAACCAGTAATGATGTCTGACATGCTCTAACGCGCTGGCCTCCACCGAAGGGTGTGAAGCATACTTGACTGGCAAGCAACACTCAAAACAGGCACTTCAGTTCATTTCCCATTATGTGTAGTAGAGATACAACATGCCATTCAAGGCAGGTTTCGAGTAGAAGGTGTATCTGCTCCTTTTCTCATGATCCCATAGCAACATTTGACAGCAATCGCATGAACACTTCTATAGATTGACCCTGAAAGGCGGCTTCTTTAATGAAACGAGTCACAGAGTTCACTCTTGGTGGCTGTAGTAGAGTAACGTCAGGGTAAACAAATCACTTCCAGCGATTGCCAGTCTAAGGTACAGCCTCCAAACATGAAGGTAGCTGTCACAACAGCGTCATCAACGCTGCTCACTTCATCTGCGGGTGGTCATAATGTTTTGGCTTGGTCGGTATATATTTTGAGGACACTGCAGTTTCCTGTTGGCCTTCTTCTGAGATGTGTCCCAGAAACTCACAGCCTCTTTCACTCTCTATAATGTCACCTGTGTATTCCACACTCGGTGGAATTCCACGGAGCTGCTGGCGTGTGTTGTCAGTGAACGGCTGGACTTCTCCTCAGCCGTTTCGGGCACTACAGAATGCCCCATTCGAAGTGGAATCTTTTGTTGGTAATATCAGATCGAGGAGGTTTCGTGAAAACGGGAGACTTTAGCTTAACTTTGCTGTGTCTAGGCTTCGGCTGTATAAAATTTTAAGACCCGGCATTTATCTTTTATGCCTCGATCCTCAAAACCTCAATCCTAAGCCCGATAAGAGCCTCTCTGGCTCTGCACTGTATATCTGTATTAAATCCAGCACTAGCTGAAGGTGTTCTGCAGAGGTCAACAGACTGATCCACGTTCCTAGCCATGTTTGTGCCAGCAGTAATGGTGAGGATTTGTAGAGATTTGCCAGGTGGGTTACTGGGAGGATGTGGGCCTTTGTAATGTTAGCGTAAAAGCATTGAGCTCATACACTGTAACAAAGGCAGCTCGCAATGCTGCACCGCAAAACCGTGGCATGCTGCAATGGAGATGATTATGAAAAGCACGAAGACAACGTCAGAGAAATAGTCAGAGCTGCTCTAATTAAAACATGAAAATAAAAATGGTCTGATGGTAAAAATAGTACGATTTGAAGATGCTGTTTCTGGGGGAGTGTAACAGAGCGGCACTGTACAGCTGTAACATACTGTTACAAGCCAATAAACAATGGGAGAACGCCATTTCATCCCCTCCCATATACACCGACGTGCCAAATGTCACGGGGCTAGTTTTGTGTAGAATACACACACCAGAGGGCAGTGAGCATACATGCCCGGAGTGGTGGGCAGCCATATCCACAGCACCCGGAGAGCACTGGGGAGTATCGGTACTATCCCATCTCAGGACTTTCATTCTGAAAGGGAGCAAAGATGATGATGTAATACATGCAGGTTGAGCATCAGCCCCGCCCCCTCTCTCTGATCATTCAGAGTCTGTATGCAGGTTGAGCATCAGCCCCGCCCCCTCTCTCTGATCAGTCAGAGTCTGTATGCAGGTTGATCATGTTCACGTGAACAGAGCAGTAGCTACCAATTAGTTTGATGTGCTACAGTTTGCATCATGATAATCGTGAACTCTGAGAGACTTTGCTCATCAATATTCAGCTTTGCTTAAATTATTCCTTTAATCTGTGTCTGTGAAACTGGGTTTCATTCAGGCCTTTGCTGGCAAACTTGCTGGATAATTGTAGCCTTATTTCTTATTCTCTGTTATTCCAACAGCTGCTGGTTCAGCAGTCGATTGCGCTGCATGTGGCCAGGTTATGTTCACACGTGGAGTGAAATTAACTTCAGGAGATTTGAGTTGAAAAAAAAATCAGTCAAGCTATACATATGTTCTACACTAAATGGACAAAAGTATCGGGACACCTGCTCATTCATCATTTCTTCTGCAATCAATGGCATTAAATAGACTTTATCCTGCTTTTGTTGCAGAAACTGTTTCTACTGTCCAGTGGAGATTCAGAGTCCTGCTGGCAGTACCTCTCTATAGGGAACAGACCGGCTCTGTGTGTGTGTGTGTGTGCATTTGCACATTTGTGTCAGCAATGGCTGCAACTTAAAGTGGCTGAGTAATTTATAGAAGGGTTGTTCTGCAAACATGTGTCAGCGAATGCTCCCTAAAACGAACTCAAATTGCGAGGCTTGGATCAGGTGGACCTCGGTCCTCTTTAAACAAACTCATTTCGTTCCACTAGATCTCCGGCGTGGTCGGAATGGCGGGGCCACATTGTTCCAAGCCTTAATGAAATGGCCTGTGGCTAAATGAGGCTGGGAAGTGGGAGACAGCTGCATAATGGAATCAAAGAAGAATGCAGGACAGTAATGTATTCAACGGGAGACCGTCGGCCAGCCAGGGCAACAAGGGGGTCATTAAGAGATGTTTGGGGTCAGGGGTTTATGTTTATGCGTACACGACTGTGTGTGTGTGTGTGTGTGTGTGTGTGTGTGTGTGTGTGTGTAATGCTGATTAAATTTAACACAATATACTGTGTTTATCATTCACAAAAATATTGCAATTAATCACAATTAACTACAAAGAACAATGTGATGCATTATGATGAAATAAACGACGTTCCAATCAGTAACAACTGACAAATGATCCAGTTGATCACAATTAACTACACAAACATGCAGTTAATCCCAATTAAATATGCAAAAATAATTAGATTAATCACTAACTCCTCAAAATGCTGTGATGAATCGTTATCATTTACAAAGATGATAAGATTACTCAAACAATATGATTGATCCCAATTAAGTAAACAAAAAATTGTAATTAATCACAATGAACTACAAAGAACAATGTGATTAAATTGTAAAAAAAATGCAGGAAATAATGCAGTTCATTTACACGCAAATACAGTAAATCACCATTATAGTAACGTGAGTGTGATTATGTACACACAATAACGCAGTGGACTGTTTATTTACACATAAATAATGCAATTAATTGTGAATAACTACAGAAAATGATGGTTTTCTGCACTAAATAACAATTTTTCCAAATTATCTACATAAAAAAATCTGCTTATTTGCAATTAAGATCACATTAAACATTGTTATGTCATAACATTAAAGCTATGTGCCTAATATTGTATACGTCCCCCCTCCAGAACAGCTCTGATCCATCAGGACATGGACTCTTAAAGGTGCTTTAAGTGCTGTGAGTTGTGCGTTGTGTCCTGTCCTCAGTTCACTAGACGTCCTATCTTGAAGGTCCTGGTCACTGCACTCTGGTAACACCAAGACCTTCCTGATGTTTTGGAGATGATCTGACCTTACGCTTGGGCATTTCTCCTGTTTCACCACATCGACTTCGAGAACTTTCTGCTCACTTGCTGCTGAAAGTATCTCAGGAGTCTTTGGAACCAGATGATCTGTGATATTCACTTCACCTTGCAGTGGTTTTAAAGTTATGGCTGAAGAGTGCGAAGAGGCTTGTGGAATGCCACTAGCTAATTAGTAAAGACCTGCATATAGTGTGTGCGCGTGTGTGTGTGAGTGTGTGTGTGTGTGTGTGTGTGTGTGTGTGTGTGTGTGTGTGTGTGTGTGTGTGTGTACGTGTATGGGCATATTAAAAGGCCTATACAGCTGGTGAAGCAAAGGTTTAATTACCGACTTAGCATCTTTTGTGCAAAGACACACACACACACACACACACACACACACACACACACACACACACACACACACAGTGTGAGCAGTGTGTTGGTAAGGAAATCGGCTTCTTCAGTCCACCATGTGCTTCCATGGCACACAAAGCCAATGTGGACACAGAGTGTGCATATCCAGTGTAAAGGAAGCACTAATTAACCTGCCGAGTCCCAGAACAAAGGCCACGTGTGCAAATGAGCTGCAGATTATTAACCAGCTTTAACGTGTAAAGTGTAAGTGATAAACAGCCGCTGTTGTTTTCAAGGCTGCTTGGTGAAAGGGCGGCTGCAGCCCACCGGTTTGGGCTGCATTAGACGCCGTATCGATCGGGTTATTTATACCTTTACCACAAAAAACTGGATGTTCTGGACTAAACGGTCCAAATAAGATCAACATCCTGTGTGATATCCTACCACGAATCGTGACGCATCGTGTCGTAGATTTGCTTCTAACAGTGGTGGGGACGCAGGGACTCGGGGGGGAGGGTGGCAGATGTCAATAAACGGAAGGAGACAAATTATTGGTGGGGACAATTTGCTGGATATTAGTGGAGACACCACCTGAGATACCAGAACATCCTGCAAGCAATTCCCTACAATACCCTGACATAACATTCAATAGCAACCACCTAACTACACCCACGCAACCCCCCCCACCCCACCCCCCCTTCAAAGTTACCAAAGCAACATGTAAGCAGGGCTGTGTACGCAAGGATCTGGCGATATATGAATCATGATACAGGGGTCACGATTAAATAAACTGTGAAATACTGCATTTTTTTTTACTCCTGCGGCCAATTTTTGGAGCACATGGACGTTGCAGAAGCTGTGCACAACAGAAGATCAGCTCTATTAGCTCATTCAAACACCTCTAAACGTGCCCTGTTAGATCAACTCCAACTCCACCGTCTCCTTCACCAACGTCATCCACCGCATCTCGACACCCTTCGACGCCGCACCACGTTCGGTCGCGTCTCTTTAGACTCGGGAAGAGTCTGCAGTGAGACATGCTAACAGGGGCAAGTCGTTTAGCCATTGATGAAATGAACTGCTCTCTGTCTTCCAGATGCCGAGCGACTCCTGGAGCTGACGGAGTGCGGCCTTCATAGTTAGAGGAAAACCTGTCGTAGCCGAGTGTAAAATTACTCAGTCTAAAGAGAGAGAGAGAGAGAGAGAGAGAGAGAGAGAGAGAGAGAGATCCAGAGAGAAAGGAGATCCAGAGAGACAGAGAGAGAGAGAGAGAGAGAGAGAGAGAGAGACAGAGAGAGAGCGTGAGTGAGAGAGAGAGAGAGAGAGATCCAGAGAGAGAGAGAGAGTGAGAGAGAGCGAGAGAGAGCGAGAGAGAGAGAGAGCGAGAGAGAGAGAGAGAGAGAGAGAGAGAGAGTGCCAGACAAGAGGCTGATAATGATAAACTACACTGAAGATCTTTCCAGCAGAACAGTGTGTCACCTTCACTTTCCACCACGAACCGCAGCACTTATTTAAAATCACACGTCAAATTCTTTTGGAAATAATCTAAAATGACAAGAACAAAAAAAAACACCCTTTATTTTCAGACACAGGAGCCATGCTCACAACGTGACGGGGTGCCTGACTGATCTAATACATCACTTTCTCTGCTTTGACAGTGTAAACTAGTCATGCATGCAGGCTCTGACTGATCAGTGAGGGGGCGGGGCTAATGGCATCACTGACCAGTGTGTTACAGAGTGTGTAACAGTGAATCAGCCACACACACACACACACACAGTAACTCTGTATTATGCAGTGTGTAACTATGTGTGCTGTGTGTTCTAGATCAGTTTTGATGAACCATTATAATGTGGTAAACACAGAACAGTAGCAGCATCAGGACAGAATCGGTGCTACAGTCTCAGACCCTCACTGAGAGGAGGTGTTTCAGCAGGAGAGCATCTCTGAGTGTGATTTCAGCAACGAAGCAGTGTGTGCACGGTGTGTGTGTGTGTGTGTGTGTGTGTGTGTTATCAATGAGATGTTCTAACTGGATAGTCAGAATGGAAATCGTGTGCATAATAAATCATCAGGACGATTTCGAGGAGAGAGAGAGAGAGAGAGAGAGAGAGAGAGAGAGAGAGAGAGAGAGAGAGAGAGAGAGAGAGAAGCTGAATAGGTGGAGTACAGACACTGACACAGACTTGGAGAGTCCAATGTGTTTCTCTGTCAGTACCGGCCCCCAAAAAAGGGGAAAAAATAAAAAATAAAAAAAACCATTTGTTGCCATGGAAACGCAGCGCGCCAGCACAATTTAGACTGCTCTCTCACAATGAACTATTTTTCTCTGAACAATGCGAGTGTGTAAGCACCACCGTCTCACCCTCCTAGAGAGAGAGAGAGAGTGAGGGAGGGAGATTAAGAGTATGTAACGTGGAGAGTGAGTGAGAGATATGGAGAGAATGACGTAAAGCGGGTCTCTGGGTGAGAGAGAGTGTGCAGAAGAGTGAGAGGTGAGTGAAAGAGGGTGAGACAGCGTGCGAGAGCATGAGTGAGAGTGTGTTGAAAGAGTGAGAAAGGGAGAGCGTGATAAAATGGGAAAGTGGGAATGAGAGTGAGCAAGTGAGGATAGGAGCTGCTCTGTGTGTGTGTGTGTGTGTGTGTGTGTGTGTGTGTGTGTGTGTGATATATGGATGGAGTGAGAAACAGATGGAGAGAGAGAGAGACAGACAGAGAGAGAAAGACCCCTCTCGCTTCATGACCCTCCGCCACACGTTTCTGGAAGTTTCCTTCTGCATCTCGCCACACTTTCACCAGCCAAACCCACAACTGCTGCCCCATCTGTGCTGCTCCCGCAGCTAATCAGCTCTCAGCTCTCCGCCATGCTCTGCTCACCATCAAACATCTGATCTCAGATCAGTGAATCAGCTCCCCAAACCAAAAAAAAAACACACGGCAGTAAATCCATCACCCACATATTCCATATATGCGCCCACTCGTATATAATCAGATATTGATCCGATATTTACATACACGTTACATTAATATCGTTCAGCTATGAGCTTCTGGAGTTATTCATATGATTATGATGACTAACTGATGATTTTAAGTGTGAGACTCTTTCATCTCCATATATGTCAGTGTCACCATAATAATAAAATATATAGTTTTAATAAACGTATAAATTAATATATTATTACATTTAAAAATGCTAAAACACTTTCAGAACTGAATGTTACAGCGAACGCAACAGTTTCTGTAGATTTCTGAGCTCAAATCGCTGAATAATAACCATATTAATCTGTTATTTACAGGGTTACAGTGGATCAACGTCTGAGATATTCCTGAATTTATTCATATTTTTTTATTTCCTGGGTCAGAAAATATCAGGGAATTGTGTTGTGTTATTGTCTTATTACAGTGTCTTTAATTTTGACCCAAATGCTTTGCTTTCGTTTCCCATATTATGTTAGTAACGGGTCTCATTGCTGTTTTTTCCCCTTATTTTTACAAACAAACTGTAAAAAAAATGACGTTTAAATCATCTTTATGCCTTTTTAATGCAATACCTTCATCTTCTACTCACTTCTGGAGAGCAACAGAAAGTTTCACCAGGGGCGTCAAAACATGGCGCCCTGAATTCTTCCAGTTCCAGTTAAAATATGGGCATAAATATCTGTACCACCATCATAAGACCCAAACTGACAGTGCATTCGCACACTAGGGGGCAGTGAGCACACATGCCCAGAGGGGTGGGCAGCCCAATCCAGCCCTTGCCAGGTCAGGGATTCGAACCAGCAACGTTCCAGTCTCAAGGCCACCAGGCCACCAGGCAGAAAGGAAGAGGCAGCTGAACGGGCAGACTGCAGAGGCAGCACCTGAACAGAGCCCTGGGCCGTGAAAGGAAGGGAGTGCTCCTCTCCGTTTTTTAAGCACAGGGACCAGAGTGAACGGTGGCGTGATTAATTTCCTTCACGTCTGTTGGTGGAAATGGCACGAAGTAGAGCCTATTTCACAGGCCGCTGGCGGCAGCAGGGGCTAATGGCGAAGCTTAGCTGTTTACTCGCTCTCAATTAAACACTTCAGAAATGCCTCAGACTGACTGACACCCGCTGCCAAGCAGGGGGGATTATGGCAGAGGGGAGGGGCGGGGCGGGGCTTGATCACAGGGCGAACGATTGAGACGCGAAGACAAAGAAACAGAAACACACACCTTCCACTATATTAAACACCTACAACCCAGTACTTCCACTCACTGGCCTCTAACAGTGGGAGCGGAGGAGAGAAACACTCCCTTCCTTTCGCGGCCCAGGGGTCTGTTCAGGTGCTGCCCCTCCAATCTGCCCGTTCCGCTGCCTCTTCCTTTCTGGAGGCGAGGGCGAGTTCGGCTTCTCCCTCATCCTGCAGATTCCCGAAGTGTGCTTCTCTAATTCTGCAGTAGAACCATTGCAAACCATTTCAGGGGAGGCTTCCGACACTGTAACACAAGGTGTTTCCAGTAAAGTGGCCTGTAGAGGAACATGCATTTCATCACAGAAAATAAAATTACTGTTATAAATGTCAGATCACACCCCAGTCGGCTCCCAACTGGGACTGAACTGCCCCGAACTGTGGCCATGTGGCCCTGTATCATTTCTCTCACTCCGGCAGCGGGACGTGTTTATTGCCAGGCACTCTCGAACGGCTGACTCACCGTTCCACCCCCACATCCAGCTCGTGCCGTTTAAGGAGCACAGGGCATCTAGATGGGGCTGTCACGTAAGAGTGCTGCTGTGCAGAATTTAGAACAGATGCATGTTTTCCCCGGTTTCCAATCAGACCTCACAGCAGGATTCCAACTTGGGAGAACATAGAGGAAAGACGATGCCATCTGTCATCAGCCAGCGCTGAATCAGGCCTAAACTGACTTAATAAAAATACATGCAGATCATTCTAATGAAGGCGAGGGACGTGCTATAATTAACATAATAATTTACCTTCAGCTCCTTCAGGGTTTCTGAGTAAACACGGACAAAAATAACGGAAAATCGAGAACCGACACTTCCGGACATTCTGACGCTGTTCCACCAAATAAACTTTATATCTGTATGACTCATATAACTGTGGTCATACACCTGAATAAATGGGACACCAGCACTCTACGACTACATGTTTGTGGACGCTCCCTCTAACGAATGCATTCAACTTTTTCAAGCTGCACCCATTGCTGACACAGACGTGCAAATGCACACACAGCCTATCTAGTCCCTGTAGAGAAGTATTGCCAATAGAATCCCAGGGTGGCCCAACTGGGAACCAGAAAGTTTTGTCCTCTGGTTCCATGTTGGCCACACATATGGAAGCCCACAAGGGTCGCTGGTTGGAACAGCTCCTAGGTCATAGATGGGATGAGCTGTAACGATGGGGAGCAACTGGGAAGCCTAAATGTTTCTGACATTTACCCACGTACAAACCTACAAGCCCATGTCCACCTGGAACCCACCTACCCCATCTTCTACCCATGTGAGCACCACAGGAGTATGTTGGCTGGAACAAGAAACTCTGGAGGAAACCTATTGGCTCCATTCCAGACTACAGGCATACAAAGCTGTGGAGCAATGGAACCGGCTCCTCTGGAATGATGGTGCTCCATCCATGTGATGGTTTCCAGTATCCGTTCCTAATACAGACCTCCAAACACCCTAAAGCAGTTCTTTTCCAGCTCTTTACACAGCTAATCCAGACAGTCTGTGCTGATTAGCTTCTAAAGTTCTGGCTTTTGTTCCACGGGACCTGGAATAAAACCGGGCTCGGGGGTTTACGTAGATCCCAAATTTCTGCTCTTAAATATTTGATTGCTTCGTGCTTCCATTGATCACTGTGGTGTATCTGTGCCAACCATGCACCGCAAAACACCCGATTCCACTAATTAGGCTGTTCTGTTCATTAAGGAGCGGAGCTTATTAAGGACATCCAAAGGTCTGGCGAGGGGTGAGGACGAATACCTGTTGAGCAGCAGTGGTTACTCTGTCAACTTGCCATGGCTTTTGTTCTAGCTCTCCTAGCAACTGCATGCTAATCATGTGAATGAAAAAGAAATCCAGGCAAATCCTTTCCTGACACCTAGAGTGTGCTGTTCAGTTGAACCAAAGGTGCACACACGTTTACCGCAAAACACGGTGGGATCAGATGGTGCGACAGCGTAAAGCCGCTGCGCACACACACATATTAATGTACTGAAGTGCTACGCGTTGTTCTCTCTTTAGTCATTATTTTCTTTATTGTTGCCATTCGTTGTTTTCTCTATTGCTCAGAAACAGCACAACAATACCAGGCCGTTAAACCGATAAAGTTCCGATAAAGTGGAATTTCATTCCATTTGATACACAGCGACAAAACAGGCTGTTGATTTTGGACACTTTTGGAGCTGGAGTAGTAACACTACTGTCATGGGTCTGTGTATCTAAGACTGGGAATGAGACCTTGCCCTTTGCTATGATGGGTCTACAGGGTCCTCGGTCATGAAGCTTAGACACCAGCAGAATGCAGGCAGTAGGTGAGTTATCTGATATCTGATATCCCTAATTCCAAGCATAAATTATAGAGGTTTATGAACTACAATGTCACGTTTGTGTCTCATCTTGTAACAGTTCACGAGAAGGTATGGTTCTAATATACAACATATTGGACGAGGAAAGAGGGGGGAACATAAAGCTACTTTATGAGCTACTTTAAGAAAGGCCAGGTCAATATGTCCAGATGAGTGGGTTGGAGCATCTCTTAACAAGCTCACAGGGGCTCTTTGTCAGCAGTGATGAGTAACTACCAATTACGGTCCAAAGAAGGACAGACCATAAACCAGATCCTTAAGGCATCTTCATCTGATTTCTGCAGGTGTCTGATTATTCAAGGGATTGTTTATTGTGATTCCATGATATTTTAGATCAGATTAGATTCAGCGTAGCAATTAGAGTTCTCATAGCATGTATACCTCAATCCAACAGCACCACCAGGAAGGGACGCCTTTCTGTCCGCCACATTCACATTTGTTTGAGTTTATTGGTTGGTTTCAGAGTTCACCCTGGTATAGGTAGTGTCATGCTCTCACCAGGGTTCCCATGTGGACATCATTTTAACACATGGCACCTACCTAAGCTTTCTTCAGGACCTTCATTGCAAAGACATCCAGATGATGTCCTCGACCACACTGTTTGCTCTGTCCAAGAAGTGTTTGAGGAGTGTGGTGAAGAATTCAAGACCCTAGTGCAAAAATATAGAGGCACTAAGACGTGGAGGCAGATCCTAAAAAATTGCGAGGATCTGCCTCCACGTCTTCAGAAGTCTTGGGACGGTTGGATTGGCTTTCCACTGGCAGCCACTGAGTGCTGATCGAGAGGCTGCCAAGCCAATGCCATTCCAAAGCCTGCACCTTTCCGCAGCCTGGTCATTAGCTAATCTATGAACTGCCAACACTGAACCGTCAATAGCGGATCGCTGTAGTGAGCTCTCGACTGACACACTTTACAGAGCGCAACTTATCTAGGCCTCATTTACATGATCTTAGCATACGCGCATTCTAAACCCGTCAAACAGCTCTACGACTCTTCTACAGGAAGATGTTTTTATCAGCGAAGCGCCGAATCGAAAATGACAGCCCGACAAAGAACCTACACCAGGTATTCAGAGCGACCCACGGAGATTCTTCTTCTTTAAGCCACTCTTTTATCTGTAAAGGAGGACAGTACGAAGCCCCTGGATGCATATAATTTGCACGCAATGCCACTTTTTACGTGGCTTCATCTGCAAATTCAAAATTCATTAATTCCATCTGTCCTCCATCTAAAGCAGTTTACATATTGCATTTGATATGCGGGCGAAGCCCCAGAGAACTGAGGCAGAAAAAAGAGGCAGCTCCAGCTGACTGCCTTTAATTAGGAAGCATGCTGAACTGGATGAAGCTTATGTTAACTGATTTCCCCTCTTTAATCAGCCCCAGTCTCCTGTCGTTCTTGCTGTGGCACAATACCCCGCCACTCGGCTTCTCGAATTAATAAAACGTGGCCGCCGAAATATCACCACGTCCTCCGTCGGACGACTCACGTGTCGAGAAAGACTTGCGAGATATTTGTTCTTAATTAGCAGCGCTGCCTTGCGGAGAAGCCACCCTCCAGGACTCACAATGGCAAAGTAAATCCCTTGTCTAATCTTCAACTTTTACACAATAATCCTGATTTAGCTTTCAAGGCAGCACGGCTTGATCTCAGTGAGGGTGTCTGTTCCCTCCTTCTTTCTTTTCCTTCTGGAAAAGGAAGGAGAGTGCGAGCAACAGACTGTTGAAATATAATGAAGAAGACTCAACCTGGAGGGTCTGGGGGGAAAATATTGCTTGCTTAATATTCGGTTTTAACGGACTGAAGCTAGGCTGCGGCACTTTCCTTGATGAGGACCGGTCAAGGCCAAACAAGCCCACAATCTGCTTTGCTGCCTGATGCCTGACGCCATGCGAAAGGCTGCCAGTTCCTTGACAAAGAACGAGACAAAGCGATATGCACCAGGCCATTACCTGACCTGGCAGAGCGCGAGGCCAAAGGAGAGAGGGAGAAAACCAGGAAGAGCTTTGCGAACATGCTGATTCCGTTCATTTGTCAGGGCCGTGTCTGATCGCGGAGAGTAGCCCATGGCTGCCTCAGTCATCTCAGTGTCAACAATGTCTGCAAGCCAGGTTTTTAGCTGGACCCAAACCAGGCCGCAGTCCAGTTGGAATCACTTGGGCATCTCTGTTTTACCATCAATGAGATCTAGCGAAGCGTGTCTGGAAGCCATTGGGACCATTTTTTTTTTTACTTCCAGAGAGACACGAGGACGAGCGATGGCAGAAGTATCAATTAATCAGAATGAAGGTGTTTAAACGGTTCACCAGGAGAAAGCGTTGCTGGAACAGATGTGCAAAACGAAGGCTTGTACCACACAGCTTGCTTTCGTTCCACATGTTCAGAAGAAAATATTCAAACCTTATTTTTCAATCCTTGATAAAAACAACCTCCCGAATATGGCAGTGTAAACAAACAGGCAGCTACAGAATAAAGCGACAAAAGCTCGATATTTAGACAACTAGCACATTCTGGTATTTTTTTTGTTTTTCATTTTCAGCACCAAAAACAAAGTTAAGTTTTCCTTAATCATGAAAAAATAAAAGAAAATCAAAGCAGAGTTTAAAACAATCAGCTCATTTATTTTCAAAGTGGTGAATATATACAGACATATATCATAAACAATCAAGCATGTGTTTTAAAGCTTCAGTGGGGCTGATGCTCAACCTGCATACAGACTCTGACTGATCAGAGAGGAAGTGGGCTGTCTCCAGCACATACAGACTCTATTTGATCAGAAGAGAGGCGGGGCTGATGCTCAGCCTGCATACAGACTCTGACTGATCAGAGAGAGGGGCAGGGCTGATGCTCAACCTGCATACAGACTCCTGACTGATCCAGAGAGAGAGCGGGAGACTGATGCTAAACCTGCCTGAACTCCTGACTGATCCAGAGAGGGGCGGGGCTGATGCTCCAGCCTGCATACAGACTCTGACCCCAGTCAGAGAGAGGGAAATGAGCTGATGCTCAACACTGCATACAGACTCTGACTGATGCGGAGAGAGGGGCGGGGCTGATGCTCAACCTGCATACAGACTCTGACTGATCAGAGAGGCGGGCTGATGCTCAACCTGCATGCAGACTCTGACTGATCGGAGAGAGGGGGCGGGGCTGATCTCAACCTGCATACAGATTCTGACTGATCAGAGAGAGGGAGGCGGGGCTGATGCTCAGCCTGCACACAGACTCTGACTGAGGTCAGAGAGAGGGGGCGGGGCTGATGATCAACTTGCACACAGACTCTGACTGATCAGAGAGAGGGGGCGGGGCTGATACTCAACCTGCGTTCTGTCTTTGCCCACAGTGTTCAAATTTCAGAATAAAAGTCCTCAGAAGGGATAATATTGATACATAAATAACAAAATAATAAAGGATATTCAGGTTGGACTTTTTTATATTTGGACAATAGTCAAATATCCTAAAGAGCTTATTATTATATTTGTCAGCAATTTAGCTAAATCGGATGTTAATTTCAACAGGGCTCTAAAGATCTAAAGTGTTTTTAGTCCTAAACAGAAACAAATCAGTAGATGCAAGTCAAATTTTAATCAAAACACGGTCAAATTCAGAATAACAATATCTGGTACACGCGGCTGTCTCCAATAATCACCTAGGAAACTAGGAAACCATCCACAACACTGGCCTCGGGTTCTAAAGGTTAACGGGTCCGTTTATCGTGACTGGTTAAATGATCAGGTCCCGTTACTCTACCGCTTGTGAAAGAGGGCTAGGAACGAGCTTTAATTTCAGCAAGTACAAATGTAGCCCAGCAACACAAACCCATGCGCCAAGATATCATAAATCACCGGATAACAGAAACTGAGTGCAAACTGTAACGCTAAACGGATTCCCGGTAGCTTAACGTTTGCCAGGAGCATGATAATCCTTCTCAACCTGCTTCAGTTTAGCCGCATCCTGTAATCAGCGTGGGCTAAACCAACAGCCATTTGGCAGCACCATAAACACTATCCATGTTGCAGACCACCTCAGAGCCAGCGCCAACTTGGAGCAGACAGCAAGCTGTGATTTCAGACCATAAGGTGATGGAGGAGGAAAAGGCAGATCGAATACAGAGGGCAGGAGAGAAGAAAAGGAAGAAGGAAAATCAACCTTGCAGCAAGGTGAGCCGCTCGCTTCAACCGTATCGTTTAATCTTAATGACGGACTCCGTGGTCTGCACTAATGCCGGCTGTAATCTAATTTGTTGATCTCTTGTCTCTTAACATTATCGATTAAGATTGATGTGGCCCGTCTGACACTGGCTGGCAGAGCGATACTGCAGGACACGTGCGTGTGGCCTGAATTCACTGCGTTCCGGACGTGATACACACCTACAGAGGAGCCTGGACGGCTCGGAATGGCTGGAGAGCGTCGGGGGCACGGCAGGCGTCCCAGCTACGGGTCAGGTGACAATGTTCCTCTTGGTCATGCGTGTAGTTCCGCCCACAAACAGTCAGTTATAGTAATTGCATTTCAAGGGACGTATTTCATACCTCAGGGGGACGTCGCAGAACAAACAAGTCAACGATTAACACCAATCGCAGCGAGGGGGAGGAGTCTCAAAATAAACACGGGAGCCAATAGGAGCAATTGCAAATGGGCGATGGGGTGATAGGGACTAGTACGGGACGAATAAGGTGACGCTTATCGTTAACAAATTAAGCAGTCATTCAGACCAATCACAGTCAAGGGGTCGTCTTAGGAGAAACGTGGCGGAGCGGGTCTCAGGACAAACACCTGATTAAATCCAATCGGCGGGGGGAGGAGTCTCAAACGAACAAGGCAGTGGAGGTCCCAGAATAAGCATGGTGGTGGTAGATCTGTTGTGATGTTTACTGCCTGATTGGAGGCATCACTTGCAGTCAGGGGGGAGGGCTTAAAACAAACTATGCAGAGATTCAGACCAATCATACGAAGGGGGTGGTCTTAAAGTAACTAAGACCAATGATGGTCAGAAAATTGAGTCTCAGAACAAGCGAGGCAATAGTCACAGTCAGCAGAGGTCTGTGAATAAACATGGTGGTGTGGTTCTGTTCAAAACAGTCGTGCGGATTTGTACAGTGTTCCTGTGGTTGCTTTCGTCAGCTCCATTAACCTCGTATCTCCACTGCGAACCTAAACAGTGAGTATCTTGGGAATAAAGCAAAGCAGAGGGATCCGAACAACCTGCAGAGCGCACCTGTGATCGGACATTTCAGAGCACTAAGGGTGACGATCCAGGCACTACGGAGATCACATGACTCTTGTAATATATTAGCGATTACCGCCCAGGTGACACTCAGGGCTTCAATGCATGCTCATGAAAGCCGCGTACACGCACACACACACACACGCACAAACACTCGGGTCCGCACCGCCAAGCTCAGGCGGAGTTCTAACCTAGACAGCCTACCTTTCGGTTCTTTGTGATGTTGACAAATAGGATTGCCAAAGTTTTTTCACTCCAGGCAGAGATGCACACACACACACACGCCTGCCTTGCGCACGGCTGCCTTTGCGCACACACACACACTCACACGCACGCACTCACAAATCCTTGTACACCACTGCTCCTGCCCACAGCCAACCTGAAACAGCAGCCCAACACAAACCTTTTCATGACTCACTTAAGCCCAGCCTTATCTAAATGAACAGCCTCCTCGTACAACACACCATTCCATTTTCACCAGAGCGTACGGACATGTACACACACACACACACACACACACACACACACACACACACACACACACACACACTGATACACACACAAACACACACACACACACAGACACACAGAAAGCATAAAAGCAGGATGGCGGTAAATAATGCATTGTAAGTGCAGTCCCTTTAGGCGCATTAATAAGTTTAAACATTTCGCTTAAGCGGGAGCGAACGAGGAGAAAAGCCGACTCGATCGACTAGTCAGTCAAGAAAAAATAAAAAACAACAAAAACTCTTAAGCAAACAACTTCAACCACATTCCTTTAACTGGAAGCTGTTACCTATGAAGCGTTCTTCACTGTCTGGTATTTTTAGATATATTTATATATATATAGAAGTACAGTCTGATGAGTTTTAAACTGGAATATGCATGAAGCAAAGAAGGCATGAATAGCTAAAAAACCTATGAGCATCACTTTGCTTTTGGATGTAAAAACATTTAATATCCAGAATCAAATTTTAGACTGAATTCAGATTCAACCTCTAATAAAAATGAACAAGATGATATTGAGAATTAACTCATAGAACCTGAACATGATCAACCTGCATACAGACTCTGACTGATCAGAGAGAGGGGGCGGGGCTGATGCTCAACCTACATACAGACTCTGACTGATCCAGAGAGGGGCGGGGCTGATGCTCAACCTGCATACAGACTCTGACTGATCAGAGAGGAAGTGAGGCTGATGCTCCAACCTGCATACAGACTCTGACCCCAGTCAGAGAGAGGGGAGCGGGGCTGATGATCAACCTGCATACAGACTCTGACTGATCAGAGAGAGGGGGCGGGGCTGATGATCAACCTGCAAACAGACTCTGACTGATCAGAGAGAGGGGGCGGGGCTGATGACATCACCGACCCAGGTATTCTGTTATAAAGGAAAAGGAGAAGGAAGGCATACTATTTTGCCCCTTTTTTCCTCACAGTTCAGATTTCAGAATAAAAGTCCTGCAAAGGGAATAAACCAATCCATAAATAAATAATACAAATAATAAAGAAAATTTTGGCTGTTTTAATTCTTTTATTTGGCCAAATATCTTGAACAGATTATTATAAATACCTTTGTCAGTCTAATCACTACAAATAACTCATCAAAATTACAGAGCGATCATTTCCAACGAGTTTCTGAAAAAATACAGGTTTTAAATGTTTAATCAAAATATTTAAAAGTCTGTTAGTATTCCATCTTAAATTAGACCAAGTTTTGAATAGTCTATGATCTCGCAAGGTTAATCTAATCCAGTATGGAGCCCAGAATAAAGTTCTTATAAACTAATAAACAGAATGGATTATTATGAACATGGATATGTAGAATTATGGTATCAAATCAATTCACAATGTTCCTAAACAGTGAGTATAATTAAGAACTTAATCAAATGAATCAGAGTTAAACTAATGATTAATATTCAAAATGAAGTTCTCCTGAAATGAATAGTTAATGAGGTTCTAATCAAAATATTCAGAAATATGTAATCCACACTTAAAGGCAGAATAAGACACTAATATTCTAAATAGATCAGAATACAGTTACACACTGAATAGATTCCAAGTACTTATGGCACTTCAGCTATAGCACTCAGCTGATTGTCTACATTCTGCGAGAGGTGTGTAAATCTGACCACTGGTCAAACTGTCACTTTAAAATGACAAGTGGAGCTGACACATTCAGCGTCCAGTATATCATAATGTTTTCTTACCTGGAATTGCATCAGACACCAGAAAACACAGGTGGAGACCGCAGTGATGGGAGAGAGAGAGAGAGAGAGAGAGAGAGAGCGAGAGAGACAGACAGAGAGAGAGAGATAGAAAGTGAGAGAAGTGACAGAGAGAACTTAAACAGAGAGAGAGAGGAGTCAAACAATGCTGTTTGGACCATAAGTCATTGAGAAATACGGTTTATTAATTCCAATAATAGAGATGCAATTTTCTAAACAACATAGAATGAAAAAACAGCTTTCGTAATCACATAATTGACATTGCCAACAGTGAATCTCTAATAACATTAATATCAGAATGAATCTCTAATAACATTAATATCAGAATGAATCTCTAATATCGACAATATCAGAATGAATCTCTAATAACATTGGCTATCCAGAATGAATCTCTAATAACATTAATATCAGAATGAATCTCTAATAACATTAATATCAGAATGAATCTCACTAATATCATTAATATCAGAATGAATCTCTAATAACATTAATATCAGAATGAATCTCTAATATCATTAATATCAGAATGAATCTCTAATATCATTAATATCAGAATGAATCTCTAATAACATTAATATCAGAATGAATCTCTATACTTTGCTAATATCAGAATGAATCTCTAATAACATTAATATCAGAATGAATCTCTAATATCATTAATATCGGAATGAATCTCTAATAACATTAATATCAGAATGAATCTCTAATAACATTAATATCAGAATGAATCTCTAATATCATTAATAACAGAATGAATCTCTAATAACATTAATATCAGAATGAATCTCTAATAACATTAATATCAGAATGAATCTCTAATATCATTAATATCAGATACGAATCCTCTAATATCATTAATGTCCAGAATTAATCTCTAATAACATTAATATCCAGAATGAAGCTCTAATAACATTAATATCCAGATTAAAGCTCTAATAACATTAATATCCAGATTAAAGCTCTAATAACATTAATATCCAGAATGAAGCTCTAATAACATTAATATCCAGATGAATCTCTATTATCATTAATATCAGAATGAATCTCTAATAACATTAATATCAGAATGAATCTCGTAACATTTAATATCAGAATGAATCTCTAATAATGTTTCAATATCAGAATGAATCTCTAATAACGTGCATACAGACTCTGACTGATCAGAGAGAGGGGGCGGGGCTGATGATCAACCTGCATACAGACTCTGACTGATCAGAGAGAGGGGGCGGGGCTGATGACATCACCGACCCAGATATTCTGTTATAAAGGAAAAGGAGAAGGAAGGCATACTATTTTGCCCCTTTTTTCCTCACAGTTCAGATTTCAGAATAAAAGTCCTGCAAAGGGAATAAACCAATCCATAAATAAATAATACAAATAATAAAGAAAATTTTGGCTGTTTTAATTCTTTTATTTGGCCAAATATCTTGAACAGATTATTATAAATACCTTTGTCAGTCTAATCACTACAAATAACTCATCAAAATTCTGAGCGATCCATTTCCAACAGGATTTCTGAAAAATACAGGGTTTTAAATGTTTAATCAAAATATTTAAAAGTCTGTTAGTATTTCCATCTTAAATTAAGCCAAGTTTGAATAGTCTATGATCTCCTGGAGTTAATCTAATCCAGTATGGAGCCCAGAATAAAGTTCTTATAAAACTAATAAACAGAATGGATTTATTATGAACATGGATATGTAGAATTATGGTATCAAATCAATTCACAATGATGTTCTAAACTTGATGAGTATAATTAGCTTAATCAAATGAATCAGGTTAAACTAATGATTAATATTCAAAATGAAGTTCTCCTCAAATGAATAGTTAATGAGGTTCTAATCAAAATATTCAGAAATAATATAAATCCACTTAAAGGGCAGAATGAACACTAATATTCTAAATAGATCAGGGCTTCTGATTCTACTGAATAAGATTCCATTACTTGTAAGCTGCTTCAGCTTCATAGCACTCAGCTGATTGTCTACATTCTGCGAGAGGTGTGTAAATCTGACCACTGGTCAAACTGTCACTTTAAAATGACAAGTGGAGCTGACACATTCAGCGTCCAGTATATCATAATGTTTTCTTACCTGGAATTGCATCAGACACCAGAAAACACAGGTGGAGACCGCAGTGATGGGAGAGAGAGAGAGAGAGAGAGAGAGAGAGAGAGAGAGAGAGAGAGCGAGAGAGAGAGACAGACAGAGAGAGAGCGAGAGAGAGAGATAGAGAGAGTGAGAGAGAGAGAGAGTGACAGAGAGAGAGACAAACAGAGAGAGAGAGAGAGAGAGTCAAACAATGCTGTTTGGACCACTAAGTCATTGAGAGAAATACGGTTTTATTAATTCAATAATAGAATCACAATTTTCTAAACAACATAGAATGAAAAACAGCTTTCATTAATCACATAATTGACAATGTAACAGTGAATCTCTAATAACATTAATATCAGAATGAATCTCTAATAACATTAATATCCAGAATGAATCTCTAATATCATTAATATCAGAATGAATCTCTAATAACATTAATATCAGAATGAATCTCTAATAACATTAATATCAGAATGAATCTCTAATATCATTAATATCAGAATGAATCTCTAATAACATTAATATCAGAATGAATCTCTAATAACATTAATATCAGAATGAATCTCTAATATCATTCATATCCAGAATGAATCTCTAATATCATTAATATCCAGAATGAATCTCTAATATCATTAATATCAGAATGAATCTCTAATATCATTAATATCAGAATGAATCTATAATAACATTAATATCCAGAATAAAGCTCTGATTGTTTACACAAATTAAATGAGTTAATAAACAATTCTAACTTTGTACATTGCTTTCAAACACGGTGTCCATCATATGAAAACAACGCTTATATTACGTGAACTTGTCTTTATGAAGGGAATGTGAATAACATAATAAATATCAATCTATTAAACATGAATATAACAGCAATTCATATTCAATTCAAATTCACTTCATTCGTGCTCGTGTCACCGTTCCAGGCGTTTTGGTGGGTTGTAACGACAGCAGGGGTGTGAAACACAGCTGAAGTCATAGGTGACTCCACGCTCGTGAGCAGTAGTTTAAGGTCTATGGAAGGTGACAGTGATACTAATATGCATTTAAAAGACCAGCTGGAGAACCATGAATCATATCGGATGTGGGTTTACTTGGAAGGTAGGCTGGAAGTCGCGATTCTGCAGACTCCAATAGGAGATAATGCAATAAGGGCCGTCACCAAAGGGCCCGTGTGGATTAAGTTGCTCAGAGACTTGGGACTGAAAACCTATAATAGAGCACTAACACGATAAGACAAACCGTTCCCCCGGCAACTTCGCCACACAATGATAAATCACGCAGGTCAGTGGCACTGATACTACAGCCCCTCGCTCCTGGAGAAAGCCTTTCAGCTCCTGACATTAACCTCTACTCCCTTCTCCACTCGCTCACCCTGCAGGCTTTACTGGAATGATGTGCTTTTCTCACACCCTCGCACCGTAGCCCATCTGCTGGTGTTAGTCGTCCTCTAGCCTTTCGTCGACGGTCGTCAACCTCAAATGTATAAATGTAAAAAATCCAGCTGGAGGCCAGCTTTGAGCTGGTTTCAGATGGTCATCCAGGTGAACCACACACTGTATACTTGTAAGCTTGCAGGTTAATCATCTCTTGAACAGTAAAGTATTGGTCCTGCTGCTTGCTGGTCAGTCAGCATGGCGATACTGGTAGGTTGGCCAACTACTGGTTGTACAGGTCAACCAAACACGATCATAACGGTCATGTTTCTTGGTCATGTTGGTTGAACACTGTGGTTAGGTTGATTGAACACCACGGTCATTATGGTCCACCTGCTTGCTGATGCTGGTTAGGATGGTCAACCAGCTTGGTCATGCTAGACGGCAAGCTTGGTGAAACATGGTCATACTGTTCAAAGAACATAGTCATGCTGGACATATTTTCTGGCCATGCTGGTTGAACACCGTGGTCATGTTGGTCAACCAACTTGGTCATGCTGGTCATTTGTTAGCTGACCGACTTGGTGAGCTGGTCATGCTGGATTGCTGTGTTGGTTAACCAGCACCACACCAATATAACCATTATATGTTGTGTTTTCTACACTGGAATGTTGGTCAGCCAGAACCACACCAGTATAAACAGGACTACACCCGTTGCTATACTCTTTTGCACCCCAGTACAGTGTGGGTGTGTAATAAAGTGGAAAGTGAGTGTATAAGCCAGGGATCACTGTGTCTGCACCCCCAACAAAGCTTAGCTCCAACCCACGTCTAACAGCACCACACCAGCTCCACTCAGTGTCAAGGTAAAATGGCCCGGTATTGATTCTGCGACTTAAAAGCCCGTGCTGGAGAGTCCTTGGGCAAGGACGAGTCCCACGACCCGCCTCAAACCACACACACATTACTCATCGTGTCGCTTTTGACATTACTATCGGCCTTCGGAGCGCAGACGCAGAAGGCTCACCAGGCCTCGTTTACCTGCCCCGGGAGAGAATCTTCATGCACCAAAGCCGCCAACAAGAACGGACAGGCGCCTAACGGAGGCGTCCTGCGAGCGGCTGGGTGACCTCGCGTGTGGGCAGCGATAAATAAATGAAAACATCAGTAAGGCGGACGGGAGCGCAGAGACGGCAGAGCTAACCAGCCTCGTCCCTGCGGCAAACGAGCCGCGATCCGCCCCGCCAACTTCAATATTGGCTAATCTGATGCGCGGCGCCTTTGTTTTTGTTCCTTTTTCTTGTTTCCCTGCTTCTCCCGTATCTCCTGCGCACCTCTCCTCACGTCCTTCCGTTCAGGAAGGCTCCTTCAGATGCTTCTCTGGAGTGCTGGGCCACAAGCATTTGCATTTTCATGGTACCTACAAAGGGAAACTGTGCCAAAGGAAGCCGGAAAAGGGATGTTTCTAATGCATCCCCTTCTGACATATTGATTGCACCAAGGTAATGAGCAACGAGTGGAACTGGACACCTGACATTTAATTAGCAGCCTAGCGCACGGGCAGTGTCCACTAAAAATGAACAGATCTGATAATGTTTTAAATGAAAGCCAAATGAAGGAACATCATTTGTTACAACAGCTACATGTCCTCCACTCTATCGTGTAAGAGGTTTCAGGCAGTTACATTAGAGGCACCTACTCCGTGGGGTCCAGACCATTGAAGATCAGAGTGAAAGGAGGATGACAAACAATTTTATCATAGAGACAGCGTCCTCCAACTTTGGACAATCACTAGAGCAGGGGTCACCAACCCTGTTCCTGGAGAACTACCTTCCTACAGGTTTCAACTCCAACCCAAATCTAACACCTCATTCGTCTAATCAAGAACGTCTGTCATTAGTTGGAGATGGTGTGGTGAAGGTAGCCCTCCAGGAGAAGGGGAAGTGACCCCTGCTGTAGACCACGGCTGGTTGTAGGAGGTGAATAGGTGGGTTTACAACAAGTACGACGATGGCTCAACGCCTCTTTAAGTATTTTCTTCCAATAGATCGTACAACCCCCTCAAGCTCTGGCACCAGTCTGTCTGAGCGTCCGAAATGCACATCTCTAAAATCCGCCTTATTTTCTTATGTCTTCTTTGCTTCACAGCTCAGGTCATAGCGTCGGCAGTGAGCGATGGCACTGGATCCGAGACATTAGCGCGTGAGCTGTGCAAGGAAATGGGCGAAGGAGGCGCCTGAAAGATGGATGGAGCAGAAAGGTTACTCCAAACCGACATATTGATTGCATGAGGTTAATGAGCAGGGGGTGGAAAAACCCAACACCTGACATTTAATTAACCAGCCGGGCGCACAGGAAGGACCCAGGCTTGCTGTTTCCATGCAGGGTTAACACTCAAATGTGTTGACTGAGGGCACTGAGCTTGTCAGAACACTGTTTGCAGTAAGTTAACATATTGAAGGAGTGCATCAGATCGTTCTTCAGCATAACCTCCAACCATCAGCTAGATGGTTTAAACCACAGTAGAATCGGGTAGATCTAGGTGTTCCAAGTAGCTGGTGACCCTGGGGGTGGTTAGGGAACCAGCCTTGTGACCTGAAGGTTGCTGGTTTGAATCCCTAAACTGGCAGGGCATGACTGAAGTGCCCTTGAGCCCTTTATCTCAAGGCAACCAATCAGAACCGAGTTCATTTACATATACCAGTCTCAAAGACACGTGGACAAAAGCAGGGGACGTTGACTTTGTTTCACTAATAATATGGTCAGTGCCCTCCAGTGCATGGACCCCTAAAATTGAAAGCCATAATTGAAATTCCATTTCTGCAGCTTCTGTTGTAAAATCTCACACAACCTTTTTTTTAAAACGCCTTGGCACCGGGGCTGAGACGGGTCCCTCAGAGGCCGCGATCCGATTCTTTACCCTCCTATAAAAGCACCTGCAAAGCACCTGTGAATGAAGCAGCCTTCTTCCTCCCTTTTTTTGTAAATAAAGAGTTACAAAATGATCTGTGCTGTAGATAATAGTCGGAGCAGAGTAAATTGGCTCCAGTGGGAACCTACTCCACCACTGAGATGACAGAGACGTCTACACTGCCACTGACAAGCTGCACCGTAAGGAAATAAAAATACCTCTCGCGCTGCACGCGCACCATACATCCTCATTCCTCCAGTGCAATGCTCCTGCAGAATTGCACCCTAGTTTGAATGACGAAGAAAAAAACAAGCGTCGGAGCCGGAAAAACAAAAAAAAAAAACAAGTTCAGGAATTGTTTTCAAACTACAGGAAAACAAAACTCAAGGAAGACTGTTTTTAAGTGCTTGATATAGAGAAACTCCAGATCCAGTACCTGAAACCTTCTTAAGTGCATTAAATTAAAAAGTGCAATCTCATTTCACAGAAAACTGGAAAAAAATGAGTATGATATGATACACGTATCATAACAAACCACAAGAGCTGTCCACGTGTCCACGTGTCCACGTGCCTGCATACACTCTGACTGATCAGAGAGAGGGGGCGGGGCTGATCAACCTGCATACACTCTGACTGATCAGAGAGAGGGGGCGGGGCTGATGCTCAACCTGCATACACTCTGACTGATCAGAGAGAGGGGGCGGGGCTGATGCTCAGCCTGCATACAGACTCTGACTGATCAGAGAAAGGGGGCGGAACACAGTGTTCACATTTCAGAATAAAAGTCCTAAGAAGGAAATAAGAATGATAAGACACTTAGGTTCTTATTTTATTTGGAACAGGGTAAAGTGTTATGAAGAGCTTCTTATTATAAATATTCTTGTCAATCTAATCATTACAACTGGATTTCTGAGATGCAAAGTGTTTGTTTTTGTCCTTAAAAGCCAAAATAAATAACAATAAATAGTCAAATAATTTTAACAAAAAGTATGTCAAACTACACAAACATCTCACAAAACTGGCTCTGCTTCTAAAGGTGGAGGTGTGTGAGTGTGATACAATGCAATAGACTGGGTTCCTGTCCAGAGGGTATTCCGTAACTGCAGATAAGGGAAAATGAGACTGCAAACATTTACAATTTTCAAATGGTGTTTCCTTTTCAGGTGCTACCAAATACTCAGAATGAAGCCCTTTTCCATCATGTTATTGCTCCTTTGGGGCCTTAATAAACAAAAACAGTAACGTCCACATTACTGTCAAGAGATCAGAAGGACCGACAATCTAGTCCCCCATGGGAAGTCCGGAAAAACATCTTGTGTGAATATGAAATGAATATCCATGGCCTGCTGGAGCATTTTATGTTCTTTGACTTATATATTAGACGAGAAAAGCATATATAAATCCAGGCTTGGCACACGCGTTCACAACCGAGCGATTCTAAAAGCCTCGGCGGCGTCTGCTTGTCAAGAGCTGACTCAATCAGACTGGCTGACCACCAGCATGTCGCATTAAAGTGTGCCAAAAGAAATCCATGTATTGATTTGCTCTGAAAATAGCCTCTGGCCCAGTGGTTCCCCTGCGAAGCTAACTTTCCTGAAATGGCACAGTGTATGGATTTAGTGTTGGATGTGCTGCCACCTGCCAGTGAGTGGGTCCAGGGAGGGTAAAGGAAGGACGCTGCCAAAGAACACCTCGCTGTGACTCCAAACCGACCTCCTGAGCATTGAACTAATACTGATTATGCCATCGTCGCAACCGCATTAGCCTCCAAAAATCAAAATGAAGCCTGTCCTTCATCACGACCGCATTACTATATTAGAGAACCTTTTCCTAAAGAACCGTGAACATAAACCGTAACACGGAGCTCCGACACCTGAACCCTAAAGCATTACAGGAGTTATTACACTCTGTTCTTAACCGTGGTGTGATGAACACAAAGGAAGCTTCTGATTGGAGTCTCAGTGTGAGCTGATTTCATGGCGGTTGAATGTTCTGGCTCTCGAGGTTCTGAAACGTGGTGACTGTCTCAGAGGTTCTGTGGGCGGCCTGTGATTCCCATCATCCCGCAGGGGTCCCCCACTAATCTATGAGGAGGACGCACGTCTCTCAGAGTAACAGAGAAACACCACAGGGTCTCTGCCTACATCTTTCACTACTCTCCACTCTTTCTTCTCCCTCTCTCTCTCTCGTTCTCTCTCTCGCTCTCTCTCACTCTCTCTGTCTCTCACTCTGTGTGGGTTGACTTGCAAGATAAGCAAACCCTTTCATTTGATATGAGTATGTGTGAGGCGGCTGATTAGGCCAACCCACAGAGAGGGAGGGGGGGGGGTGAGAGAGAGAGTGCAACAGTGAGGGAGAGACAGAAAAAAGTGAATTTGAATTAAGTCATGGAGATCTGGAAAAAAGAACTGAAGAGTGGAAGGGCAGGGAGTGTGTGTGTGTGTGTGTGTGTGTGACTGTGAGAGAGAGTGAGAGAGAGAGAGAGAGAGAGAGAGAGAGAGAGAGAGAGAGAGAGAGAGAATAAACAACAATAGCAGTGGAGGAAGAAGTGGACTGAATGAAAGGAGAGATGAGAACAGAGTGACGAAATAGTAAAAAGAAAACGGATAGAAGAGGCGAAGGATAAGAGTACAAAGCAGTTGAATGTGAGCACGCACACACACACACACACACACACACACACACACACACACACACACACACACACACACACACACACGCATTCAAACATACACAAACACACTCACGTACACACACGAGTAAACAGAGAGAGAGGAGAGAGAGAAAAGAGAGAGAGAGAGAGAGAGAGAGAGAGAGAGAGAGAGAGAGAGAGAGAGACAGAGAGAGAGAGAGAGAGAGAGAGAGAGAGAGAGCTGTCCCTCACATACTAAGTCAAGCTTTCCCTTCCTTCAATAAAACATCAGGATCCAGAGATCGATAAAGCCACAGGCCGACTGGCTGCCAGCACAGAAACTAGCTTCATTAACATTAACTCGCCGCATATTCAGCTACCTGCCAATCCTCTTCCTGTCCAGCTCTTCCTCTGTCCTTCCTGCCTGCCTTGTTTTCTTTACCTGACCGCGACAGGCCACATCTTTATCTTACAATGTTACAAACAAGGAGAACATAAATAATTAGACTAGATAAAACATGGACATATTCATTCAAATATCAAGTTCTTCATTTCTAGAGTATTTGCAGGATCTCCTGGATAATAAGGTATCTGGTTTGTGTGAGTTCTCATAACACAGGTTTTGTGTGAATTAGAAAACATTGTGGCTACAAAAACATCCCACAAAAATGGCCTTAGGGTTCTAAAGGTTAATAAGACCACAAAGCGCGTGACCACACACACACACACACACACACACACACACACACACACACACACACACACACACACACACAGTGGCTGTTTTTGAACTCTCATGCATTCGGTGTGCAGTAGCCTTTGGACTCTCCCTCTCCCTCCTTCCCTCTTTGCCCTCCATTATCTCTGGCTGCTGTTTGGCCTTGTTGTGGTTTCCAAGCCTACAGGAGCTGAATGGACTGATGTTGCTGACGGGCTGCAGGAACAACAGTGGACCAGTGCGCACACATACGCACATACGCAGATAAATACAAATAAAGCGAAAATGAAAATATTAATTTGGGAAATTGTTGCAAGTGTTTGCATTTCGATCATCGATCATTAACCTGCGGGACAGCATTCGTAATCCCTGCCCAACCCCAGACCCCCCAAAGCCTCCACCATCAAGCATTCAGGTTCATACCGCCACATAACCTCTGTACACAGAGACAGCAAAGAGAGAAACCGATCTCAGATCCGCTCAGTTTCTGAAAGGAAGCTGACAGCCTGTCCCCTAGAGTTTGTTCTTTCGCTCTCTCTCTCTCTTTCACTTTTAAGCAAACAACCAGCCAAATGCAAGGTCAAACACTTTCACCCAGATTAAATTTACCCCAGAATTTCTCAGTGACACTTGCATTCCCGCATTAGCTGCAGTAGGCAGTGTGCAGTAGCTACTGAGATGAAGTGTAATGAATAACAACATATCTCTGAATGCTGGATCTGGGTGTGGGGTTCGGCTAGGGTTCGATTCCCGGACCCGGGCAAGTTCACCAGGGCACACAAGTAAGAGTCCTAGTAAGAGCACATCACCGAAACCTCAGTTGTCCAACCGTTCATCCATAAATGATGGAAGAACATACAGCTTGACAATAATCTCGTAAAATTTGCGGGTTCGAATCCAGGTTCATGCTGCTCACCATCCGCAGCCGGGGTCCAGAGGGAGAGAAATTGGCTTGCTCTCCCTCGGGGGGTGGGTCAGCACAGGCGTGCTGCTAGTCGGCACAGGCGTCTTCTGAACATTGCGTCAGAACTGGGGATCCGGCGTTCTCCTCGTTCGAAAACAGGTGGTAGACAATCGTCACATGACTTGGAGGAAACATGTGGGTGATCTCTAGCCCCTGGCACTGAGAGCAGGGCACGTAATGTGGGAGACAACTTAGGAGGATGGGTAATTAGCATGTCTGAATTAGTAGGGGTGAAAAATTTGAAAATGGCAAAAATGTAAAAAGTGTAAACTGTCATTTTACATTCGTTAGACATAACGTGAAATATTTTGTGCATTAAGCAAGGACTTATATTGATACTGATATCGGGATATAAACAGAGCACAATATGGGCTGAGCTGGTATCTTTAATCATTCTGTTGTCATCTTGAAACCATTTTTTGTTCCCTTGCTCTGCTCCACCCCCTGCTCTCAGCTCCTCCACTACTCTGCTCTCCAGTATAAATATTGTGTCTAGTTCAGCCCACAGAACCTCAATCATCAGGAAGACTGCTGACCTGACCAGTCCGCAAAGAAGGTCAGCCACAGAAGGTCATGGCTGGCTGTTCTCAGAGTGCTGTATCAAAGCATATTAATGGAAAGTTGACTGGAAGGAGGAAACATGGTGGGAAAAGGTACACGAGCAACAGGGATGACCACAGCCTTGAGAGGACTGTGGATCAAGAACTTTAGAGAGCTTTACAGGGAGTGGACTGAGGCTGGAATCAGAGCATCAAGAGCCAGCACACACAGACATCTCCAGGAAAGGGGGTCTGACTTCAGCAGACACAGTGAGAACATAACTACACTGTTCCTCAGAGCTCCAAAGTCCTCCTTTCAGATGAAAGTAAAGCCTGCATTTCATTTGGAAGTCAAGTGACCTAGAATCTCAACTCAAGAGTCTGGAGGAAGCGTGGCGAGGCTGTGTCTGAAGTCCAGTGTGAAGTTTCTGCAGTCTGTGAAGGTTTAGTAGGGCATATCAGCTGCTGGTGTTGGTCCACCGTGTCCAGAATCTATGCAGCATCTACCAGGAGATTCAAAGATCTAATCAAATCTACTAATAATCTGAGAAACTAGATTTCTTATTTCCATGAGTTACAAGCTATTCTGATCTACAAGATATTCTAATTATATTATGTTTATTATTTCTGGAAAGACCATGGATGGGACTGGGTTGAACTGGGTAAGCATTGTTGGGCCTCCACATGACTTGTTTGATGTCAGCAGGATTCAGAGTAAGATGTAAGTAGATGTTTAAACCAGACTTACACTGTCAATTTTTACAGCTTCTCAGCAATAAAGAAAGCCTGGACAGCTTCTTTGAGAAACCCAAAGGCCCCAGAGTCAAAGATATGCTCCTTGAAGGAACCTTGAGAAGAACCATAATTCAAGAGCCCATCCTCCTCTGTTCTACACAACGGGGAATACAAAGACACAGAACAATTGCATTTTGCTTACACAAGCATTTCTTCTGCTCCCCGTGGACATGACGATGAGATGATGACCATGTTTCCTGTTTTACCGGTCAGACAAGGAATGGGAACAAGGTACTGTACGTCCAGATACCTGAATAAACTTTTATTGGTTGTGATGAGATGAAAATAGACGACTTTCTGCTAATGTGCAGGTCAGCTGTTTTGGCTTTCACCCACACCTGCCCGTGGGTCAGAGAAACTGACCCCCACCTGCCTGCCCCACTTTAAAGAGGTAAAAATAACAACCCGACCAAATCCCTCTGACCAGTGCTCCGTTGTCGCTGTGGTTTTGTATTCTCCCATGTCGAAACCCGAATCGGCCTACACGGGCCAGAAGGAGCTGCTTCAGGCAGTCCATCCCTATTCTGCAGTCTAAGCAAAGGGGGCTTTACACGGTACTAATAAGTACTAAGGGTCAACTTGTACCCCTTTATTGTGCTTTAGAACCCTTTTTGCTTAGATTGCAGAATCAAGGTTATCCCGGTTCCTTACAGAACCCTTCCCTTTACTAAAGATATATTAAAGAACCCTACTTCAACAGTGGAGCATCTAGGAACAAGTGTTAGTCTATTCCTGTCTAACCTACATCCTTCCTGTCTGGGATAGTCCAGCTCCGTTTAGACCAGGCTAGTCGAGCTTTGCCCTTCCAATTCAGTCTTCCCCACTGCAGACTAATCCATTCCAGTCCAGACCGATAGACACAGATAGAGAGATCTGTCCATCTTGTCAGTCAGTAGAGCAGTTCAGTGACCACAGCCTTCCACTGAAACAACTCCTCTGCTTCACGATGACGGTGTGTAATGGGTGACTGGAATTGTCCAGGATAGAAATCAGTGTGTCTGCAGTCCTTTTCTCCACCACTGGTGTTGTTGGTGTCCAAGCAATGCTGCTTCTGTCCACTCTACAAGCTAGTCCAGTACAGTCTACTGCATACCAGAACAATGCAGGTTAGTCCACCTGGTTAGTCCGGTCCAGTCCAGTCCGGTCAAGGCTTATCCACTGCAGTGCAGGCTACTCCAACAAAGCTTTTTTTCAGGCTTGTCCAGTGTAGACTAATGTGATTCAGGCTACTCCATTCCAGTGTAGTCTTGGTGGAACTTGACCAGTCTCCGCCAGTGCAGTCCAGTCCAGTCCAAGAACCATTATCTTTCCCATATAGAGCCATTATCTCTACTTCTTATCCACTGTCCCGCAATCTAGTACAGGCTAGTGCAGCCCAAGGCTCCACACCAGGCTTCTAATGACTTTACATGTCCATTCCTGGCTATGAGTTCAACCTGGTCCACCGCTGAGTGTGACTGATGAGTCATATGATCTGGCCCAAGCTTGGAGTCCCGGGACAGGAAGGGCTGAGTCAGACCGTGTGCTAATGAACCCGCGCCTGCTTTACACTCTGCTCCGTCTAATACCTCCTAAAGAACATTTGCAGGTATTATTCACTGGCCCTTTGATCCATCTCACAACGGGCCGAGAGAATCGACCCCGGCTTTGCTACACAAGCAGCTTTAAAGTCAAAAAGCTGACAAAGAGCCAAAGACTGTTCTTCACTGGGACGTCCCAAAGACACGCTTAGCAGGTTGATTATGGATTTTCCTCCGAGTCTGAATAATGAGGGGACGTGTGGAGTTGTGCTGGGTGATATTGTGATGCAGGATGTTACAATTATTGTGATAAATAATGTCACAATACACCATCCCAGTCTAGAGCGGTCCAACTTATTCTATTCCAGTCTAGCCCAGGTCAGTCAAGCCCAATCGATTGCATTCCAGCCCTGTTCAGTTCATACTGTTTCAGTCCAGTCCAGTCTAGGTCAGTCAGCCATGTCCAGTTATGGTTCAATGTAAGTGTGTTCACAGTTAACTGGTTTATATTTCAGAAAAGTGAGGAAAACACATTAACCAGTATTCACTTCCATTTCAAAGATAGGAAGTTGGAGATGGTGGAAATTTTAGAACCTCTGTGTGTGTGTGTGTGTGTGTGTGTGTGTGTGTGTGTGTGTGTGTGTGACCGGCAGGCCTGTCGAGGCTGTTATTGATAGCTGAGATGGATTGTTGTCTCCGGGGGGCGATAAGTAATAAAGTTATTTCTAATTGAAATTTCACAGAGGAACACAAAACTCTCTGAGGGGGTTCTGCACTGCGACACACACACACACACACACACACACACACACACACACACACACACAAAATTTCTCTCTCTCTCTCTCTCTCTCTCTCTCTCTCTCTCACCCACACATACACACACAAACACACACAATCACACACACAGACACACACACAAAAACAAACAAACACACACACTGCCGTGGGTCTCCAAGGAAAAGGTACTGAGCCATAATCGATAGGCACTGTGGAAATCATATCACATGCAGGAGTGTGAGTTTGCATGCACTATGAGAAACACACACACACACACACACACACACACACACACACACACACACACACACACACACACACACACTCTCTCTCTCTCTCTCTCTCTCTCTCTCTCTCTCTCTCTCTCTCTCAATCACTCACTTGATTGTTTCACACCTTTAAGCTTTTCATATGATGCTCTGTCTGTCTGTCTGTGTCTCTCTCTCCCTCTGGCTTTCTCTCTCTCTCTCTCTCTCTCTTTCTCTCTCCCTCTCTCTTTTTGGTGTTTTATTCCTGCAGATCAAAGGCTTCCAGCTCACACCCACCCACCCACCCAACTGACCGAGAGGGAAGCTTCGCTTAGATCAAGCTATGGAGCAGAAGCTACTCCTCTATAGCAGGGGGTTCTAGGGTGTTGATAACTGGTGTCTATGTCTCCTTTGGTTGCTAGGGTGTTTCTATGAAATTTCAGGAGTTCCTCTGAGAGGTTGCTAGGCTGTATATATGGTTGCAGTGTGTTCCAGGTGGTTGCCTGCTAACTTATCCATGGAGGTTCCTGTGGAGTTGCCAGGTTGTTGCTGAGGGACCTCTAAAGGACACTAGGGATTTTCTCACAAGATGGCAAGCTTGCAACTACTTGGTGGTTGCTTTGGTAACCCACATGGTTGCAATGGTGTTGCTAGTGTACTAATATCATGATGACCTATAAAGGATCATTCCCAGTCGGTTCAGAGATAAATGGAAAAATTGGGATTTTGAGGCATTTGTGAGCATCCTCTCCATCATGCCTGGTCACTTGACCAGCTCTGAACCGGTCAGAACAGACCCTCTCTACGCGCCTCTATATTCATCATCTGCTTCTGCTCTCCAGTCTGAAGGGTCAGGGATCAGCTGCTCCTCTGACCCCTCATTAAGCGCTTCCTGCTGTAGAGGCTCTTCAGGGAGCCCTGATGAGGTCAGATCGATGCAGTCCGATTGATCGTGACACGGGTCAAACTAGTGGAAATATCCTTCAGAGACCTGGCCAGCACCAGAGCTTCATTGAAGAGGGCTGATTATTTTTGCCAGGTTATTTAGCCAGGGCGGTGTGTGTGTATGTATGTGTGTGTGTGTGTGTGTGTGTGTGTGTGAGAGAGAGAGAGTCCAAAACAAACTAGGCCTGGAGCCATCAGGTCGTGAAGTGCTCAGGCATTGACACAATTGCTGTAATTTTACTTCAGAAGATCAGAAGTTCAACAAAGTTCAGACCTTCAGCTTTCAATCAAGAGGACTAACAATGTAGCATCAATGGTTTAGGAATCACCCCCATGGACTGCTTGAAATCGGGATCTCACCAAATCATCACCACATGCTGAGCGTCGTTACTGTAAAGTCATAAACGTTTGATTATAGAGGTCTACACTCCTTCTACATCTACCATCAGATCGTCCATGCCATTACACTGCCTCCACCATGTTGGACAGATGATGAGATGTTGCATTACACAGTCAGAATTCTTTTCTCCATGATCATTTCCCAAACAACCCTTAAGCAGGCTGTTTTAGCAGACTTGGTTCAGATTACAATATGCAAATGAGCTCAGTTCTGATTCGCTGCCCTGCATCATCATTCAAAAAGTATCGCTGCAAAACAAGGCCGAGCTCAACTGCTGTGGTCTAAATGGGCAGCCACGGTGACATCGCATTCATTTCGAGCTGTTTCTTGCAGCTTAATATGTAAATGAGCTCTATTCTGATTGGATGTCCTGCATCACCCTTCATTGAAGAAGAAGCAATGGCTGTGTCACTGCAGCATGATTGGGTGGCCTATATGCAATTGTGGTCTTGGTTGTGCCTTCGCCACCATTATGAATTCCGTTTTCCAGTTTAGTTCCCATATTTGTTGGGAATGAATGGTGGGTTTGGAATGTTAACGTCAATGCAGGCACCATTCCAGATATAGGGCCTTCAGGGTGAGTTGATATATGCAAATGAACATGGTGTAGCACTGCAATCCCACACTTCCTTCTGGGTGCAACTATTTATACTATTTATAGCTGCCCTGTTCCGTGTCCAATCAGATCAGACCGAAATATTAGCTAACAGCTCAATGTCAACCACACAACAAATCATCTGCTAAGCTTTCAATTCACTAGTAGCCTCTTCTGACCACTGGCCTGCTGACCAATGAGGTTATTACACACAAGCACAAAAGGCAAAATACAAAAAGCCACGTCTTACCTTTTAGAAGAGCCGGGGTGGCATCAGAGGGCGCGTGAAAGGAGAAGAGAGAAGGAAATATGCTGTTTAGAACACGAATAGCATCACAGTCCATCCGTTTATCATCAATGATAGACAAGAACCTTCGAGTTTCAAGGGGGCCTTCAAGAGGACCAGCAATGTGCCTCAATCAATACCTGGTCCGTCCTTGTCTGTCGACCACCAGAATGTAAACACAGCATTAAATCAACGAAACAGGCTGCATTTTTGTTCCAGTGGCTGCTCATACCATGACACTACCTACACCATGTTTGACAGGTGATACATATTTGTAAAGTTCATATTTGTAAAGTTCATATTTGTAAAGTTCATATTTGTAAAGTTCATATTTGTACAGTTTGTCTTTGTAAAGTTCATCAAAATTCTTCCTCAGTTTTCTTGTTTTCCTTGAGGCTTGTAGATAGACTGGGTGGTATGCAAATGAGCACCGTGCTGATTGGTTGCCGTGCGCAGTCCCTAACAAAAGAGCAGCAGGAAACCTCAGTAACCACTGAAGCATGAACGCACAGATCTAAAGGGCTGGACTGTCAAAAAATACCCACAATGAATGGCAGGCTTTTGCAGCTTAATATGTAAATGAACCCTGTTCTGATTGGATGCCCAGCATCATGCCTCATTCATAAAGCTCGGTATCACTGCAGGATGAATGGACGGAGCGAGGCTTGCCGCGCGGTTTGCCCTGTTTTTTAATTATTTATTTCTTTATTTTTTTTAAATCAATTTCGAACGACAACGGCTTTTAATTCGATCCAGAAAGTTGGGTTGATTACTGCCTCAGCCTCGAGCAGCAGACGTGCTCTCAACAAAGCCCCTCAACCACACGCATCTATTTATAACAGTGCAGACTCTAAACATCTGTTTATCTGTTAATGTACAAACAAAAGGAGTCGCAGAAAAGTTAATTGCTACTCGCTGCTCTCGTTCAAACCGAACCCTGACAGTCGGCGCTCTGCGGTGCCAGCGAGTCACAACGGCAGCCGAGACAAAGGAGGAACTGATAAGGGGGAAAAAAACACACCCATTTCCTGTGTGATGAGTAAAGTGACCAGTGCGTGGACATGTGAAGTAGGTGTTTCTAATTAAAGTGGCCACTGAGTGGAAGCACAAGGTAGGTGTTTCTAATAAAGTGGCCACCGAGTGGAAGTATAAGGCGGGTTCCTGGGAATGTTGAGGATGTACAGTGACGGGAATGAGGCCACCGCTGCGGGCCGGAGTTGCTGAACACAGTTTATCTGTGGAAGGAGGAAGAAGACTGCAGCGGTATAAAAAGGCTGTGATAGGGGCTCTATTCATCACAGAGGAGAATTGGGAGGAGGAGGAGGAGGAGGAGGAGGAGGTGATTGCAAAGGAAAGCGTTTTCTTTTCCTTTTCTTTTAGCTGCCCGCCCCCAGGTCAGCCCGGGAAAAGAAATCGGCAGCAGCCGCTCTGACTGACAGTCTCAAACAGCGAACAACCAAAACATATTTTTGCCTGCAACACCTTTTCTATCTTTTCCTTTCAAAGAATCCGTTCTTATTCTAAGCCACGTAATCTTGTTTTTGTCTTTTTTTTCCTCCCAAACTAAGGGTGTGTTCTTCTGCTTTGTACGAGACCATTTCCTCACAGCTTTAGGATCTATCTACGTGAGAACGCTCTGTCCGGCAGAGTGACGTAACTGTGGTTATAATAATATACGCTTATATAACGTGAGATTCAGCACCACGGACAGCAACCTCCGGTCGGCTCATTCGGCGCAGACAAAGGGTAAAACGAGAAGCACTTTGAACACTCGCTCCCCTTGAGGATCGCTGGCAACACCTGTGTGAGTAAATGTGCGCTGTCCAAAAGTATCCAGACACCCCTTCAAGTTCCATGGAAAAGCCCTGACCAATAGAGAGGGATGCTGTTCACCTGATCATAGGACAGAAAGGCATAAAGTGCGCTTATCTGTCCATTACGTAGCTATGACCAATGGCAGGAGCAATGGTCCAAAATCAGTGCTACGTCCTACTAAAGCCTAGAAATGGCTGAATAACATCTAATCCTCTTAAGAATCTAGAGTGAGGCTGTTACCGCGACCAAGGAGGACAACAATTGGGACATATCGTGTACTAACTAGGAGGACCTCCTTAAGGACATGAAGAAAACTCACGGAGAACATATCTCCCAAAAAACGATACGGGCCCTTTAATACTGCAATCTGTCGCTTGGTCAATGTCTGCAGAGTCTACACAGCATTAAAAATACAGATCCTTCCGTTTCAGAACCCGTGAAGAGCTGAGATAAAGTTAACATTCCGGTCTGAGAGTGAACCAGGCCCAAGGCTACTGGATTATTTAACATCCATCTACACTCCTCTTGCTATATTTAACAGGGCATCCCCCAGCACTTGAGTTATTTAGTGCTAATTTAGCTATGGTGGATCAAACACCAGACTACAGGGGATGGACATGGTTATGAACAGGAATATGTCTCTGCGCTACAACAGGAACAACACAGGAACAAGGCAGCTCTCTTTAAGATCATGGTGCTTTAATGATCATTCAGCAATCACAGGTACAGAGAGCCCTACGGAAACTACAAAACAGGTCCTGCAGATGGCGTCGCATGAGGGTGGTCAGGCTATAAATACCTGCGGGGTGTGCGGTGGGATTCGTAGATTGAGAAGAGGTGGTAGAGCGCAAAGACCGCCTCAAAGCAGATGTTAATGACTGGGCGGCCAAAGACCACAGTGTGAAGGAGGGAGCTGTATTTGCAGGTGTATGTACACTGATCAGCCGTAACATTATGACCACCTTCACAGTTCAGTAAACTCAGCCGACCACACAGGAGCTCTTTGTGGTTCTTTAATTCCAGACTGTAGATCATCTGTATCTCTGCAGACTTTATTCTCCTCCTTTCACCCTGATCTTCATTGATCAGGACCCCACAGGACCACCACAGAGCAGCTATGATGTGGGTGGTGGGTCATTCCCAGCACTGACGTCCCACTGCAGTCACACAGCATTACCACTTTTTAGAACATCTCCAAACCCCAACCCCCCTGAGGATTCACGCATGTTTTAACAGAATTACTTGCAATATCACTGACATTAATGAGAATGAGCAGTGTGGACAGCCATCAGAAGACACATGATCTACCGATTCAAATTCCATTTGTATAACAATCCCAAGAGAAACAATTCCCTAATCAGCATCACTGAGGGAGACTGTGTCAGGAAAGCAACCTGACCCATTAGGGACTGTCTTCCTAAGGAAGACAGACAAATCACTTTCAGGAAACAAGACTTGAAAGGAGAAACTCTCCCAGAGCATGAGGGACCATTAAGAGGAACCAGGATTCAAAGGAGAACCTCACCAGGAGCCTGGAAAGACACCACTGAAAGGAACAGAGAAGAAAAGGGAAAACCTTGCTAAATACATGAGGAACCACAGAGAGGTTTCCAACTGAATTTAAACTAAATCCCAGTTTAAATGCCAAATGAGCTTCCAGTGGCTCTGACTGATCAGAGAGAGGGGGCGGGGCCGATGCTCAACCTGCATACAGACTCTGACTGATCAGAGAGAGGGGGCGGGGCCGATGCTCAACCTGCATACAGACTCTGACTGATCAGAGAGAGGGGGCGGGACTGATGATGCTACTGATACAGATACTGTATTATTGAGGAAGACGAAAGTGTTAGAATTTCAGAATAAAAGTCCTGAAAAGGGATACTACTACTACTACTACTGCTAATAATAATAATAATAATAATAATAATAATAATAATAATAATAATAATAATGCATACATCCCTAAATAACAACAAATAATAATGGCTATTCAGGTTGAGTTTTTTTTTTCATTTTCTTTGGACCACTGCCAAGTATTTTGAAGAACTTATTATTATAAATATCATTAAAAATAATTACTCCATTTTCAGCTCAAAAACAATTGATGATCCATTTACAACCTCTCCTTGCAGACTGAAGGGACAGTCATATAGAGACATGTCCTTATGTTTCTATGAGACGGGTCCAGTAGAACAGATTGTCAGATATTCAAGCAGCAGGTGCTTGAGTTCACACTCACAACTGCTTCTGAGTCCCGCGAGAGTACAAGTGAAGCTTCATGGCAGTGAGCACAGCTAATACAGTAATTCCAGTTATACTGTTCCAGTTCCCTCAGGCACAACCAGTAGAGTTCGGCAGAAAGGGGTCAGTCTGTAAGTTCATGGAAATACATGAGGCATCGATTCACCCTCGATTTTCATTACCAGTTGGAGCTACAGCCGACTGGACCCAAATTAATTACTCCTTTTGTCTCGAACCGGTCATGGGAGGGTCTGCTGTTTCAACTGTGAGCCAATCACACGTAGACTCATTTAAATAATGAAATCAGGGAAATCAGAAGCAACATTTATCTTTTTTATACGTTTTATATCAGATTATCACTAATCTCCAGTGAGAGCTGGAAATGGATTTAACTATGGTAATAATATGGTAATAATAATCATTAGCATTATTACTTACTTTGCCTTTCGTTATGCCGTCAAAAGAACATCAGTGTAAGGAATGAAATTATTTAAAAAAATGTAAATTCTGTTTTAAAGTTTTAAACACGTTTATCCATTTTTAAACAAATTGGAAAATGTTATCTTGAAATAATGTATGTTTTGATTTGATATCTGAAACAGTGTTGTGATCCTAAAGTCCACAATTTATGCACAACTTTACTTAAGAAATAACATTTTTACTAAAAACCTTTATTCCAAGTCGTTTATTCGAAGACAATAAAAACAGTACAGAACTCAGAAATCCTGTTGGGAATTTATCGATCAGAGTGTTTTTTAACCTGAAAACATAGTAATTATGATAAGTTATGAGTATTTGTAAGCTCTTCATAAAACTTGACGGTAGTTATTATTATTATTATTATTATTATTATTATTGTTATTATTATTATTGTTATTATTATTATTATTATTGTTATTGTTGTTATTATTATTGTTATTATTATTATTGTTATTATTATTGTTATTATTGTAATTATTATTATTTTTAATATTAATAATAATAATAACTACTGTCAAGTTTTATGAAGAACGTACTTCATAAAATAATAATAATAATAATAATAATAATAATAATATTAATAATAATAATAATAATAATAATAATAATAATAATAATAATAATAATAACAATAATAATAATAATAATAATAATAATAATAATAACTACATTGAATCCTTATGTCGTCTAAAGTGCATCAATTTAAGGAATAATAAAAAATTAATTTTATATATATATAATAATATATATAATCACACACTGTAAATTCTCATAATTACCAAGTTTTAACAACTTTCCTTAGGAATGAACATTTTTTACTGAACAAAAAGATTTTCTCTATTAAAAATTAAAAATGTAGATTTATTTCTTGAACATCAATTGCTTAACGTTTGCTCATCAAAAACATAATGATAATGCTTTTGCATGCAACTCTAATTTGAAAGCAATTTGAAACCTGAAATGAATTTGGTAAAATACAGTGTAATATATAGGCAGTGGCTTCACTGTAGACTCAGTTAACTCATGTATGTACGTGATCATCAGTATAAAGGTGGTTTGGGGACATAACACTATTTTACAGGAACTCCGGTCTTGAAAATCTATAATCGTTTAAATTCAAGGACTTAAGACACTAAATTGGATTGAATTCTGTAAGGTTATCATTTGCGATACGTGGACCCAACATAACAGAACTCTTGTGAAGTTTAACGATGAAGGACAGCAGATCCAGCAGATGGACATAACACTGAAAAGGCTGGACTTCTGCCTGGTGCCAGTTTTGTCGAAGTAAAGGCTTTTTGGGTTTTCTTTTTCAGGTAAAAGCCTGTTAAAGTCATTTTCCATTTAGAGGTCGTTGTATAAAAGCATCGTGTTGAGAAAGTCTGTCGTTTTTTTTCAAAAGCAAGGAAAAAGTCGAAATTACGGTGAATTACTTAAAAACATCAATTCTAAGTCCTACTGAATCACTGAGTCTGGAACACAGCTCAAGGATACGGAGAAGAAAAAGGTAAACGTTGTATAATATCATCCTACTGGAGCATATATATTACTATTATTGGATGTTATGTAATATTATAACTATTGTACTTTATAATTATGGGAGTATTTCTCTTTAAGGGCGGCTAATATTGTAATACAGCTCAGAATTGCATCCCTCAGCTTCATCTTCTGGATCAAAACTCTTTTTGCATTTCTGTCCATTAGCGTTTTCGGACTACATTGCCCAGCATGAATTCCACAAATGTCATACAACTGCTGCTACAACAGCCGCTGATATTAACGGACGTGATGTTGGGCTTTACGGTGTAACATTTGATATGTGTCCTTCTTCTGCATTAGAGAACGAGCGGGAAAAAAAACCTCCAATCAACTTGTGTCCCTCATTTCAAGACGCATAAGCAGAAGGTGTTTGTCAGTGTTTAAAGTGGAAACTGTCTCACCACAGAGACACGTCCTCGCTGTCATGCAAAAACCTAGTATCTTAGGTTTTGTCCAAGGTTTTGAACAACTAACAAATTCATAATAAGTGAAAATGTGTCCTGTGGAATGAGGGTTGAGGTGTCCCTGGACACTTACTCCCACCGAAGCAGGACAGGCAATTTTAAAACCCCATGATTTCTGAAGAAATAATGAATGAGAAGGTTCTCGCACCAGTACTAGTGTAGGTTATGAACATGCCTGATGCCCGAGACGCTGTTTTGGTGTCTAAAACATGGAGTATTTGCAATACAATGCAGAAGACCAATGTAGGTTCATGAGTGGGTTCGGATAATAAATAAAACTGCTACGTGTAAGCTGTTGACCCTGGTTCTAATCACCACCGCGGTATAGAAGGTGGCAGGTTTCTCTACAGTACACTATTCTACACCAAACCCTGCCTCTGAATGACTTTGTTCATATCTAAAGCACTGAATAATGCAGAGAATTTCAAATTCCCTTTTAAAGCAAGCTCTTAACATACACTGCATTCAAGAGAAAAAAGGTTCGGTATCCTTTGAAGGACTGCAATGATCATTTTTCAAACTGCTCTTACCTCTGGCAGAATAGCTGCATTGTCACAATTCCAGCATGATAAAAGAGCAGCGAATCACTGTATAGCTTCACAGGAGGCCCAGATTAGGAAAAAAAAAAAAAAAAAAGCAAATACCTTCTACCTTCTACCTCTACAGGAGTTTCTGGCTTATATTCTCACATTTCATCTGCTCTTCTGATGCTGCCATTTCATTTATTGATTTCCTTCTGTTCTTCGAATCGGCGCCAAAGACTCTACACCAGGGACTGTGCAACTAAGGACAAGGCTTCAGAAATCTACCGAAATATGGGTCAATATTAATGCACATACGCAGGACAGCTGTGTTTGATTAACACCACCATGGAGCGCTCGCAGAAGCATCTCAGAAGACGGCGGAAATAATTGGATCGGCTTGTTTTCTGGAAACTTCCAGAACACCCATATGCTGGAACGTTACAAATGCTCTGTGTATATATAACGGCCATTACTTCCCCAGGAACTTGTCAAGTACGTCCCTTAAATGCCACATTCGGCCACATCGACCATTAGGCCACTGACCCGGAAAAGAGAGCCAGGAGACTCTATTCAGGTGTGGGACGTGCATCATTTTATTCACCGGCCCGACAGAGCGCTAGGAAATATATGCCCTCTGCCTTTCGTCCTCTGTGAATTCAACACGCCATTCCTCACAGGACTTCTCAGAGCATTCCGATTTATGGACCATAAACTCTGCCGCTTTAAGCGTCAGCACCCAATGATGTCTGCTGAAGCTGCAGGGAGACACGGGGTTCGAGCCATAGAAGTGTAGAGAAGCAGTGAGTTACGAAGCAGGTCTGCTTACTGATACAGCACAAAAATATTAGATGATTTTAATCATATTTACAAGCAATCACAATTATCGACTCACTTGCTCTTACAAGAAATGGGCTAGAAGAGTGATTTCATAGATCAAGGGTACCACAGGGTACCACAGTGCCAAACAAGGCCTTCATGAACATCAGGACTCTACAGGGTGGTTGATCTGCAGGACTGGACTGCGGCACCCCATATTTGCTTCAGGCAACCCCAGGGTGTTTGGGGCAATGCCTTTGAACATGGCTGCCTAATCCATAGTCCTGAAGATCAACCCCTATCATAGCAAAGTTTACCTCCAACCCTAATCTTCCATCCCAGGTCCAAGTAATGAAGGTCTTCAGATACATCTGAAGAATATGAAGTCAAGTGTGATGGACCTGAAGTGTCCTGTGTGGTAGCTCTCTTGGCAACTGAAACATTTCTGGTTCTCTAAAGCAGAACCTTTCCTCAGGCACCTCCACTGTGTCAACAAACTCGAGTAATGCCTTTGAACGGGGGTGCCCAATCCTTGCCCTCATGATCGACCCTTATCTTAGCAAAGTTTTGACTCAACCCTAATCTACCAAACCTGATGCATGTAATAAAGGTCTTCAGGGTCATCTGAAGAACACAAGTCTCAAGTTCTGTAGACCTCTAGTACTGAATACCTCTTTGACAGGAGAACCAATTTAGGTTCTCTAAAGCAACACTTCTCAGATATGTCCTTGGGCACCACCAGCAGGTCAAAAAGAGTTCTTTGGAGTAATGGCACCAAATCCTCTCCCTGACAATCAACCCCATCTCAGTAACATCTCATTTACAACACGTGATCCAAGCAATGAAGGCCTTCAGAGACAGAAGGCCAGGATTGGCCCCTCCTTGACAATAGAACCATTTTTGATTTCCTAAAGTACCACTTCTCAAACCTGTCTTGGTGAATCAAATTTTGCTATACACCTGCTTAGATGGAGCAGAAATCTGGACCATGTAGTGGTCCCTGTAAACCACGAGAAAGCCACTTCCAAAAAGAACCTTTCAAGTGCTGCTCCCATAGTACTGCATAGCATTGCTCAGAAGAAGACTTTCAGGCATTTCTATTTCTAAATGTTTAATTCTACAATGAAATATTTTGTGGGACCCTCAGGCTTTTTAGATCTTCAGAGAAGTCCTCGTGATTTTACTGCGCAAACACGTCAAATCTGTGATTTGGGTTGTGGGTTGATTTAAAACTCATTTTGGTCTGAATTTGTTTGGTCAAATTCATTACAGTCGCATCTTCTACTTATAAAGGCAAAAAAAGGGCTTGTTTAGGAAGTTTACAATCTAACCTTTACGTCATAGTCTCTGCTGGTGTTAACGTGGTACGAATGATATGAATTTAATACTTAATTGCAACAAGCTTTTATTACCACTGGCAAAATTTTGACTTGCACGGGTGAAAAGAAAAAAGGCCCCAAACATGTCAAGCATGGCCAGGCTAAATTGCTTTTCATCAGAAAGTGGCATATTTCATTGTTCTGATGTGGTGGGGGTTTAATAACTTGGTTCAAGGCCAGTCATACAGACAGAGTGTCTCCACTTGGTCCCTGCTGTAATGGACCTGAATGGGGTGCATTTCTTTTCCCTGTCAAATCCACACCGCTCCGGTATCCTTCAAACCCCCACCACCTGCCCAGTCATGAGCTTTGTTACAGCACAGTTTCGAACCCACGTGCAGTACAGCCTACTGTACAGCATTCCTCATGAATACCTGAGCACTGACCTTCACAGTGCTCTGTCGCTAAGCCCCGGATTCCAAGTGGTAAGACCCCCTCGGACAAAAGTGCTATTTCCCATGACACCTCCCTTCAGTGCAATAAATGGGCTATTTTGGATTGTCTTGAAGGGCTTCATTAAACTATAAGCTACAATCACTCTGTATAGGCCAAAAAGAATGTTCAAGAAAGATCTTTGTGAGATGCAGCTTTAGATTCCATTCCATTTTGAGATGTTCAAGGCTACCTGCACCAAGTTGACAAGAACTCTTGCCTTTGTCCTTGTAGAGGCCATGTGTAAGTCTTGTTTGACACGATGCTTGCAAAAACCCATTGATTCCACTGCAGACCAGAGAAGGAGGCTTATCCTGGAATGCACACAACCATTGCTCCTTGTTTAAAGACATTTAAACGAGCCTGTAGTCTCCTGTGGTGGGCCTGCCCTTGTCGGTTCCACCCTAATCACAGTCGACTGGCTCGCTCTTTCTATTCAGTGTTACAACCATTAAAAAGGGCCAAGGATTAGGCCAAGCAGTCTAAAGAACAGCCCAGTCAGCACGAATGCTTGCAGAGGAACGAGGGGAAGATGGCAAAGTTTATCAGGCCTAGGTCTTCATTTAAACCTCATCCAAAGACCAAGCAGATGCTCTGCTATACTGTGCTGAAAAAAAACAACAATGGCATCAAGATAGCCCAGACAACAATGAATGTATTAAAAAATGAGACGCCTCCAAGAGAGAAGCAAAAGCAATTAACGCTGCTGAGATGGAATAGAGGTCGAGAGGTCAACCGGCAAAAACGTCAACAAAGGCAAAATCGTCGACTTTGTTTTTCTGACGTTGTAACACAGGTCTGATTTAAAACCGAGGGAACGTCCATTAGATCTTATGCACAGTAATTGCTTTTCATGCGGTTCTAATCATCAAAAATAAGGTGGGGGAAAAATACACAAACTCACTGGCAATTTTCCATTGGGATACTGGAAGGGGAACGCAGCACATTGCGGTGGATTAAGGTCAGTTTGTGAGGAATGAATCTCCTCTGAAGTTCAGAGGTTAATGTAAAAGAGAGAGGGCTACACCGTGCCCTGTAGTTCCCCCGCTGGGACGGGCACCTTCTGCAGCAGGTCGCTGCTTTAAATGAATCTGCTCCAGATGAGCTATAGATAGCAAATGTGCCGCACTATTGAGGGCCTGATTGGCCTAAATAGTCCACCTTTTCAATGACTGGGAGCGGAACACATTTCTCTGGCAATAATTGCGATTCAGTGTATGAACATGCTCATGGACAATCAAGATTCCTTTCAGTCAGGAGATCATTTTTCCTGCTAGTCAGACAAAAACTGAGGTTTTATTAAAAAAAAAAAGTGTGATTCTTGGTTTAGAGATTGAAAATTATAGTCTTGGCTCTGAAGCTTTATAATATGAGGCTTTGTCGACTTTAAAAAGTCACATTTTAGTCTTGCTCTTAGTAGTATTTGTACATATTTAAATTAACTGCATTTGAAATCAGATTTTTTGGGTCTGTTCTGTTCGAGTCTGGATAATATTTGTACTCAGGCTTGTTTTGGCCTAAAACTTGGCCTTGTACTGTCAGTTGTTTTCATCTTGATATTTTTGTATCCTGACTTGTTTTGGTACTTGGACCGTCTTGGAAGTAATAGTATTTGTACTTGGACTCTCTTGGACTTGGACGTATACTACTGTCCTTAGTAGTAATTATACTGGGACTGTCTTCTTCTTAGTAGTGTTTGTTCTCTGACTGCACAGCATCAGTAACACCAGTTCAATGTCTTGATGAAGACTAGATCCTCAACATCGTTCTTGACTTTAAACTCAGTCTAGACATGACCTTGGACTTATCTTGGACTTGATGAGACTGGTATTATACGATTACCTTTACAACATCTCATGGTCCATTCAAACACAAGTATTCTGTAACCAATCAGCCAATTAGACCTTTCGACGTGAACTATTTGCTTCCGATAATTATTTCTCGCTTGTAGCCACCAAAACATGCAAATGTAATTACACTGAAATAATTATATTTTGTAAACGGAATGTTCCTCATTACAACAACAACAGCTCTACACATTCTTTCATTAGTGTTTGGATTTAATCTGCCCCCACGCGCCCAAACTGGCCTTTTTCTGACAGAATGCAACCAGTTTGGGATGGGTTTCACCATTACACTGCTGCTGTCAAGCTCCATAAACATGCACAGCTTATCTGTCCACCTGCTGTCACACTAGCTGCCAGTGGGATGTTTGTTTTTGACACTAATGAACGGGACCCCGTGAGGGACGGAGATTACAGGTGTGTGTCCTGTTCTCGTCTGGACTTAACGAGGCTGGGGCAGCACTTAATGAATGGCGCCCACGGACAGAGCTGCCGGCCAATCAGGGCCTGTCAATAGTGTAATAAGTTGACCCAGAGGGGCGCGGGCAGCTGAGCGGCAAGGGCAGGCCGGATGGAGCTACTGACCGTGGGTAATGGAACAGGAAGGTTAAGATTGATCAGCACACTTATCATAATCACCACACCATGAGAGAGAGAGAGAGAGAGAGAGAGAGAGAGAGAGAGAGAGAGAGAGAGAGAGTAATGTACTTAATGTATAATGTTATTGTTATTAGATTATAGTGAGTTATAAGTCATATCGTATGAGATATAAGGCAGGCTGGTCAGTGAGGGCATCATTACTTTTAGATGTTTGCAGTTTATTGCCAGTTTAACATCTGCTACCCTCTAAATGTAACTGTCCTCTAGTAGTCATCTCTGCTAAGAGTGTTAATGAGTGTTATGAGTGATGCTGACCCCTGAAAATGACCCGTCTGCTAGCGGCAGTATTCATCAAATTCCTCCACTTCCATGAATGCAGCGTTAAGTGTAATAATATCCTGAAATCTGTAATAAGAAACCAGATCGAGAAGGCCATTCACTGCCTTAATGTCTGTCCAAGAAATTCAAAGGAACTTCACAGTAAAATCTACTTACTGCTGTTTCAAACCAGATACACTATTCATAGACTTTTATTCCCGTTTATTCCTATTAAGATATGCACGCTCCAGATACATACTGGATCTGAAGCGTCTTCAACTACTTCAGCTTTGAAACACATACAGAATCTGAAGATTCATACCGGATCGAAGTCCTACTCAATTATTGCCATAAGACTATTCAATGTTGCAGATTCACACTGGATTCAAATCACTCCCTTTATAGACTATAGCATAGATTCATACTGGACTCCATAATCACATAATCACTCCATAAACGTCAGAAATCTAAGTTAAAATATCTTTAGGACACACACACACACACGCCCACACACACACACACACACACACACACACGCATCAAAAGCCTTGGTTTGACGGTTTATATGTGTCTGCTCTTAGCCAGAGGGCTGTGCAGAACAAGCAGTCAAATTATCTTTTACTCTCAAATGCTGCCCTACCATCTTCACCAAGTCCTGTCTTTCCACTTCTACTGCTGCTGCAGGAGCTTCTGTCCACACACAACGAAGGCCACACAAAGATTGCATGATATGCTTCCACTCATTGGCCACTTTATTAGAAACACCCGACTCAAAACTGACCACCAATGGATGACTTGAGGATGGATAAAACTGTTTCCAGAGTCATGGGGCTGTTAGTGCACAAGCATTTCAATGAAACCAACAGTTGAGATCTTCTGAGTCAAGTGGGAAAATGTGCGTGTGTCATATAAAGTATTATCTCGTACTTTACACACTCAGCAATCCCTGGTGTTACATAAGGGTGTCCTTTACCCATGTTTACTGAGGGACTCATTCACACTTTAATAAGACATGAACCAATTCCAGAATTCCAGTTACAGTTCTTAGAAAACTTTCCCATCCATGAACAGGGATGTACTGGAGAACCAGTGTGGGTGTGGGCAGATGACAGTTGATGGACCCCTTTACCCACTTTTGCCAAAACTAAACCAATCAAATGTGACCTACATGGGAGCTGGGTGAAATCCATCAACACAGATTCTGTGATTGGTAAAAAGGCATGCCATAAAACAAAGATGGACCACTTTGAGGAGTGCAGTGGTACAGTACAGATGTATCTGCTTGATTGTCAGTGAGAGATTACAAAGACATGCTGAGAAATCAGAGAAACCAAGTAGAGAGCTGGGAAAACTGGAAAAACCTTCATGACAAACTTGTCAAAGCCAAAAAACAAACAAACAAACAAAAACCTTCCAAATGGTGGGTGGTGGAGAAGGCAGTGGTGGTGCACAGCTTTGTCCTTGCTATCTGGCTTCATAGAGCACCATAGCAAGAACTGTGATCACTATCATTCCAGTAGTCATGGAACTTAATATCATGAAATGTATGCTGAGGCCTTTGTGACCAGAGTACTACACAACTGCTTAGAGGAGCCCATAGTTGCTGACTGATTGGATGACACTCATAAAGCGTATCAATACCTGGTCTTTCCTAGCTATTTGCAAGAGCAAGTCATAGCTCTACGAAGGTCATTAAGATCTGAGACTTGGATCCAAGTTATTTGAGAGCTGACATTTCTGCATGGTGTTACTTTCCTTCTTTAATGCCAATATTGTGCAAAACATGAATAATACACTAATTGTGCAAACAGTGTGCTTTTATGCAGGCACTGACACATACCTGCCCAGACGTTCAATCTCAGGAGTGCTTTCACCATATCACTCTTGTTTTCAAAGACACGCATCCGAGAACACACACACACACACACACACACACACACACACACACACACACACACACACACACACACCCACCTCTGACTAACAGGGCTGGGAATTTGTGGCCCAGATGAGGACAGAAAGATCCAAACGCTCCGCTGAGCAAATAGACTAAAAAGATTAACCTTGTTTACCTTGCCAACTCTCTCCCTCTCTCTCTCTCTCTCTCTTCACTCTTGCTCACTCACTGTCTGACTATTTCTCTAGACCCTTATATCTCCCTCCATCTCTGTCATCTCTGTCTGTCCTAATCTCAGCAATCCTCTCCATTTCTGTTTTTATACTTTTCTTTCATCATCTCTCCCTCTGCCCCAAGTAGATCATTCGCTCATGTTGTTTTCTCTCTCTCTCTCTCTCTCTCTCTCTCTCTCTCTCTCTCTCTCTCTCATTATAGTTAATCCCTCAATCAAGGGAACGTTCACATTTTTATGAAATCTGAGATGTCCCTGTGTGCCCAGGACTGACATTCTGTTGCAAGCTCTGTTGAATTAATTTAGTGCAAACAGTGATGACTAACCTCATGTTAATACTGCCTCCCAGTGCTGATGGGCATATGAAGACTCAACGGGACTAAACTAAGGTTTGTTTCGATGTCCCCTAAAAAACACGTGAAGCTGAACTTTTGTCGTAAGAATGCAGGAAAGCTTTTCTTCTGATGGATCTACCATGAAGGTCAAATTTGTGCAGGCATCACTGCACAACTGTCTGAATAATTGTCCTATGAGCAGTTCTCTCTGAACGTTTTCTCACTCTTTCAGATCTTAACTTCACCTCTACTTAGTAAGGTTTGTTTCATTGTTCCTTTAAAACAATGTCTGACGCAGATATTGTAGAAAGGATACAGCAAGGTTTTCCATTAGCTGACTCCTCCATAAAGGTCATATTGGTGCAGAGTAGAACAGTGCACCACCACTCCAGAGTCTCCAGAATTATCCTAAAGGTCTTCCACAGACAAATCGGAAAGTTTCCTTGGTCTTCTAGAGCTTAACTTTATCTCCACTGTTCCTGATAACTGCCATGTCTTAAAAACTTAAGAGAGTTGCATGGGAACACATTCCAGGGCTTCCGTAAAAGTAATAGGGAAACTTTGAGTTTTAAGTGTTGCAATTGGGCATATAATGTGCTCCTGTGCTGTTATGGTTTGGAAATCAGGTTATTGTAGCTCATCCACACTGGCTGCCCCCATATCAACTGAGCTATAGGTCCACTCTATATGTCAACAAACAAAATAGCGGGTTCTTCTACGGTTCTACATAGAACCATGCCCTTTTCAATTAGCTCTATATTGAAAAAAAAAGATTCAGACCACAGGAGTGTCTGTTGACCAGTTATTATTCAGGTAGTGTATGTTCTCAAGCAGCACTGACACTAACATGGCAATGGCATGGCATATCCTGAAGACAGTATGATTGTTTGTGTATGTTTTGTGGTGATATGATGTTTTGTTTACTGAGAAGACCCTGGGGAGGGCGGAATGTTCATGTTGGATTTTCCTGAAGGCAGAAAAACTGAGACACACTGCACGGCCTATTTTCTCTTGGGGGTTTATGCTATGATTTTGATTGCTTCTTCCTGTGTGTCCCTCTGTTGCTAAGCAACAATAACTGTCATTCAGTTGTACGTGCAATCTATCATTTTAATATGTACGACAACAAAGTTTTACTCCCACGGTTGACAAGAAAAACTGCTCACAAAAATAAGCTACATTAATAAAGAAAGCTGCTTTGAATTTGTCACCATTTTGATTTGTGACGCACTGCAAACAACAATCATTCCTCCACTCTAGATGTCACTCAATGTCTGCTTTAACTTTGATGTTATTGGTCAGATAAGCTCAGCTGACTAAGCTACGTGAAAGACAGCCGTGGACAAATGTATAAAATGCACACTTCTCTGGACTCCATCAAGCACAGGATACTTCCAAAGTTGTCACTAATATGAAACTAAGATGTATTTCCTAGCTGGTTGCTATGGCATATGACTTCAGTGTCTTTTATTTATCGCACTGTATTTATTATTTACAATCATACACATGTAGGTTTATGTAGATGACATGCATTCTGTCCCTTTGGAGCTGTAAGGTTCTATCTGACATTTTTATATTTGTATGAATCTCAGACTTTAAGGCTCAGTATCTCAAAGCTGCTCAGAATGCAGATAGAACCTTATAGGTCCAAGGGGACAAATTGGCCAACATACAAGAAATGGTCAAATAAAATACAATATATATTTTTAAAGGTTTTAAAGAACATTTTCTACAATAGTCCTCATGGGGGTGCAAAATTTGTCATAAGCCAGTTTCTGCAAGAGAAGCAAAATTGCTGATGGGGGACAGGGACTGTCCCACTGAATTAAGATATTTGTTTTTGTTAGGAATGAAAGCATTAAAAAACAAACAACAAACAAATTCTATCGGCATCAAAATATCTTCTGCTGCAATTCCTAGGAGATACAGGGAAGGGGTCTTCTGAAGTTTTGCATGAGAAATATCTTCTGTTATGGAATGCACCTTGTCTCAAAAAAACACGAAAGCATGAAAGGTTCCTTTTTCAGTTTTACATTTAAAACACAGATTAGATCATTCAGGAAACATATATTGGAGGCAAACAGGTGTTAAATATCCTGTTTATGAATTTAGGTTGAGATGATAAACCCCAGGTGAAGTCCAAATACAGAGCCATTCCTCAACAGATATGGACAGTTCTGAATCTTTCCCCCATATTTTCTCGTGAAGGTTGATATCCTATTTATCAAAATACCCCATATCCTACTGGGTGTTCGAACTTCTTGCTGGTTATTTACTAGTGGTGCTTAGTGGTTGGAATCATAAAGTATACATTATGACCACTACTCTTCCCCTCAGCTGTTCACAGGCAAGGTGGGCCCACTTTGCTGGAATTCCTACTGAAAGGTGTAAACAATAGTGGATCCCAGATCGACACTGGGAAGCCTGATACACATATACATGTGTCCCTTTATTAACCTCCAGCTCCTCCGTTGGGGAAATCAAGCACTTTTCATTCCCTTAGCCACAAGTTCACCATGAAAGTGGGATTTTTCTCGAATGTCCGCATCCTGCACTGGGCCAAGCACGAGCAAGCGTGAAATCAAAGCCTGACAGAAGCGGCTCTTGAGCACATCCAAGCGAGACGAGCGGCTGAAAGCCCAGGCACTTGCTCTGGAGGCAGTGCTAGTTCTCGGGGGAAAGCAGCAACCTAATAAACAGGGCTGCCGTACAGCTGTGGATGTATTTCGATTTACAAGAACGGAACAGGGAGGGAATTAGGAGACGTAAGCAGCTTGTTAAGCAACTCTTGTCTTTCAGCTCCAAATGCCAGCACAGTTAGTGCCTAAACAAGTCTGACTGTGAAAACGGGTGCACCCAACCAACCACATGAGGTGCCACAGCAACCAAGGATATGAAATGTCATAGCAGCCACACAGGATATCGTAGAAACGTCATAGACGCACCCTAGAGAATACTAAGCAGCTCTAAAGCCACCACCTAGAAACCATTAAGCAGGAACATGGAAACCCACCTGGGATACCACAGGAGTCCACTAGCAACATCATAGCACCGACCTTGGAACACTACAGCAACTGTGTACAGCGGTGTGCTCTGGAATGATGGAGCTCCAATCAGTATTTTTGTGAGTCAGGATGTTGGGGATGAGAATGGGTGGAGATCAAAAGTCTATTTGAAAGCATTAGAGTCAGTTACCTTTGACTTCAGAAGTAGGAATCAGTGTCTCAATATTTTTGTTTATATAGTTTTTTTTTTGTATACAGTTTTGGTCTGGAAGCTGAGCATCTTATTGCACATCTACTCTGGCTGTCCACTTATAATCTATTGTCCACTAAATGTCCATTATATATACACAGCGAATCCAACAAAGCCCAACACTCATAGGTGTTGTTGCTACGCCCTCTGAAGATAAACAGTGTATCCAACAAGAACGTGCTTTAGACATCTATGTAAACATGGTGGCTCGCAGAAAGCACTGATTCTACACGTTTCTACATTTGAACTAGTAATAAATCATCAAGCAAAAGAATGGCCACTAGGGGGCATGAAGGAAGAGGACACAACTTTGAAAACAAGCTTTGCTGGTCAGAGGTTCACTACAGCGTCCCACGTGTCAGTGCAGCAGCGTGGCTGGTGTTTCTGATAAAATGACCATTGATTTGACACACAAAGTAAGTAAATAAAAAGTTCTGAATGACCTTTGCAACACACACACTTCAGTCCCGTCACTCTCGAGTTTACAGCAGGAGGACAGCAGTGATGTCTTCTCCGATTGAAGACCAAAGTTTTATGAGACACCACACACACACACACACACACACACACACACACACACACACACACACACACACACACACACACTCCCTGCTGCTGTCTGTAGGTGTGCATCTGCACTGATGGATGGCTCTGGAAAGGGCTGTGGACTGATAGCTCTTGCGGAAGACGGGAAGATGCAACACACACACACACACAAACACACACACTTGACGTCCAGACAAACACATGCTGTGCATCATTCCAGCACTCCAGGTGTGAGATGCAATCACACACACACACACACACACACACACACACACACACACACTGCAGAGAAATGATCTTATCAGCCTTCCAACAGGAATCATGTAGTCCACTGACGAATGATTGAACGAGTACCTTGTGAAAAACGACTGAAACAAAGTGGCCTTAATTCAAACATCCTCTCTCCTTCAGCATCCTTCACCTGCTTCTCTCTCTCTCTCTCTCCATCTCCCTCTCCCTCTCTCTCCCTCTTTCTCTCTCTTTCTAAGCAAAAAAAAATCAGACAGTCAGCAACTTCATTGTGTTTTGCTGTCAGTTTGCTGATGGTGCAGCATGGCTTTGCTCGTGGGCATCAGTATGCATTTGAATGAATGCGGCCAGTTCATTTTGTCCCACACACACATCTACAAATGCCCACCAGCTTAATCCCGTTCTTGTCTGCAGGCATCAGGCATGTTTAAGAAACTTCTTCAGCCTCCTATAGATGAGAGAGAACATGCCAGTAATTACCTGAGATACAAGCGCAGCCGGCTGAGATAATGTAGAAACTGGCTTGAAACCACCAAGCAACCTCATACCAGACCACATCTGCTCACCAAACCAAGCACCTTCTGCCATTTGGCTGAAACTTTATCATCAGAATCATTGATTTTTTTCCACCAAAGTTATTGCTTTTAGAATCTGAGATCCACACTTTTATGTTACAGGCCACATTCTAGACATCATTAGAATCCATTTGAGCTTGTGGTCAACCATCAGCAAATAATCCTGCTCTGTCCTACATACTCAACCTGCATACAGACTCTGACTGATCAGAGAGAGGGGGCGGGGCTGATGCTCAACCTGCATACAGACTCTGACTGATCAGAGAGAGGGGGCGGGGCTGATGATGTCACTGACTCCGATATTGTGTAATAGAGGAAACTGAGAAGAGTTGCTCTCTTTCTTAACTCATGCTCAGAGTTCAAATTTCAGAATAAAAGTCCTAAAAAGGAATAAAACTGACACATAAATAACACAAATAATAAAAATATGTTCTGGATGTTTTTCATTTAATTTGAACGACTGTCAAGGATTTTGAACAACCTATTTTTTTATAAACATCCTTACCAATCTAATTATTACAAATAATTAATCAGAATTCTTTGTCAGCTGAAAAATTCCCAGGCATTCATGGGTTTTCATGACATATTTAGTGAATGTCTAGCTGAACGTCTCATCACATCTCAGTTGCTTCATTTCACATCCACTGTGGTGGAGAACACCGGCAAGATGAAATACTCGTGGAGAGACTGCAGCCAGACCTCGGTGGCAGTGCGAGGTTGTTGGTTCTAATAAAGTAGCCAGTGAACATATATGAAAGTGAGTGGGAATTGGAATCTTACTCTCACTCTCTCTTAACATCTTTTTATGCCTCTCTCATGGCTTAATTACCAGCGTTCAGCTTTCCACACTGCACATGTTCTACATGCCTGTTCCGGCTTCCCCTGCCTAGTTGGCCCCCGAGAGAGGAGAAAGATCCAGAGCGAGGAGCGCTCAAAGGCTCCGTATTAATAGACTATTTGTTTGTGCCTTTCCTCTCTGGTATTCCGGCAGGCTCATAGACAAATCAGGACATCCAGCCTGATTGCTCTGTGTTTCTGCGTGTGGTTCGCCTCGTTTCGCTGCTATGGTTTAAAAAAAGTCCTAATTATCCAGCGCTAATATATGCAAGTAGTAAGATGTAAGAAGTTCATCTTCTCCGACATGAGGGTGAACTTACGGTAAATTTATTCCGTCGGCTCCAGAAATGCTAGAGAGGTTATTTTGCATAACACATTCCACTTTATTACAAACACCCACAATGCTGTGCTTCCACTCATGGGCCACTTTATTAGAAACACCCACCTTGTACTTCCACTCAGGGGCCACTTTATTAGAAACATCCACCTTGTACTTCCACTCAGGGGCCACTTTATTAGAAACACCCACCTTCACCACTGGCCACTTTATTAGAAACACTCCACCTGTCACTCTCCACTCACTGTCACTTCTATTAGAAACACCCACCTTGTGCTTCCACTCACGGGCCACTTTATTAGAAACACCCACCTTGTACTTCCAATTACTGGCCACTTTATTAGAAACACCCACCTTGTACTTCCAATTACTGGCCACTTTATTAGAAACACCCACCTTATACTTCCACTCACTGGCCACTTTATTAGAAACACCCACCCTATACTTCCACTAACTAGCCACTTTATTAGAAACACCCACCTTATACTTCCACTAACTGGCCACTTTATTAGAAACACCCACCCTATACTTCCACTCACTGGCCACTTTATTAGAAACACCCACCCTATACTTCCACTAACTGGCCACTTTATTAGAAACACCCACCCTATACTTCCACTCACTGGCCACTTTATTAGAAACACCCACCTTGTACTTCCACTCACTGGCCACTTTATTAGAAACTCCCACCTTGTGCTTCCACTTATGGGCCACTTTATTAGAAACACCCACCTTGTACTTCCACTTACAGGCCACTTTATTAGAAACACCCACCTTATACCTCCACTTATGGGCCACTTTATTAGAAACACCCACCTTGTACTTCCACTTATGGGCCACTTTATTAGAAACACCCACCTTGTACTTCCAATTACAGGCCACTTTATTAGAAACACCCTCCCTGCAGTTCCCAGTGTGAAACTGCGTCTCTAACTGAACACCAGCAGGTCGATTGTCTCATGTTCACAGAAAGGAATGTACCTTCTTACTCGTCCACCTTCAGGTCCACTTCCATCTCATCACCTTCTCATTCAATCCCGTGACTGAATTCCCAGTCAAGGGCAAACATGCACTGCGTGCCGAGCTCATACAACCACGTCAAAGCTCATAAAAGACAGTCACACACGCGGTTCAGCTCTCACACAACAGGCAATAACATCACATAACGAAGAACCAGCCGACTAACGAGAAGTCAATAACCAATCAGTGCGGGAGACGTTTGCTGGGTTTCTGAGAGAAGGTCTGTCCACTACCTGCATGATACGAATGACAGGACGAGTCAAAACAGACGGACACTCCTACACTGACTGAGATGACCACAGTCCTGGACACTAACACTGGTCATTCAGCCTGCTGGTGTTTAATGTAAACTGTAGTGCAAGGGGTAGTAAAACGATTGCTATTACTGTGTTCGTAACGTGTGTGTGTGTGTGTGTGTGTGTGGTGGGGGGTGTCTATCCATCCATCCATATATATATATATATATATATATAAATATATATATAACTGGATCACAGGGTCCACTGACATAGTGTGGGCATGTGTGAATATGGTCCATGGAGAGCAGCCTCAGCATGTGTGTGTGTGTGTGTGTGTGTGTGTGTGTGTTTGTGAATCTAGGCCAACAGTAATGAGCTCTCACAGCAGGGCTATGGCCCTCTTGCTGATCCACTTCCACATGGTCACTAGAGCATTTGTGTGTGTGTGTGTGTGTGTGTGTGTGTGTGTGTGTGTGTGTGTGTTTTAAAGCTGTGATCTATTACAGAAACACACTGAATCAATACACACACAAGGACAATTACGCACAACACACAACAACAGCCTCACACTTCACTAGCAAATTAACACACAAGCAGCTAACCTACAGCAAGTTAGAAACACACGCGCACACACACACACACACACACACACACACACACACACACACACACACACACACACACNCACACACACACACACACACACACACACACACACACACACACACACACACACACACAC